>VXBP01003488.1:0-10262 GCA_013400115.1 Rhinopomastus cyanomelas | reverse complement strand
CGCAGAGATCGGGGGAAGGGGGGGGGGGGGGGGCCTTTGCAAGCAGGAAAAGAAGAGGCTGAAATGGTGGGAGAGAGCAAGAAGGGAAGAGGGCAAGAAAAATATGTGAGCACAAGAGGTTCAAAGACATTCTTTGGCTTCTTGAGCCTCCTGTGCCTGTGCTGGCTCAGCCAGTGCTGGGGCCTGAAGACCTCTCTTAATCTACATTTCCTTTTCCTCTTTCACTGGGAATGGGAGAGTCATGTGTAAGTGACCCTGCTCTCCCCCTCTTTCCCTCCCCATTTCCTTTCCCAGCAGAGTCTCTCCGGGATTCGCAGCCATCTGGCTGTTTATTGCAGCAGGAGCTGAACCCTTTAGACCGATCCTTTGGAATTTGGTCCTGGCTTTATGATTTCTCTGTCATTTCCATGCATTTTCTGTAGGTCCGGGAGCCACTGAGCACACTGCGTGAGCGCGCTCTGTCCCTCTGCATCCCACGTTCTTGTTTGGTTTCCATTATTTTTGTTCCATTTTATTTAATCAGATTTCTCTGCTTCCTGTTAGTCCAGAGAGCACCATCCCACCCTGAACCAGCTGACTGAGCGTAGGATTCAGCCTCCGTCCTGCCCTAATCCCATCCTCCCCGGGTCAAGACACTAACCTCAGAGCCATTGCTGGAGGCGGAAAGGGAAGATGAAAATTATTCCAGAGGAAGTTCAGCCTTGATGTTCAGCACTGGGATGGCCAGCAAGAATCCTTCGTTTCTGTGAATCAAATGCACAGTACAGTCTGCTTAACCCCTTCTCTCCCAGCAGCAAGTAAAGATACTGGTAAAGAGACAAGGAAACCAAAAGGAGCATCTCCCATGCATAGTCCATCTATTCTGTACTCTGTTCATATTTACCAACATAATCACAGAACAGTGGGAATTGGAAAGAACCTCAAAAGGTCATCCCGTCCAACTCCTCTGCCACAGCAGGATCCCCTAGATCAAGTCACACAGGAACACATCCAGGACGGTTTTAAATGTCTCCAGAGAAGGAGACTCTACAACCTCTCTAGGCAGCCCCTTCTAGTACTCTGTCATCCTCACCATGAAGAAGGTCCTTCTCATGGAAGAAATGCTTGTTGCCCCTTGTCCTATCATTGGATGCCACTGAGCAGAGCCTGACTCCATCCTCTTGACACTCACTCTTCACATATTTATAAACACTAGTGGGGTCACCCCTCAGTCTCCTTTTTTCCAAGCTCAAGAAATCCAGCTCCCTCAGCCTTTCCTCATCAGAGAGATGCTCAACTGTCTTCATCATCTCTATGGCTCTGTGCTGGACTCTCTCAAGCAGCTCTGTGTCCTTCTTGACCTGGGGGGCCCAGAACTGAACACAATATTCCAGATGCACAATGGTAAAGCAGAAGCTGTCTTGGGTGTTTTCACACTGCTTTCCTCTGCCAAAATACCTTGTAAGACAATGTCAACCACAGAGCTGCTGCAGATAGATGTGTTGATGGATTTCTCACGAAAGGACGGGTTAGTGATGTGGAATGTGGAATCATTTGTGTCTGGTGAGACAAATGATGAACGTTACAGGACTATTGTTGTAAACTCCGAGTATTTGAGACTTTTCCCTTTTTATTTCATTCCTCTTACTGTAAAGAAAACTTCCCAAGGATGTTTCCTTGTGCTGGACACCACGAGGACAGGGGCCAGGATAAAACTGATGCTTTCTGTACCATCAGCAGTGTTCTACGTGATGAGTTGCACTCAGAGCTGATCTGCTGGGATCTGACTGGCCACTGACAGCTTCATAGTGGCAAAGGATATGGACACAGAATAATTAAACAACTGTGTCTCGTTGCAGCTCATGACAGTTTCCAGATGCTGCTGTAAGTGATTCCAGATGTGTTCTCCAGAACCTCTGGTCCTTGAGAGCATCCATGCACTGAAAGGGTGAGAGCTACATCCTCCTGCAGGAATCCATGCGGCATGGCTATCTGTCTCGTTTTGAGCTGGGTGGTGGCCAAGGGCTCATTTAGACCTGTGCCCAAGTGACAGCCCAGTGACTGTCCTCGACAGAGCTCACAGATATGCACAGGTGTGTACTTGTCCAGGGCACAGTCTCTGTATAACGACCAGTAAAACCATTTCCTTCTTTATGCTGAATTGGTTTTAGGCCCCATTATGCCCCGCGATGGGAGATGGAAGTGGGAGACACTCAGACCCGAAGGGCCCGCGGTGACTCACTGTCTGACCACACCGCGCCGGGACAGGCTCTCGGTTGTCTCATGTGTGGTCCGATGCCTCCCCCTGCTGTTCCCTCGGTGGTGGCACTCAGCTGCCAGCTCCAGCCCAACTCCCGGTCCCTCCATGAAGCAGCGCTGAGCACAGACCCCGGCGGGGTGCAGGTGCCAGGAGAGCAGAGGTGGGACGATGGGTGCAACAGTAAGACCTCAGCGAGCAGGAAGATGACTTTTAATGCAGATGGTGGTCTTGGCATCCTGGATGTGTGGGGAAGGACTTGGATGTCAGAGAGGTTCTGCTCCTGGAACCCCCAGCTCAGGAGCCAAAAGACCCTTCTGGTACAGCCTGCAGATTAATCCACACCTTTAGGGTAACAGGAGACCATCGTCTGCCTCCCAGGGCTCGGGATGGTTTCACTAAGCTTTGGATGGTTGATTTGTTCATTATTTTTGTAAAGCTGTTGTTCACGCAGTCAGTCCCAATGTCACTCAGGTCCTTCTTCTGCCCTTCCCAGCAGGAGCACCTGGAGGGTTACATCTTGGTGTTTTTAAAGTAACAGAGGCCACGGTACAACTGTAGGTAAATACAGGAAGGAAGAAGAGGAACCAGGAACTCATGCTCCTTGAAGGCCATTCCGTCTACCTTGTGAAACATCTGCTGGGAAAGGTTTCACCAAGGTGTGTGGAGACTCATGGTGTTCCCTGACTTCTTGCACAGGAGCTGCTGGAGCAGGATAGGCGTTACGTACGTTACATCTGTCCCCAGACAAACCGGGTAGATTAGATTGTAAAATCAGGGGCAAAGGGACAGAGATCGGGCACCCAGCACCAGGGCTGCTGGGTGCCACCCTGCTCATCCCAGGTGGGTGCCACCCTATTAAAGGTAACTATTGCTCTCCAAAGGAAAAATAGCTGTGGGAAAGACAGACTAGTGAAAGGTGGGTCATCAGGCCCAAAACCTCTGCTCAGGCAGGATCGTAAAACCTAAGACAGGTTACATAGACACACATCCAGAGGGGTCTTGAAAGTCTCCGGAAAAGGAGACTCCACAACTTCCCTGGACAGCCTGTTCCAGTGGTCTGTTGAGGGGAGAAATACAGTGGACTCTACACAATTCAATGTGAATCAAGCAGAGGCCATTTATTAGTTCTTAAGCTTTCCCTTACATACAGTCTCTTTTTCCCTCCACGTGATCTCGCAAGCTATAATAGGTGGTGCTATCTTGCATTTATAAAAGTGTGGAGGGTTTTTTTAGATTAAAAATGCAGCCATGCCCTCCCACCAGAAGAATCACAGAATCACAAATACATTCAGGTTGCAATAGATCCCAAAGATCATCAAATCCAACCACTTAACCAACTCCACCCTGCCCACTAAACCCTGTTTCCAAGTGCTGGATCTACATGTTTTTTTAACATCGCCATAGATGGGGACTGCCCCCCTCCCCAGGCAGTCTGTTCCAAGCCCTGAAGATTTCTCCTGATGTCCAACCTAACCCTCCCCTGGAACAACTTGAGGCCATTTCCTTTTGTCCTATGACTGGTGACTTGGGAGAAGAGACTAACCCCCACCTGTCTACAACTTCCTGTCAGGTAAACTGTAAAGAGCAAGATCTCCCCTAAGACCTCTTTTCTCCAGACTAAAGAACTCCACAGATTCATAGAATCACAGAATCATGAGGGATTGGAAGGGACCTTGAAAGATCATCTAGTCCAATCCCCCTGACACAGCAGGATCACCTACACCAAGTCACACAGGAACACATCCAGGCAGGTCTTAAACGTCTCCAGTGAAGGAGACTCCACAACTCCCCTGGGCAGCCTGTTCCAGTGCTCTGTCACCCTCACTGGGAAGAAATTCCTTCTCATATTGATGTGGAAAAAAGAAAATAAAAGAGCTAAATAAAATGGGCAAAGTCATCACTGCACGTCCTTAATGAGCACCCACAGACTCTCAACGTTATCTTCATCCACCCATGCACAGAACTCAATACATTCCAGTTGCTGTCTCATGTATAGAGCAACTCCACCCCGCCTTGCTGACCTCCTGCTTGTTCCCCATGCTGCGTGCATTGGAGTACGGGCATTTCAGGGGGCGAGCTGAGCGCTCCGATTTCACCCTCGGACAGCGAGAAGCCACCTGCTTTTCATTAAGACCGGGGCTCTGTCCCACTGGTGCGCACCCATCACCTATCCCACCCCCACACCAAATCTAGTTTCAAGTTTTTGAATGAGCCCTGCCAAATACTGCCCCAGAACACTTTTCCCCTCTGAGTTAAAACCTACTCTCATAGCCAGGTATTAATGGACTGAGTCCTGCTATTCCGGCCTTTGTCCTCACCCCAAAATCTATCAGGCAATGAAGCAACTCAGGGAAACAAAAGGGTTTATTAAATCTGTATCTAAGAACAGGAAGAAGAAAAGCCCAAAAAGAAACTGCATGGGACATCATGGGATCGAGGCTGCCTACTGCTCTCATTCCACCGTCTTGGTGGCCTCTTTGTTGACCCTCCAGCTTGTGCCCATCAGACACCAAGTAAGAAGGGACAGAAGCACAGCAACCTCTGTCTCCACCCTGAGGTTGGCAAGACCTCTAGAAAAATCAATGTGCAGTTGGTCTGATACATCAGGTTGCTGATGGACTCTTCGGTGTCTCTCCACAAGGACCTTAGTGCTGCAGGAGAAGGGACCAGAGCAGACATGAGCCCCCACAGGCAGCCTCCTTCCCCGGCTCTGTCCCCTTCCCCAGTGGCCCAGGCGAGTCGGCACTGCCCCTATGCACTGTTGTGGATATGCCAGAACTTCTGGGAGCTGGAGTTCTTCAGGTACTTTGAGGCCAGACCTGGGCAGAAAGCTCCTGTTACACCTCTGCTCCCCAGCACGCTCACAGCAGTGTGGCCCCCAACCCTCCTCCCCTTTGCAAAGGATGACCCCAGGAAAGGACTTTGGGCTTTGGGGGTTGTCCTCACCAAGCCCCATCCAGTGAAGTATGTCTGCTCTGTTTCTGCCATGTTGCTCAGTTTTTGCCATCCCAGGAACTGTGCACAGGCCTGGAGGGTGTCCTAAAAGATTCCTAAAACAGAAGCAAAAGATGGGAGGCGGCACCGGAGCCACCTGGTATGGAGACTTGTCATGCTTCTGCTCTCAGCCTGGCTCTGAGCCAGCCACAGCCTCTTCTGGAAAAACACAGGGAGGCAAATGGTCTAAGCTGGGTTCTGTGCCCATGGCAAAGCAACGGGACAGCCAGAACAGGCAAAACTTGGATCCCATGATGCAAGGAAGGAAGGAGGGAAGCTCTGCCCTGTCCCCAGTGGCTCAGGCAGTAGGACCCAGAGCTGACACGCATTCCAACACTCAGACTGCCCACAGCCCTCCCTGCTGGTGCCCACCCAGCCCCACCACGGTGTCAGCACACCCTGCCCCACACCCTGGTCAGTTGTGAGATCTGGACCTGAGCCACAAGCTTGGAGCAGTCACTGGTATGGATGTACAGTGGGACGAGGCACTTCCGTACGTTCTTCTTCATCTTTCTCTTCCTCGTCCACGGCACCTTGTTGATCAAGCTTCTGAAGAAGCTGATGGAGAGCTGCTGCACCTGGCTGGACCTCTGGTAAGGAAGAGGACAGACGGACTTGAGCAACAGCCTCTCCCTTCCCATGGAGAGCAGACGGGAAGGGAGATGCTCCAGGCTTGGCTCCTGAACACAGGAGCTGTGGGCCACATCAGCAGCCATGGTAAAATGGCCCCTGGAAGGTCACACAAGAGGAGCGAGGGGGAGAGCAGCCCTGGCTGAGGGCTGCCCGCAGGAGCGGGCCCAAGAGCAGCCTTACGTCATCAAAGAGCCGCAGGAGATGCTCCGAGAGTGTCGGCACAATGGGATTGGCCTCTGCTGGCTTCAGAACACCCAGCACATTTTTGAGGACAGCCAGGGCCTTGGTTTTGACAGCCACGTTGCTGTCCTGCAGATTCTCCATGATGTCTGGCAGCAGGACCAGAAGGTTTCTTGCCTGGGTGAAGCAGACAGTTTCCTCTTTGTGAAGCAGTGAAAGACCCCCCGACCCATAAGACACTTGGCTATGCCCTGCTCACCCTCAGCGGTTCCTTCGACAAGGTGACAAGGCCGCTGAGCATCAGCGGCAGGATCTCTCTGCTGCAACGCTCCCAAAACCTACAGGACCTATGCAGATCAGGAAACTCCTTGGTGTCCGTGTTACCACAGGTCAGCAGCTGAAAAGAAGACAGCAGTGAGAGAGCTGCAGGGCTGTCAGCACCGTGCGGCTCCTGCTTCCCAGCGGCGTTTCAGGGCAAGGACACTGGGGCCAGACAGTGCATCCTGGGGGTGGCTCTGCCCATGGGGCCACGTGTGTGTGTGTGCAGTACTTGCCGTCCTCTGACCAGCAGCAGCCACGTGTCCCTGCAGCTTTGAGAAGATACTGAGGAGTGCGAACTGGCACAAGTGGCCGTTGAGGACTGTCTGCTGCCCATGGGTTTGCAGCTGGCACAGCCTCTCCTTTCCCCTTCCCCTTTCCCCCTTCATAGAATGGGGTTTTGCTTCTGGCACCAGGACGAAGGGCTGTGTGAGCACAGGTGGAGCTCCCCAGCAGGATGTGGCTGTGCAGGGAGTGCCAGTGCCTCTCTGGTCTCACTGGGCAGCTCTGAGGAGGGCTGGGTGAGCAGGGACAGGATCTGCTTAACCCAGCGTCACAGCTGCCAGGTGACGTCTCTTTGGAGCCAAGTGTGGCAGCACCTCCATTCCAAACAAGGCTTTGCCAGGAATCAGACCACCCAGACCCAGAGCAGCTGCATTTCAGAGCTGCCACTACAGCTATTCAAGTAGAGGGAGTTTGAGTTTCAGCATTAACACTCTTCTCTAGAAGAGCCTTCTGGATGGCTACAGCACCGGCCTCTTCTACACAACAGAGTCTCCGGCCCCAAGACACTGGAAAGAGGACAGAGGGCAATAACCTGGGGAAGGTGACACCGGTTCCAAGGGGCAGCTCCTCCAAAGCATCCTCGCAAGACATCAAGGTCATCCTTGCTTTCTTGCCTTGCTCAAGGCATTGTTTTCTATGAGAAAACCTCCTGAGCTGGAACAGAGGAGGTTTCACATCAATTTGCCAAGGAACTTCTTCCCGGTGAGGGTGACAGAGCCCTAGAAGGGGCTGCCCAGAGGGGTTGTGGAGTCGCCATCTCTGGAGATGTTTCAAACCCATGAGGCTGTGTTCCTGTGTGACTGAATCAAGGGGATCCTGCTGTGACAGGGGGGTTGGACTGGATGATCTTTCGAGGTCCCTTCCAATCTCTAAAGTTCAGTGATGCTGTGATTAAAAGCAGCCTGCCTCAAGAAGCTGTGTCTCAGCTGCGAGCTTTTAGGTTGCAGTAAATCTAAGCACCAGCTTGAACCCTAATGTGGAACATTCACCCTAAATCAAACATAAGGCGGCAAACCCTCACCCCAAAGTTCATCACAAAGGACTAAACCTGACCCTAACTACAGCACTGGGGGAGGGGAGATAGTGACCTGTGACCTGACTGTGACTACCATGACCCTGAATCCCAACATGTGGGGGCACCTGGTTGGCTCAGTTGGTAGAGCATGGGACTCTGAATTCCTGGGGTAATGGGTTCAAGCCCTATGTAGGACATCTTAAGACAGTACTGTAGGCTTACCCTGCTCCAGCAGTGGGGGTTGGACTTAGATCATCTTTTGAGGTCCCTTCCAACCTCTAACATTCTGTGATTCTGTGATTCTGTGACCTCCCCGACTTCCTAGCCAAACATGACCCCTGATCCCATGACCACATGTGATGACCCCCTAGACCCCTGACATGTCTGTGACCCATACCTCCACTGTTACCCTCCCATGACGCCAGTGACCCCAGTGTGACCCACCCACAAATCCTGTGACCCTGCATGGTCCCAAGACCTGCCAGTTATCCTTCACACTTCCCACACAAACCATAACCCTAAAGCAACAGTGGACTAATCTTAACCCACAGCTCTAAGCATTAAACCCTGACAATAAATCTGACCCTAACATTAACATTTAAGCCTAAACACTAACCCTAACTCTGACTCTAAACCTTACATTAACCCTAACTGAATTCCTAATCCTAAATAAAACCATAACTATAACCCCTAGCCCTAACGCACAACCGTAACTCATTCAATCAGGATCTTGCTATGGCAGATGGGAGAGGCTCAGGTGCACAGGCAGTGGACACAGTGGAAGCACAGGGAACTGGAGGGTGTGCACACTGGAAATGAAGAGCAGTGGTGACTGAGGCTGTGGGAAAGCAGGATCTGGCCGAGGGAGGTGTGTTGGGTGGTGACTGCAGCTCCACCCAACCCCATGTCCACATTGCTGTGGGCCCCCAACTTGTTACACTGCATCTGATGGTAGGCTGTTAGGAGAGATTTATGTTGACTTTGCTGGCCACTTTTGAAGAAGCTGCTATGCTGTGTGAGCAAGAACTATGAGGGGATCATGGCTGTCTTGCTTGCTTGGGTCCCAGTAGGACCCAGACCTTCAACAGACACTGCAATTCAGGACTCCTGCAGTCTGTGCCTCCACTATGGGAGAACAGGGTCTGGCCTTGGAGAGGTGTCCTGAGCTCCAGCCCACCCCACATCCAGATTGCTGTGGGCACCCAGATGGTCCCAGTACACAGCCAAAACCTCACCAGCGCAGAGACCTGAACTAAGAGACGGTCATGGGATGAGCTGGTGGCATTTCACTGGAGACTTAGCTATGGTTCCTGCTGAAGTAAAACAAACTCAAGGACAGGCCCAGTGCTGGGAAGAAGGACTTGGCTCCTGGGAAGCACAGCGCTGCCCATCAAGGATTAAGGACAGCTTGGGGCAAGCCAGATGCTGCCAGCATCCCAGTCCATCTGACATCTCTTTGCAACCCTCACAGCACTGTCTGGCATCACAGATCTGCCGGGGGAGGCGCGGAGAAGCATGCTGTCGACTCAATATGAGTGATAGAGCAAGTTCCGATTTATTACACCCAAACATTAGTTTATATGGAATTAGGCTTAACTGTGTGTTCTAAACTTATAGGTTCTTAAGTCTATCGCTATATGATTGACATAACTATTCCAAGCACTCAAGACCTGATACCATACAAACAATCAAACTCTGTTCTGACTACAAGTCACAAAAGCATCCTGTCTTAGTGCCTTGGTCTTGCTCAACACGATGTTGCAAGACTTTTGCTGAGTCCTTGCTTCATCCTTGGTCATAATCTAGTCATCCATGCTATCTTCAATGTTCAATCATCATACCAGCTGCTTCCCATGGCCTTCGTTCCACCAAGCCTAATTCAATTCTAACTGTTCCTGCTCAACCCTGGATTGTTCAGAGCCTCTATTGATCCACGTCCCTTTTAGCCACTCTGCAACACAGATGCAGCATGAGTTGTGGCTGTGTATCCCTCCAGCCTGTTGCCCACTTCCAGCACACTGCTCTGTCTCAGTGGGAGGTGGGGACAGTGTCCCACGTTGAACAATAGGCAGCCTGGCCTCCACAGGTCTTTTAGGGTTGCTGCCTGCAACCTTAAGCACACAGACTAGCTCTCACATAGAATCTATCAGGCAGTGAAGCAACTCAGAGAAGCAAAAGGGTTTATTACATCTATATCTAAGAACAGGAAGAAGAAAAGCCCAAAAAGAAACGGCATCACAACACCGCTACACACATTCACGGCCCCTGGCTCAGCGCTGACTACGTGGGGAACAATTGCGCTGTCACAGGACTGGATCCTGACATCATGGGATCGAGGCTGCCTACTGCTCTCATTCCACCGTCTTGGTGGCCTCTTTGTTGACCCTCCAGCTTGTGCCCATCAGACACCAAGTAAGAAGGGACAGAAGTACAGCATCCTCTGACTCCAGCAACCGAGTGGCCTGTCCTCTAGCAAACTCAGCATGTGGATAGTCTCAAATGCCAGGCTGCCGATGGACTCCTCGGTGTCTTTAATCAAGGGCTGCAGGGCTGCAGGAGAGGGGTCCAGAGCAGACATGAGACCCCACTGCTTGCAGA
>VXBP01003486.1:851149-1019117 GCA_013400115.1 Rhinopomastus cyanomelas | reverse complement strand
GTAACGTTCAGGGCAGCCTGAGCAAGGCACATACAAATTCCACCCGTTACACGAGGCCACACGCCAGCACTTAGCGCTTGAGTGTAAAGTGAGCGCAAACACACTTAAATGCCCTGGTTACACTTCACTTATTTGCTTATGCCCTCAGCTACTTCATCACCTCCTGAAGATGACTGTCTTCCACTTACTTATGCGGTAGAAATATTAGTTTTTAAATATCAAGAGAATACCACTGCTGTGTTGAGTGAGTTCTCTGTGCTTCCTATTCCTTTTGTGCAAGTCAAGTGGTACAGAGAGCAGCAGAGCCAGAAACACAGAGACTTCTCCAGTAGATGGGAATCTTCAAGAGGTACAGATGGAGTTCCTACCTGTAATTTCACACCAGTTCAAGCACTGCTAAAAAGGCAGAAGGGACAGTTTATCTTTGGGAAAAAAGACAACTGAAGCATAAGCAAAGGCATCTAAGGGAAATGGTTGTGTCCTTTGCAACAGTTTAACTCGCACCTAACTGGTTTTTTGTCCTTTGCAACAGTTTAACTCACACCTAACTGGTTTTTTTTGTCCTTTGCAACAGTTTAACTCGCACCTAACTGTTTTTTTGTCCTTTGCAACAGTTTAACTCGCACCTAACTGTTTTTCTTCCAGCACTCCTGATAGAACATCTCCCCGAAACCAAACTGCGAGGAATTCAGCTCAATTTTTCCTGTGCTGTTGAGGAGCCCTAACCCAGTTTTGCCTTCACTATTGAGGAACTTTGATCTAGTTTTCAGTCTCTCAAATTTGGAAATGTTTAGCTGATCTTGAGTTCTCCACAGTCTAGACTAGAATCACTCTGCTCCATCTGAAAGTATTTCTGCCCAAATAGGAGTCTAAGCCAGGTATTAGGACAGAGATTCACAGTAAGAGAAAGCAGGTGAAAGTACAGATACCAGCTGGCTCTGTCAGTCTTACATTCCTCTATTTATTTGGTGTTTTTTAAATTTATCTTTGTCCTTTTGGAATTTCTTTCTCACATGGACACTCAAACAAGTTAGTATTTTACTTGGTTAAACGAACAAAGATCATAAATTGCTTTTAAAGAAAATACATAAAGTTGGCGCCGCATCCCTCCCAGACTCCACGTGAAATGATGTGCTTTCCCCTCTCCCCAGTGGCAATACCGGGGAGCAAGCTCTCTCAGCATTATTGTTTTCCTAAACATGTGTGGAGATATTTAGACGTGGGTCAAACCTGCTGCTGTACGACAGATGTTAGGAAGAATGAAAGCCAAAACACTGAAGCATTTGCATTCATAATGAGCAAAGTGTTCCTTTGTTATTGCCTTAGTCAGGGTGCATTGGTAGACTGAGATAGCTCTGATGAGTGCAGGGATGCAGAGCTCTGTGTGACAGCGAAGCCCTGGGCAAGTGTAGCTCATTAACATCACACGAGGAGGGATGGCTCCTTGGAGGCTAGAGATTTACACAGCGCAATGCTTTTCCTATCTGTGCTGAAGCAAGCTAGATGTCATGACTATAGGCCAAAGCCAAGCCAACGTTCACAGCTACACTCAGCAACACAATGAGCAATCAACCATCTTAAAACAGAAAGCAGCTCTTTTGCTTTAAAACTATCATGGGACAAACTCACATTTTGAAGCCTGAGTCAGAACAATTTTTCTTCTCTCGTAGAGAAGGGTAAAAATATTGTTCTAAGACGATGTGCAGTGCTTCCTCAGAGGAGGACATAACAGTCCTCAGATATATGTGACCACCAGTTTACTAGAAGAGGCCAACAGGAGCTTTACAGTCTGCAGTTCCACATCATGTCACAACCCTATGGCTTCCCCCTGCATAGGGGCAATGGGTGCTAGTCTATGTGTCTTTGAACCCCTTTCTTTTCCATCTAAATTGTAGAAGAAACATCACAACAGGCTGTGCATCTGAGCTCATATTATTGTGACTGTTCCTCCCACTAGGGACTGGAATTTGCTGGCCTTACTCCTAAATTTGCTCATATACTTCCAATAAGATTATTCAGGTGTATAAAGTTAACAGATCAGATAGTGTTTTCATAGCAATTACTTTAGAGGCCACACATGAGCTCCATTTGTAAGTCACAATAGTTCAACTTTAAAATCCATCTTTCCCAACCTCTCTAGCCTGTTTAAGTTTAAAAAGAACAAAAAATACTTCAGTTCTTGCAAATAATTCAGTGGCACTTTCGGTTTTTAAAATATTTGTTTGGTTTTGCTTCCAATTTTTCTGTTTCCTGTCAAACTTTCTGCTCTGTTTTTGAAATGAGAGAACTAACAGGCTAAGTCCTGCTGAACTGAGTGTTTCAGCGTGATGTAAGCCACGGGCTGTCAGAACACAGAAATACCAGCATACTTCCACAGATTCTCCAGGGAGGCAAGAGGGACACAGCAGAAAGAGTGTGGGAATGCTTTTTCCACCTAGCTACTGAGTGCTAAAGAACCTGTGAAAAGGAGGAATTAATCAGCAGCCTCTGCCAACTGAGTTACTACTTGTCTAGCATCAGGAGGGATCAAGGACTCCTCAGCATGTCTGTGTGATTCTCCCCCTTCCCAGTCACGGGCTATGATTTTGACACCACCTAGCTGATAGCAGAACTGAATGATTATGCCTTACATTTTAATGCCAACATCTGCAAGTACTCCTGTAAATATCACAGATGTCACCGCACGCATGTTCTAAAATCTGACCTCTTTGGAGAGGAAAGAAGGGAGGTTAGATTCCAAATATAGAAGGCATTTATCTTATACATTCTTAATAGGAAAGGCAGCTGTTGTCCACATCTGCTGCTTTTCACCTGGGTGTGTATGCATCCATTATGGCTATTTCAAAGACTGGATTCTGAAACCGAGATGCTACTGCAAACATAGAAAGGCTCTTCCCCACTTCAATAACAGAGCCCAAAGCAATTCTTCTGAATCATCTCTACACAGGTCACAGAAGTTGGGTTCATGACTATTTAGGAATGAAGCCTGAGATTAATAGAATTTTTTATTTGGTTACCAAAAATACTTCCCATGACAGGTATGGATTAATATTTCCCATGACAGGAAAAATACTTCCAAAGGTATGGATTGTGTGACTTCAGAGCTCTGACAGCTTCAAAGGAATCAGGTGAATGGTGGATATAGTTCTTCATATCCACTTAAATCCTAAAGGCAAATGTTTAGTCAGGATTATAAACTGGTACATGGATGCTTGAAAAATACAGGAGGGGCGGATCCATTTTGTTCACTGTTACTATATGCTGCATTACTTTGACAGGCCAAGGTGAAGAAAGGTTTTTCCCTGCTTGGTAGATGCTCATAGATGTAGTTTGTGCTTCAATAAAACGTTTTTATATTTGACAGGAAACCACCTTAAAAAGAACAGATCATGGAGCTACCCTTATAGTTTTTTACCCAAACAGTTTTCTTGTCCCTTGGCTTGTAGATCAAAATGTCAAACTGCAGTCATTCTAATTTCAATTAAACAAACAATAGCCACATCCAAGATGACAAAAGTACTGCCAGTATTTTCTAAAAGACTATCTGCCACAGCCTTTTGTCTCCTCTCCTCTCATTGCAATAACTTTGATCATGAACATTAATAAATCCTCAATTGCAAAAGTCTCTGCATTTATAATCTATTTTTGAATAAAAGGTGGGGATGTGAACAATGAAGCTGATTGCTACAGACAAACCTAGCCAGTCTCAAAATCAGAATGCAGAAAGCCTGGCAAAACCCCGCTCGCTTTTAGGTTTCATAACTAGTGAGAAGACATTCCCCCAAAAGCATTGTTGAAAACTTGGAATAAGATGCACTAGGGTAGCAATTGCAAATTAAACTGAAGAGCCCATTTCAGATATTTTACGGCTTGAGTCCATATAATAAGGTGGCACCATGAACATGACAATGTCTTTTCTGCAAGGCAGTACCATGATACAACTGCAGCTGGGTCCCAGACAAATAAACCTACAGACCTGCTAAGAGACATTATGTAGAACTATTAGAGAAGGGAAACTTGCCAAAGCAAGCATCAGCACTTCAAAAACACTTTTGGAGATGGCTTTTTTCCTGGAGAAAAAGCTGAGAAAAGAAATCTGTATAAATGAAAGGACAGGGCAGTTAAAAATGGAGGTAAAAAGGCAAGAGGAAGTACATGGATATTATAGCCAAAGAAGCTGAAGTGGTTGCTGAAAGAACTAATAGTAAATCACTTTATCAGCTCACCAAGGTCCCAGCTAGCCAGTGTGTACTTTGTGGAAAGGTTGTCAAGGATAAACAGAACAAAACTCTAACTCAGAAAAAACAAGAAGTGCCACTTTCCAAGAATTAACTCCGTGAGCATCACACGACACTTGAACAAAGAACTTGCATTCCCAGAACTGAACATTAAACATGTCACATTGCAAAGACCTCCAGTTAAATCTGAAAGCGAAGGCAGTGGGGGAATGATATGGGACCAAGACGAATCTTTACTACAACACTTCAAACTGAGATACCAAAAAAAGCTTCCCACATGAGCGTGACTTAGTGTGACAGCGACTCAGGTGAGCAGAACTGTGGGTAGAAGTCAAGTCATTTCAAGCACTTATTTTGTTTCTTTTTAGAGCCGTAGTAAAGAAGGAACAAACCGTGTTTCATGTGTTGGCCACATTTTACCCTAAGTATTATTATCAAAGAGAGCATCAAACACCATTTACCACTCACCACAGACTTCACAGATTTCCCCAACGCATGCAGAGCTTCTATCACAAACCACGAGAGAACATCTTGAATTGTTATTATACTTCAATAAAAATCATTACCATCATTACAGTGGAGCTTGCATAGTTAAACACAGGCTTGAAAGAATGGCTCATCGTATAGATGGACATTAAATAATGTATTCTCTAAACAATCATGTTTGGTTTTGCCATTAATTTTAATTAGAAAATACGATGCAAAAATGATATGCACATTCCATTCCACAGCAAAAGTAGATTTTGAAGAGCTAGCCTTTCAGTGACAGAACTTGAAGCACTAGCTCAACAGAAGGGCAAAGACAAAATCAATCTAATATTAATCCTCACTGAAGTGAACTGGAACTCAATCACCCCATTAGCCTCAAGTTGCATCAGGGGAGTTTTAGACTGGATCTTAGGAAGAAGTTCTTTCCTGAGAGAGTGGTCAGGCACTGAAACAGGCTGCCCAGGGAGGTGGTGGAGTCCCCATCTCTGGACGGGTTTAAAAAACTAGTAGCTTGAGCGCTTGAGGCCATGGTCCGGGGTTAGAGAGCTGTTGGGATGAGGGCTGGACTTTGTGATCTTGGAGGTCCTTTCCAGCCATGATGATTGTAGGATTAGAAAGGCACAGTAAAGCAGGTTATGTATCCATTTCCATGCACTGGCAGTGAGGAAAAATTCTACAGGGTTTTCAGAAGGAAAAAAAAAACAATCAAATAGGCAAGGTGGCTGGTGCATTGACTGGCTTGAGCAAGATCAATAAAATTGCCTGACTTCAAGACCAATCTGTGCACTTGTAATGCATATTATTTCCATCATACCAGATGGATCTAAAAGGTAGGCACCAACCAGAGGTGCAGACTCCTTAAACTTACCCATAAAAGAAATATTCAGCACATGTCAAAAGACAGTCAAAGAAAATGGTCAAAACAACCTTTTCACAAAACTCTTTGGGAGAAATAATGTGTGGGACCTAGACTTTTCATGCCACAGTGGCGGAGCCCTTTTGCACCCTAACAGCAGTCTGATGTTACTGAAAGAATCTGGATCATTTAAAAAGGGGAACAAACCAGGCATCTCTGAAAAATATTTGCTTGGATTGCAGCCTATTTATAGTTCTCACAACAGAACCACTTGCTGAGAATTGAACCCAGTAAGAAAATGCAGAAGGGCAATACCCTATATCATAAGTTATAAAAGAACAGGAGTTCATCTGGCAACCAGGTCACAGATATTAAAAGACTATTCATAAATGGAACTTCAATTTCAAGTGTTTCTCAGATTTGATCCTTAATTTTAGAGTTTATTTCAATTGGGCCAAGGTACTTTAAAGCATGTAAAGAAATATGTACAACTGCTTTAGGTTATTGCCCAGAAGCACTGCCAGAGCCATGTGTGCCCTATTTGGGATTAAACCTTCCCATCATCATATGAAGCTGAGCTAACAAAGACAAAATCTTCACTTACAATCCTTTTCTGCAGACTCTTGCTCACTGAACAGCAGTGCCAGTGAGAGACACTGAAACAAATCCCTGTGCCTGGAAAGTGGCAATCAGTGGCATTTTGGATACCCTAGGGCATCCAGGGCTTTTGCCTGGCCAGGTCTGACAGATGACAAATGGAAGATCTACAAGAGCTGCCCTTCTGTAGCAGCAGCTGGAAACCAGATGGGATAGGTCAACGCACAGAAAAGAACACTAGATACCTACTCTTGAGGTATCTGACTCACTGCTTTGTTTTTGCTTGTTTTATTAAAGTACCAGAAAGGAATCTCAATCTGATTAGGTTATCTGCACAAGAATGAAGTAGGAATTATAGGCATCATGTTGTAACTCACAGGAGTTTAGCCCTTGCACACATCAAATCGATGAAGATAGTTTCATTTTCATGTCATTAATGTTTCTGACTAATGCTCGTTTATCTGCATTCATGGCACATAGCACTGTTTAGATAAAAATATTTCATCTGGAGGAAGATGTTTTTGAGTAATTTTATCCAGATGTTGGTCAGAAGCTTCCAAAATAAAGGAGGCTGCAAGTACAAGAACTTATGCCCCTTATTTATTATCACAGCTGGGAAGCAGGATGCAGTCACCCAAATATCCAGTGTAGGACCACCTGGTTTGACAGTGGGCTATGTGGAAGAGACAAGTGTTGTTACTGAAGGACTACACCAGAACAGGGTTTAAAGTACAGCTCATTTTGTAGCCATGAGAGTAGAAGACGAAGAATAATTGTAGGCGGCGAATGACAGCAAAAGCAAAACTTGAGGACAAACAGTGACACCCCTTCCTTTGACTCCAACCTCTGTTATTAGTTATGGATAACCTGCTCATTCTTCAAGAACCTGCCATCCATCCTAAAAACTCCAATTTGTAGTTTAGCAAACAAGCGACACAAAAGACTTCACGAAGCTACCGTGCAGGGTCTGATCAGCAGTTTTGAAGCAGACTAAGCAAAAGGCTTAGGGAAAGAAGTGTTAGTCTCTTCCCATTTCCACTGTTTTCTTGGTCAGGTTGGCACAGCACCACGGTGATTATTCTTGGCAGTTTTGTATCAGTAGGGTAATTTATATTTAGCCCATGGACTTTCCTGTAACAGTTCGTGCTGTCTGTCAGAAAATACTCTTGGTGAATCTAAGTAACGATGAGAATTAAGGAACACAACCTTTAACAATCTAAGCTTTTCCTCTTTCGCCAACTCTAATGTTTTCTTTAGAAAATAGCTCCCTTTCCAGCTTTGTGCCACTTTATCCCAAGATTTCACAAGGCTTAGCCCTGCACAGCAAAATCCACCACAAAAGCCATTAAAGAAACAGTTCATTATCACTACTTAAGAAAATCATAATGAACATTTTAGCAGAATCAAACTAGAAACGCCTCTCTTACCATATTATGTCAAGACAGAAACTCTCTCTATCACAAGGCATGCGTGTAAAGGCAAGTTATTCCCCCGAGGCAGTAAGTACTACCACAGGACCACGGAGTTTTACTAATAAATACTCTTTTTATCAATTCCAGTTACACCATCTTTGAAAACATTACATACCAAGTGCATAATCAAATACACCTTCCCGAAGAACAGATGGAGGAGGTTAAATTCCTTTGTACCTCTCTACTCCTACAACTCTAAGAGGAGCCACCCCTTCAGTTTTTTAAGTCCCAAAGGCAGTCTCCATTTCTCAACACTATACCCAAGGCACTGATGAGATTATCACAGGAATCTTAATTGTAGAATTAATTTCCAGCCTTTACATTAAACTCTGCATCAAAATCATCTCCAAATAGGCAATTGTGCAATTACCTCATTTCTTTCAAAGGATCACTGTAGGAATCATTAATAAAAACTGGGGGGGAAAAAAGGATTTCCTCAAAGGCTGAAATTCAAAGAAAACAGCATTCCTGAATGGATAAACAGAGTCCTAGATAATAGGCAGCTAAAACTGTGCCATTCCTGCTTTGCCCGACAAAGTGTGTGATTTTACATTTTAATTTAGTTGTTTGACTTCCTTTTTCTTATCAGCACTTATGTAATAGAGTTGTATTTTATTCTTACTACAGGCTTGGCTAACTCCTATTGCCAACTACAATCTTCCAATAACTGACTAGAAAGCTTAAAAACTTTTTCAGTCCCTTAAGGGATGAAATATTTGAAGATAATGCGGCTGAAGCCCATACTGCGCACATAAATCAATGCTATCAAGGAAAGTGTAATTTTTTTACACTAAAAATATAGTTTTTCTGTACAATAGTCTTCCTCTATGTGGTATGAAAATAATTGTGGAATAAAATCAAGAAGGAGTAGCAGTTGCCAAATGAGTAGTAACTCAGATATTTATGTAAGAAGCTTGTGAAGAGGCTACAGGAGCTGGGTCTCCTGAGCTTGGAGAAGAGGAAACTCGGGGGCCTCACTAATGTCTATAAATATGTGAAGGGTGGGTGTCAGGAGGATGGAGCCAGGCTCTGCTTGGTGTCATCTAGGGATAGGATGAGGAGCAATGGGTGTGAGCTGGAACACAGGACTTTCCACCTAAATATGAGAAGGAACTTCTTCACAGTGAGGGTGACAGAGCACTGGAAGGGGCTGCCCAGGGGAGTTGTGGAGTCTCCTCCTCTGGAGATGTTTAAAACCCATCTGGATGTGTCCCTGTGTGACTTGGTCTAGATGATCGGACTAGATCTTTCGAGGTCCCTTCCAATCCCTAATGATTCTATTATTTTCTCACGGTGTAGCTCTTTTTCCTCCTGGCCTTCTTAGGTACCAGTTTGGTTCCAGTCTGCTGGTTTACAGCCTCAGCTTTTTTGTTCAACCCATACACAATGAGTCGGGCTTTCAGCAAAAGCAGTTCAAAGAACCTTATTGATGGGCTAGGCCATGCAAAAACAACTGCACCTTCAAGTACTCTCCATGTCTGTGTCTCCCTCCTCATAGCAAGTGAGGAAAAGATGGGGGGAAGGTATGATCTGGAGGCAAAAAAAAAATAGTGTCTAATGGTTCATCTCCAGTAGAAATCATGCTGCAAACTACGCTCACGTGAAGGATCAGGAAAGAAACCTGTGGGAAGCACAGCAGAAAAAATCCAAGAACTATATTGGAGATAATTGACTGTACTCTTATGGCACTCTCTGAAATGAGATCAGCAGCATTTGTGCTTGCCAGACAAGACCAAATCACAAGGTCTACTACCATAATAATAATTATCTGCTGCAGATCATTCTGTGAAGATGCATGTCATTCCTACAAAATGAGTTTACTTTTGAATGTCTTTTCCAATTGTATTTAATATCCTGTGTTCTCATTTCTACCCTCAGCGACTACTGCATTGGCAGTGAGGAAATTAGAGCCTGGAGTAAATGCAGGGTTCTCATTACAACTTACCATGATTTTTGTAGTGTTAAATTAATCACTCTAAAGCCTCACTCTGTTCTTCCTGCAACTTTCTGGACGTGTTGCTGGTTATTGCAGGTGTTTGTGGGAACAGCATGGACTGTGTCCCACACAGGCTGAACTATACCTGTCCTCCAGTGCCCGCAGTGTTCTGTGAAGAAGCTCTAGGCACAGGAGCAATTAAAACTTGTCACAGGAGAGCAGTTCAAAAAATTTAGAAGGTGTGTGATAGGAGACAGTGATGCAGAAAGATACTCAGAACTATCTGTGCTCCAAGATCATTTTTCTTACTGTCTTAATACAAAAAAAACCCATCTTCCCCCCTCAGTTATACACACAGTGCCAGGAAAGTCACTGGTGTTAAAAAGGAGAGCATCAACACACTTCTATTAAAAGAAAATAAGAGCAAATGGACTAGGGTGAGGTGCTGCCAGGAAATGGGAACAAAAAGATTTTGAGCCCTGGAACCAGCAGAGGGGGAGGCTGTGACTGAGGTGAGCCAGCTGTGCTCTTACACTGAAACTGCTGCAAACAGGCTTAAAAACAACAGTTGCCCTTTGTCACTCCCAGAGGCTCTCCAGACACGCAGTTGAGGGTGCATTTCAAGATGTATTATTAACTTATGATATAAATAAGTATACTGAGATGACAAATTCTAATGAAAATAAGGTAAGAGTTAAAGGTGCTTTTTAAATAGTTATTTTCTGTAGCTTCATAATGCTTTTCCTTCAAAAAATCTAGGGAAAGGATGATATCCTTACATTTAATGCCTTTCAAATAAAAAAGGTATCATTACTGACTCTTCTATGTGCTGCAATGATGATGCACATTGGCCTGGGTACGAGACACTCATTTCTGTTTTGCTGTCTTTTTTTTTTAATGAATTATTCTAACAATGCCACTCACAGAAAGGTGGAGGGCTTTTTCCCCTACTGCTATTGAATACTTATAGCAACTGGTAAAGAAAATGCTTTGGAATTTCAACTTTTATCTCTGTCTGAAACAAAATGCTTCTTAAATAGTTGCTTTTCAGCTGCTTGTTCAAAATCCCTTACAGGATTGAATGTGCCAGCCTGTCTCTTACTAATCTGCTTGAGGCAGATTGCTATGTTTTCAGAACAAACAAATATTGAAGCACATAGAGAATCCAGCTGAACTTTGAAAACAAGGCAATAAAGGCTGAGCACACTCGCTGCAATGTTTCCATAACTGAGAGTTTTTCTTTGTGAAATTACTTTAAAGCTCAGATGATCAGATAATTTCTATTATTGTTGCCTTCTATCAGGAGAATCTAATCAAAACATCCTTAAGTAACACAATGAGGCTGTTTTAAGCTCTATTTTAGCACTATCTTCTCCAGATACAACCCAGCCAACATTTCTGGACTATGAAGGGAAGTGTATGGATTTCGTAGGGTATTTGGTTCGTTATTGACTGGAGAGAAAATTGGAGGTCACATTACAATTACTGACGCACAGCTCCCTCTTCACTAATAATTAATCGGAGCTCAGTGATTCGTTCATTGATGCATCTAATAGAAAATTATGCTGTTTCTACAGCAGTACCTTTCCAGAGAGACAAGTCTGCCACACTCCAGTGTGGTGTGTGGGCCATGACCTCAGGAGATGTGACCCAGGGTTAAATACAGATGGGGATAGAGATGTCTTCCATTTCTGCTTGTACATTCCAGTTGCCTAACTTTTATCTGAGAGATGCTCTAAGCACATCCAAATACAGATTACTGGAAATGATAAATAGCAACAAAAAACTGCTGACTCCCATTCCTTTCACGTTAACCCCAATAAACTTCCTGAAACGTAACCAGGTCATAGTAAACGAACTGTGTGTTGGTGCCTATATCATTCCTCTGAAACGGGGAGCTCCAGAAGAAACAGCTGAACTGACTGAATTCTTCTGGAGAACACTAAATGAACTCCACAATGTCAAATCAGGGCAAACTGTAGGCCTTTCCTACCCTAAACAGCCAGTAACCACACTGTTGTTCTGGATGCATTGCTGAAGGAATACTTGAATGAAGATGAAAACTTCTCATTTTATTTTCTCCATGAGGGCACAGTAGACTGTTACTCAACTGATGAAAGAACAAGCCCTAAAGCTTGCAACTCTGAAGAACTTGAGTTGCAGTAGTTGACATGTTAAAATTAGCAATTTTAGAAGTATACATCAAATATTTTTTAAAAGACTTGTTCAACATAATCAGTTACTCTCTAAACTTGTAGGGTTGGTCTCAAGAGTGACAGTATCCTCCAAAGATTTCCTTTTGTCTCAAGACATGTTTGATAGTTTTATTATGCAATGGTCCATAAAAATCTAGGATGTGTACTGAATATCTTTTCCAAAAAACACAATTGAAGAGCTTTTATTTCAATGACCACTTTCCAGGGTTATGCAGAGTGCTTTGTCTTCAGTCAGTTAACCTCAAACATCCATTGTGGCCATCACCCACCAGGAACATAGCCTGGTATTTAAAGGTCAGCAAGTTACAGTACTTTTATTTCTGGGTACCAACAGAATCTAGCTGGTGACAGCACTGAACTTTAAAAAGCTTTTCCAAGTCGCTTCACAGGAGGTCCAGTTCAGCACAGTTAGTTCTAGCTAGTCTAGATCTGTCTTCCGCGTATCGTCACAAAATATATGCAAACATATGATTATGAAAAGCAGGAAGTTAGCAGTTGTGTTGAAAGGGGCTCCCCTGTCACTGAAGAGCTACTGAAAGAATAATTGTATTTCAACTTTCTGTTCTTTATCAACTGGCCTTGCTCTGTTGTTCTTTTAAAGAAACTGCATAACTAATGTAAGTTTTTGTTTCTGTAAATGTGAGTAGTTAGTACATTAGAGCACAGGATGTTGCAAATAGTACAAGGTGTCTAGTTACACCCACCTACCAATGAGCTCAGTTAAGTACTACCTTGTAGGGTCCAGCAAAGGTTTTATTCAACATTTGCTGTACCTGAGCAAGGACTTCAGAGTCTATTAGTCATACCCTGGGTAAACACAACAGCCTGATAGGATTGGCTTGAGAAAACTGCTGGTTCTTTGTAACAACATCAAGCTTTAGTATGTTAATTCAAGGTTCTCAAATATCTAAGACCAGTTGTTTTTTCCTTAAACTTCCTTTATGACCTTTTCACTGGCATATCCTTTCCCCTTACACTCTTCTCTAAATAATCTCAACTTTTTCTTGACTCACATCCAAGATATTCTTTTTGAACTGTCTCAGCAACAATCCCTCCTCTGCACAACTTGGTGTTATCTGCTCACTTTTTCTTGTTTTCTTTGACATTCAGCAATCAGCAGGCCTGGCCTATGATCAAATAAGTGCTAGAGCTGAGTACCCCATAGCACATGAAGTGGCGGCTGATATCACAGGGTCAACAGCAGGATAGGTTTTTCCTGCAGCCTTTGATATGGAGTATCAAACAGACTGTTAATTGCTGTTGTTCTGATGAGTTATGTTCATTTTTGTCCTCATAAATACTCATAAGGGCCTAGAAATTTTTGGTGAGTTGAAATCAATGGAGCAAAAATATTTACCAATGGAAGAAACCACATTACTGAAGTTTAATTCACTGGTTCTCCATACTGAAGATTTACTTCTGGCCTGTCTAGAGCAGGCCAGATCGTGACTGGTTTTTTACACGATGCACAATACAGGGTTTTGACCCCTTCTCCTCCACACCTGCACAGGCATAATATTCACCACATAAATCTCTTTCACATTTCCTCTTAAGACTATCTTGTCCCAGTCCTGTTTTAAACATTCAAGAATCAGAAAGCACAATCAGTTCTAGTCAGGAACAACTTGTATCTAAGTTATTTAAGGTCTCATTACTTTCTATATACAAATCCAGCAGCTCTCCGTGGTCAGTTTAGGAATGTCCAGAAAATCATCCAACCCAAACAGTGCAAGAGACTAAAAAGCCATGAGCTAATGTTTTTTCTCCTTCGTTTATCAGGAAATTAGACTTATTTATATAATTTAAGTTCAGGCATGATCAGCCTTTCTGCATACATAAAGAATTAGATCTCATATCCCCGTGGAGCCTAAAGAGATCACATACATTTAGGAAAACAAATGCAAGGCCGTTATATTTCTCTAATAATACAATTATAATGAGGTGTTTCTTTTACATTCACAATAGCTATACCTTTTGCAGCTGCTCTCTTGCATATCTGTCATAAAAATAGTCTGAAAATTTTAAAAGTTTATTGCCCTACAAGGAGCATCACTGGAAAAGTTATTTTTTGAAGTATTAAAAATTTAACTTATAGTTTGGACAGATGTCTACGCACCTATATTAAACATTGAGGAAGGATAGGGATACTTGATGTTACTGTAGGGCATTATAAATCAGGGCAATGGGATGATTATTCTTTGTTTTATGTAATGGCACCTAACTGCCTTCAACTGTAGAAGCTGAGCTGCTATGCACCATCCAAACACAGCAGGTCCTTACGCTGTTGAATCAGACTGGACATAGAATTGGAGACATAACAAGTGAGAATAGCATGTGGAGGAGGCTGACAGACAGGCAAGTGAAGCATTACAGTCAGGCATACTGCTGTGTTCCCTGTACAGGTAGATAGGCTTCTAAATCACAGACCAGTTTAGTGAAATACTATCCCTTTTGTTAATAAATCTGGATAGTAACAACTCAAACCAACTCCATTTGAAATCAGAGAACCAGGGGTGAGATAGAGGAAATACTATCCAGCTGTCACTTCTATAGGGAGAAAAAAGCTCAAGCAAAATAAGCTGAGAGTACTTTTAATCTGGTCATTTAAAGCAAAAAGAAAATCTCCAAAATATGTAGCAGTGGACAATTGGGAAGAACACAGACCAAAATACTTAATGGGACGTGTTAAACAGTCATCTTCATGTGCAAGGGATGGGACCTCTAACAAAAGACGAGAAATGAGATGAGCAAATACTGAGTATTAGAACAAACATATGTCAGCAGTACAGGACAAGAAGGGAATAGAATGCAAGGATAAAACCTCTTTGAAAGGGTTTCTTCCTGCAAGGGAAGAAACAAAGAAAACCAAGCCTGGAAAAGAACAAGAATGGAAGGAATCTTTTTTACATAAAAAAATACCTTCAAGGTTTGGGGAGGAGGGAGTAATCTAGAATAGAAAGCTATAAAATTATGAGGTATAGCCTGGAATTTCATCTGAGGTTCTGAGATTTGAATTTCACTGTTAATAAATTAACTTAATAGACCCACCCACTATTCTGATAGAAAAATGGCCTCTCCGTTTATACTGAACTGTTTATTCTATATTTAATACTCCCTATAGGTGATGGAACACTTGAGACTGCCAACTGTCAACACAGCAGTATGACATTAACTATTAATGAGTCAATAAATATGCCCCTTTTGTTATGTATGGAGGCCCAAGATGATGTTCTGTGTTTGATTGTTCCTATTCATTAAAAATATACAGCCTTTCAAAGCATTCCCTGTCTGACAGAGATAATGGACATTTCATTGGCCACTGCTTGCACATGCTGATACATCGTCCAAACAACAGTGTCAGAATGTTTGCACAGGAGGAATCTGGCCAGCTGGAGGGCTTTACTGAATCATAAAAAATAAAATTAAAGCATTTGTAACTAACTCTCGTGTTTGATATAAAAATCTGCAAAAGGTAATGACTGGATGGGTAACACAAAAGTAATGACGGCACCAGCAGTCCGAGAAATAGAACTTAAAAGTTCACGAGGGGAATTCTTGTCCAGGATCTCTAGAGAGCACAGTTGGAATACAAAGGATTTTTTTTCAAAACCAAGCAATTACAGGCATCTCTAAATAATAAAAATCCATAGACTATTGAGGCGCTCTGATTCATTTTTTCATTAGTTAATGATGAAATGTTACAGGATCCCATTGCACGCTGACAGGTTTCCACATCTGATGGGAACACTGGGGAGATATAAATGCTTATGCAACCAAATGCTGTATATATAGTTATCTTTAATGCACCCATTATATTTAGTACAGCATCTTGAAAATGAATAGATGAACTTCTAGAAGTTAAGAACTGTGTTCATCCCATAACGCTTGCCTGTGGACATGCTGAAACAACTCGAAATACAGCCAGTACGAGATGCGAAACATCACAAAGTAAAATCTGGCCTGTAATAGATCATCTGAATTGGGTTTTGCAACCTACCATTGGTGGTCACCATTCCACCCACTTTGGGAAGCTCACTCTTTCCTTTGCATTCTGTTGAAAACTTTAAGAACTCCAAAGTGAAAAGGATTTCCAGTTACTTTGAAAACCAGGATGTCCTGCTTCCAGATGCACATTTCCTAATCCAGAGGAAATGCCATTTGAAAAAGAAGAAAGTTTAAAATTTGAGGTCAGTCAAGACAGGGTAATTTGGTCCTGATATGAAATCACAAGCATAAATGAAAAGCTTGTATCAGACTAAATGAATAACAAAAATGTAAAGTTATAGAGACTATTACTATGCTAGATTTGGCTTTAAATGATATTAGATATTTAATGGCAATTCATTCAGATTTTTCAACTGTAACTGAAAATTTTTTTTCTTTAACATATCAGCAGAGCACATATTAACTGGCTTAAAACCAGTTTCTTTCTAGATCTAAAGTGCAATCGCAGTGATCCGTTAGAAATCTTCACTCAGTAAGACTGCCTCTGATAAGGTTTGGCTGGCATTGGTACTAAGGTTATTGATAAATTAATTCCAACAATCTGGAATAAGATATAAAACTATAAAAGGTGTGCAGTCCATGAAGAGTGGCAGACTGGAAGTGATCTGCATCCTCTGGCAAGCTTGGATCATTGCTATTTTATTTCACCTTGGCCAGATTGAGTGTTACATCCAGGAATAAAAGAAAGCAGAAATTTTTGTAAAACAGAAGCTGCAGAGTAATGGATTACAAGGATTTTGAGTCAGAATGGAGGGAATGCTTGCATTCCTTCTGCTGTCCAGCTATGGCTAACAGTGATTAAGAACTTCAGATGTGAGAACCAGGAGGATGGAATAAAGAAGTGTTACTTTGTGTACCATTAGTGAGATTTGCTCTGCAGTACTACTTAACCTAGGACACACTGCACACAGTTTTGATGATGCCGCTAGTTTCACTGTATTTGCAAAGGTGGAGAAAGTAATGCAGCAGACATCAAGATGACACAAGAAGATAAAAGAGTGCCTTAGACAGAGACTGTATGTAGGTCAACCTCTTTATTTTTCAAAGCACGACTGAGAAGTCCTTCAGAAAAAGCAAAAGACAGTGAAGATAAATTCTGTTTAACATAAAGGAGGTGGTCTGGACAATGGTCAAAACTGAAGACTAATTTAAACTAGATATAGAACATTTTTTTTTACTGTCATTAACTATTTGAACCGATTATCCAAGGAAATGGTGGATTTTGTATCTCCTGAAGATTTCATCCTGAGGCTAGAAGTGGTTTGGACAAACAAAGTATTTGGCTTGGCATGAGATACATGGTTTAGGGGTGACCTGGCAGTGCTAGGTTGACGGTTGGACTTGATGATCTTACAGGTCTCTTTCAACAAAAGATATTCTGCAATTCTGTGACTGTCAGTAAAACACAAGTGGAAAGGACAGTGGCATACAGAACAGAACAGACCTAAAAGATGCAGAGGTGTCTTCTATTTCTTAATTTAAAAATAGTAAATCTATCCATAACTTCTCCAGTCAAGTGATCCTGCTGTGGCAGAGGGATTGGACTAGATGATCTTGCAGGGTCCCTTCCAATCCCTAATGGTTCTATGATCTGTCCATACTTGTATTGAGAATGACTAAACCAATGGAACATCATAAATAACACAGTACACAAGTGCAATCACCACCAAATCGCTGTGGGCCCTACTGTTTCAGTAGGTATGGAGCTAGCAGAAATACAGAGCTAAAGGGTTCTGCATTCCATCTCTAGCATAACTGCGGGAATTCACTCTGTTCCAGCAGGACTCTGCTCCTTCAGAGTACGTGACCACCGTGGAAAGTTTTATTGTGCATTCAGATGTGTCCTTCTCTTCAGCTGCCACACTTCCCAGTACATAAACTGGTGTTGGGAGGAAATGGCTTCACCCACCCCCACTTCAAAACAGAACATTATCTGTCCCTCTCTGCTTTTCATCAGTTTCATTTCAGCATTTTAATTTTTAATGGCTTCAGTAGGAAGTGCCAAGATACTTCTGAAGATTAGACGTTACTGCCTCTCTCTGATCAGAAAGATCTCTAGATCAGAAAGAAAGCTCCATTCACTAGACAAAAAAATAGGGGAAAGGTTTAACATCTTAAAGTATCTATAAAATCCTCACTACAGGAAGTAATTAAAGCACATGGAGTAATGTAAGAGTTCAGCGTTAAAGTTTTTTCTATTTTTTGCTGGCTGTCAGTCTCTCATGTCTTGATTACAACATTTTGATTCAAATAGCTAAGGAACATTTTAATAGTCATGATGTTTAGTGAGCTGAGCACAAAGGACATCTGGGAGCAGTAAGATACTAGTTCTTAAACATACCTGCTACGCAAGATGCGAGCAGTTCTTCTTCTGCACAATTTGTCCTCCCTCACTCAGCTGGTACCTCATTAGTTGAAAAAAGTCAGATATAGCTCTTCCCACTGGAAAAAAAGAGATATTTCATTACTTTAGCAGTATAAAACAGAATGTGTTCAATTCCCTTTGGTGAAGAAAACATGAATTGTTTTATGCACATCTGCAATTATTTTTCGTAAACATCTAACTGTTATCTATAAATTACCAGTTAAAAAATGTATTTACATGTCATTCTTTGATAAAAAACTAAGAATAAATGAATACTTAAAATTATTTATAACTACTTATAATGCTTAAAATTATTTATAATGGGAGCAGAGATCCCAATCCCACAATAAAATGTTTAAATGGATCGGAACTGATAGTCCTCTGATGTCCCAAGAAAAGTTCTGTGTATTTAGCAGAATTAAAATTCATAACATGATAAATTAATTTTTTTTTATATATGCTTCTTGGTTTTCTCATCCCACATGAGCAAACCCAATGGACAGTCAGCTGCCAGAGAGGAAAGTGAGGCAGAAGTCACAGGGGAAGCAGAAAATTTGCAAGCACAGAGGTCAGAGAACTGCTGTGTCAGACAAACATCTGTATTTCTAAGGAGCTGATTGCTAAGTACACTCCGGTCTGCTTCAACGAGGTGATTTAGATTAGATCTGCAACATCTCCAGATACTCCCACAGATGTTCTTGAGGCTTCTACTCAACCTTACATGCCTAGGATTTTAAAAGTTCATGTGCATCAGTGGCGTTAAGACTAAAAGGATACTTCTGCTACCCCTTACAAATCCCCTCCTGATCTACCACCAATAGTTGAGAAAAGCTTAACTAGCCCCATAGAGAGAATAAAGGATCTCTCACAGGAGAAGGCCACTGGGCTAAGGAAAATCAGTGCAGGTCCTCCGTGGCTGGCCAGGGAATGCCTGTAGACACCAGCCCTACTTCTAGATTGTCCCTCTAGTACTAGAGTCCCCCCTCAGTACTTTATCCCACATTTCTGTTCCCAGAAGGGCGGAGGGGAGTGGTTTGGGAGTGACACAAGTTTTTTTCTGGGTCCTTAAACCTAACCCATCACAACCAGGAAGGCCAAAGGCACTAAACCTTTTCTTTTAGATTTTTACTCCTTTTGGTTTACTCAACAGATTTTTTTTAGTAGAATAATTAACAATTGGACAAAGACATCTTCATTGGGCTGCTCACGAGAAGGACAATCTTAACTACTGAACATAGTTAAGGGTCTCCTTTTGTATTGTTGAGTTAAACCTTAATCCCTTAGAGCAGCATAAGTTACAACTTTCAGATTAAGTGCTATTCAGCTGTTCAAGGGAATTTTTCTAAGCACTTATTTTAATTTTGCCCCACCTAATGCATCAAGCACATTGTTACTGTTTTTGAAGCACATTGATCTTAATAAAACCACAACGCCAAGTAAGAACAACACAAATTTTAGCCGCTATGAAGTCAAGACACAATTGCATTACACTTCAGGGATGCTGTCCTCAAAATTGTCTAAAAGCCCTATTTCTGGGGTCCTGTTTTTGTAGAGAATTCTGGCACACAGCTGTCTACTGAGTCAGCAGGAATAGTCACAACACAGAGAACTAAGCATCTGTCTTATAACTCTCCCTAGCATCTGGACCCAATTCAAACACTCTTGCTACTATATAATAGAGAAAGAAAGGGAGAAAGAAGAACCTTTAATATTTGTCAGGATTTGTAAGTGTCCACAAGTTAATTGCTCCAAAAATATTATCCATGACTGTAGGTAATGTCAATTTTTTCTATTCTAGTTTTGTTTGTCTAGTTGTAAGTAGGCAGCATAGGAAATACATCTCAAGGAAGGTTTCTAGAGATGCTAGTATTGCTGTACAGTGCAATAGCTACAAAAAGAAACCATCATTCTTTCTGCAAAGATAACTGATAATTGAGAAATAAGGGAGAAAAGTAGGCACAGCTTTGTTGACCAAGGGACTGACTGTGAAACTGAAATGCAGAGACTCACTGAAGGAAAGGCATCACAAGCATTTTTTTTATCTTGAGAGCTTCTCAGTGAAACACAAGACACCAAGGTACAGAACTAATACTGAAGTTCCTGCAAAACAGGGCTCACAGGTTCCAGCCTCTGAGAAAATATGCACCTGAGGCTAACAAGTGGTCTGAGCCTGTGAAGTAGCTCTGAGGCATTAGTGACCTCTAAAAAGTGACTGTGTATGTGTCAGTCAAAAGGACGTAAATAAATGCTTCCACAGTCTTGCAGGATGGATCTTCAGAGGCTGGTCAGAACTTCCAGTGGGAAAAAGGAACACACCCAGGTATGGCAGCCATAACTAGTGGCCACCTTCTCATTTTTTAATTGGTTAGTGGACAAGAGAGAAACATCTTCAGGTTGTTTTACTAAAGTAAAATAATCTAGAAGTGAGGAGGAGGATTCAGATACTTGAGGAGGGTTAGGATAATTTCACATAATTATTTTAGAGACATGTTTTACATCCTACCAGAGGGTACCATCTTAGTACTTCTGCTGGGGACTGTTTTCAATGATATCTGCAGATTAAGTGGAGTTTAGTGCACTAAATTCTATTCTTGACAAAACACTAATAGTGAGCATAAAGCACAAGCTGGAATTTATGTTATTTCAGAAAAACATGGGAAAGCTGTCAAATACAGGAGTATTTATTAAAAGTTAGCTGTGCTGTGAGCTGTTCAGGGTGATGATTTGCAAACTTTCAAAAGTTATTACCCTTGATGAAACAAGTACTGGTTTTAAACATTTGCTTTAATATGTTTTCAAACTGCACAATATGAATTTTTCCTTTAGTCCTTTGTAAAATGTCACGGTCTGCATTTTCCAGCCTTTAATCAATAACACCCTGCTGTTACTGTTGGCCTCTTTTGTGGAGGAGATCAAACTGGGATTCCCTCCAGAAATATAGTTCCTTATCCTTCACAGAATTCCTTAACCAGCAAGAGGGCCATTCTGAGGTGTTCTCCTTTCACGGAGCTAAACCCACCGCCTCTGCTGCCCTGTGGAATGATATTAGTTATTAGGGCACAACCACACCTCAAAAGGATTCTGAAAAGTAACATGTCAATATTTTTATATTCTTCAGAGGGGACAACAGAACATCCTGAACCGGCTCCATTATTCCATTCCTCGAAGCTTAGGATCAAATCAGAGAAGAATCTGTGTAAGCTCCATCTAGTCAGATTCTGATCTACTCTTCAAAAGCTTGCACACATTCCAAAGTTTCACTTGTGATGGAACTGAAGGAATCCAGTTTTATTTATTCCTGGCATATCTTAAAGCAGAGACTCTAGCTCTGTAAGTTAAAGAAGGTCATTTTAACTGCACTGACCACGTGCTGCTTCAATCTCTGTTCTCAAGACCCAGTGAAAGAAAGATTTTTCTGAACGTATTTTTAAAACAATGAATGCCCACTTGTAATACAAGCAGAAATAATCTGTTTCAACTATTTCAGAAAAAATAGGCGTACTGCATAGTTTACTATAAGATGGAAACCAGCACATAATCTAAGCAACATGATTACACCTTACCCTTCCAGCAATCTCTAGTAAACTCATAATATGATCTCATCGGTTACCAATCAGAAAACATAATCCTAAGCTGTAGCATGAACTTTATTGCACAACTTGTCACTGATTTATTACAATCATGAAGGCCTGTTATGCATCTTGACATAACTGGGTATTAATAAAAACAGAGTTGCATTAGTTCTACCTTTATAGATGTTTCTGGAATGCACTGGTATTATTCCAGCGTGCTGCTTTCAATTGAAGGTGTGTGCTCTGCTGTAATGCACTTGAATTTTGCTTCATGCAAACCACTTGCGCTTAGGAGAGGTCTATCCAGACATGAGTTGAAGTGGCTTGTGCAGCAGCTATTACAAACAGTGGTTTGTCTCTTCTATTTCAAATTAAACAATGATTTTTCTTTTCCATTTATAGATTATGCTGGTCTCCCTCAATGCCCTGAGGAGTTTCCATATTGGTTACCACCACACTGATGTGGTTTCTCATCTTAAAAGCTTCCTCAAGAAGCCTAGTTTTCTTCCTCAATAAACTACTGAATACTGTCAGGCAGGTGTTTTGTGCACATTGAAGGTGTTTGAATCATCTGCAGATTCCAGCATTAAAGGCCCTGTTTTAAGATTCTCTAGATGAGGAAAGGAGGCTTTACTCTTAGTCACGTAAACATGTAATTACTTCTGCATTCACGTCATCTACTATGACTTTGGTGTTTGACAGATTAGACATCTTGTCCTAGAGAAGACAAAGCTGTTACAACCAGGTTACACGGGAGCAAGAGGCTGTGTAGAACATGTTCCTCTGAATCAGTTGGACTGGGTTCTGGTGATGCACCGAACTCCACCCTGGCTACAAATACTTGTTCATGTTTTACTTGTACTGGTAATATAGTAGAACCATAGAATGGTTTGGGTTGGAAGTGGCCTTAAAAGCCATCTAGTTCCATGATCTTAACTACAGATGAAAAAATATTCAGCTGGTAAAGGAAACAAGTTCTCCAGACAAATATAATGACCAAACACAAGGTGTTTCTGTCCCCAGAGGCACTAATACCGTGTTTCAGGTCCTGAAGACCTTAAATTTATTAACTGCATCTCATCAATTTTGGGCTTTAGCTCATCTGCCTGCATTTAAATTCCCAGTCACAACAGCTGCTAGGAGAAAGCAGAATCCACAGCATCCAAGACTGAACAGAAACATTTTCAAACCCCACAGTGAAATAACTCTGGTGAGAAGTACAGCTAGGGTCAACTCCAGCACTGCCTCATAATGAAAAAATCCAAAGCTATTCACAAAGCCTGAACTGGCAAACAAATCCGATGCTGCTCCACTGGGAAACACCATGAGAGTTCTGGTGTCCATTTTGTAAGCTCCCATTGCCCATTTTCTGTCACTTCTCAAAACATTACTGCAGTGTACCTCCTCAAGCCTTGCAAATTTAGGACACCTTGAAAGCTGCAGTGAGGCCTCATTTTGTGAATGCAAGTAGGAGGAGTCCGTTTGATCTTCTCCCTTGCTAAAAGCTGTTGTTACCAGTAAAAACACCATATAGCATACCCTTGCCTCCAGCATTCTCAGGAGCAGTTATAGTCCACTTTTTAAAAGTGGTCAGGTGTTTTTAATGCACCCACTGCCGTTAAAATCCACATAATTCCCCTTTACTTAATAAACACACTTTCTTCAAAGCATCATCTGTATCATAACCCTATTGCACCACATAAGTGATTTAATAAATAAGATTTATTTAGGTAATGATGACTAAACTCATGCTTTCTTTGCTTTATGTTCTGTTCCTACAGAAAATTCAAAGCTGTAAAAATCACTAATTTCTGCCTTTATATGGAAGTCTCTGAAATCCCCAAGAACACTGCAGTTGTGACAGGGGATGCTAAATAGCTACGTGAGCTGGATGCTTCAGTGAAATGACCAAGAACAAACCATCCAGGCTTCATTTTTGATTAAACATAGAACCACATGCCAATGAAACAACAATAGATGCAGCATCGCTGGCCTGCACATAGCTCTCTGCAGGTTTGCAGAACCACTACTAACTGGAGAAGCAGGAGGGGACTGCCTTTCCTTGCACCACATCACTCCTGACACTGTGGCAGCATTTGCACTTTTCCAAGAAACACTCTCTTGGAAGCTGCCACATACAGACATGGAGGTATCTGAAGCAGACAGAGATGAGAGGGTAAGGAACCTTCCTCCTCAGAGACGACATAGCTGTGTTGCAACCCATATGCAGCTCTGTTTCAAGAACTTTGCATCCTCAAAGTTGTCTGCACTATTATTTCCAGGAAGAAAGCTCAGTGACTTTTTAGAAGAGCCTGTGCAGTTGGGAACTCTTAGCACACATTGTAATGAAATTGTCAGTATTTTTGTTTTCCTACATGCACTATACAGACTCTTAGAATTTAACAATCCATTTCTCAGACCAAAGATAAGCTGAAACACATAACCTTCACAGCTGCCTATCCCAAGCTATACAATTCCATTTTCAGATACAGCTCTGCCAAACATTTCGCTTCTGTTTCACTTCCACTTCCAGATAAATCCATGTGCCAACTCAGATTGTTGGGTTTGCACTGGGTGCAGGATGTGCTGGCTGACCAAAGCAATCATTGTAGTTGAAGTTTAAGTGCCAGAGGGTTGATTTTCAGTCTTCATATGGTCACCACAGCTTTTTGCATCCTGTTAGTGACTGTGTTTGCTAATCACAACGAGAAGACTGCTGTGAAGGTAGAGCACTGTGGAGTTACCAGTGCACGTGCACAGAACTTCCAATGCCCTCTAGTGTTTCTTGCTTGCAAATTAAAATGTAGAGTCAGTGAAAATTTGGCAGCATGGTTTGTCGAGTTGGATTTTTAAGTCACTCTGGATACAGGAAAAACACCTGTTGTACATACAGTCATAGCATGAAACACAGAAGACTAAGGAAAACTGTCCTCAACTGAGACAGGCTGTGACAGCTTTCCAGTGTTTGAAATTACAAAAGTTGATAACAGACCTCTACACTTCTGCAAACTGGAAGACACAGTTTATTGGTAAACCTGTGCATTCAGAACACACCTGTCCAAGAAATGGGCTGCGTCTACCATCACAGGGAAAAAGACATCACGATGCTGACTATAGCTATGCCACAAGTGCTCCAGAGGTTTGGGGTACAGGATTAGATTGCACTACAGGGACAGATCTACAGGCAAGTGTCAGTCATGCGATCCCATGTATTGGATCAAGATAACCAAATGCACCTGCTCTATGGAAGAAACTGAGGAAGCAGGAGACTGTCTCCCATGGATAAGATGGAAGGCAAACAAATAGCCGAGATTTTGGAGACCAGAAGAAACTGAAGTTGATCAATAATTTGGTTAGAGTTACATTAACTCAGTAAGAAAGAGCACGCTGACCTAAACATGATTGTCCTGATTTATGTGTGTCCACAACATAGAGCAGTATGTATGCTAGAAAACAACATGTCTTGGCAATCAAGCCAAGACGTGACCCAAGGTGCTCAAAGTTCTCTTCCCAAAACCAGAAGTCATAAAGACCACATTTGCATCAGGATTTCATCATTTAATTCTTAACTACCTAAGAAACAGTTGTTTAGAGCTGTGAATACTTTGATTTCTGTGTGATACATAGCACAGCAGCAGTAATGTCTCACTACGGTACTTTAATCACTACAGATTTGTTCACACTTTTCAGGGCAACTATTTCATACAGCAACACTCTCACTGGGTAAGGTTTTGGATTGGTAGTTGAGATCTCTATCCTCCTGCTGTGTGCACACATCAAGATACACCCTTAGTATCTCTATGTTACTTCCCAGTCAACAACTTCTGACCATCACACAGTATCACAATAATGATAATGTTGGAAAAGACCTTAAAGATCATCCAGTCCAACCCATCAGAGGTGCTTCATTCTGCCTCACTACCTGAAGCAGAATTAATATATGTTTAATACATGTTCATATGTTTGATATTTTATATGTTTGTATCAAATATATAAAATGAAGACAAAACTCGACAACAATTTTGTGGTCGATTCAAACTGTTCCCTTTTCATTTGAGACAGTTTATCTAGTTACTGGCTTGTTTAGTTTGAGTGTATTTGTGTTTAATGTATGAATGTATTGTTTAATTTTCCTACTTTGTAGTCATCTCTACAAGATAATCCGAATTGCCCAGGGACCACACTGTGGTGCGTAACAAAGTGATAACATTTCTGTCAGTGAGGAGCAAGGAATGGTAAATTGCATCACAGAAAAACAAGCCATCAATCAGAAAGAAACCCTTTTGCTCCTCCGTGTCCTTCACAGCAGGTAGCTAATACCAGTTAACCTTTCTGCCAACATATAAAGTTTTATAGCAGTATCTTAGGCATCAGCATCCAGTAATTTTTCAGCAGGAACAAATCCAGGTTCAGCAATTTTCACCAAGTGGTTTTATTTAGTGTCTAAGGGCAAAGTAGGTTAGAAGAGATGCAGTCAAGCTTTGAGGGAAAGGGTTTCTTCTGTTTTAATAAGATATTGTTTCCTTTTATTGTTTGTGCAGTCTTCAGAATCAGAAAGCCTTGAGTGACAGCACAGCTGGAGACTGAAATCTAAGCTATGCTTCTAGGTAGCTTCAAGATGTAGCTGGAATTTAGGGCTCCTGCTGGGATGTCACACAAAGGGATTTTTATACTTGCCACGGGTTTCAACTGAGGAGTACATAAATGTCAAGCAGGAGATAGTGTCTCATTCTTAAATAATCTCCTGAATTCTTACTTTCAGAAATATATATAATTCCTAGAAATTGAATCCTTAAGAGTACATCCTCAGGCACTTCCTAGTGATTTTTGCCAGGCTGTAAGCATTCAGATTCTTTCCAGAATGTACATCTTCACCTCAATTATGCTTTTCTTTCCAAGCACCCTGAAGAAGCCTAGACATCACTAGAAATGAAGGAAAGTGGTGAGGTTGACTTTTAGCTGTAGTTCTCCACCCTTCAACCTACACAAGCTGAAAAAAAATCCAGAATCTTTAAAGGACAAGAAAAGTCTCTAAAAGTCCGTAAAAACCAGTAAATAATGAATAAAAACGTAGCATAAATGACTAAAGGAATGAAGAGCTAGGAAGAATTAATAACACAGTGATACTGTTATGTCCCTAATCATTTGATCTGAAATGATGACTGTAAAAGGCTTGGTCTGTGCAGCACTCATCTCAAAAACGGGAGCTGATCATAAAAACTCTGCACAGCACCAGGTGGTGCTATTCTGCCTTTTTTAAGGCTTCCGACCTCAACTGAAATACCTACGTTACAAGAATAACCTCTGATTGAAACTAAAATGAGTGGGAAAAGCATCTATTTTCTCAAGCTATCAGTCAGTTGTGGCTGCTCTTGGTGCTATGTATTTATAGACTTAACAATCAGAGGGTTCTCAGCACACTTGATAGGAAAATTAAGTCCTTACTGTTTAATATACTCTTTCTTACCTCATAATTAAAATCATTACACAAATGGCTCGGTCCACAAGAGTTCCTTACACTTTCTCTCACACAAAAGAAAATCTGGCTTAATCCAAAAGTGTGAGACAGCACTTACGAAGAACATATATTGGCTACCAGGACTACTCCACATTCTTTTAAGCACAGCAAGGGTATGGTTGGACACTGATCTAGGAGATCCTTTCTAACCATGATTATTCTGTGATCTTCTGGTGAGGGAGAGCCCATCCTGTCATCTGAGAACAAACATCCACATGACTAAATTGTCATCATTACCCACTATTAATCAGCACAAGTTATACTGGAAATAAACCCCTATTAATCAGCACAAGTTAGAAATAAACCCCTATAGGCTTGAAGAATGTTTCTTCAGAGAAGAGCAGAATTTATGCATATTCATTCCTTATGGGTTATGATTGTAAAGGGCTATATTCACTAGGGCAAATCACTGCTTTTTGCTAGTCTTTGCAGTTAATCTTAAGAAAAAAGGCCAAGTAATCAAAACCAGAACAATCCAGTGCTAACTGATCTTTTGCCCTATGGGTTTTTATCCCTCTTGGTAACACAGGGAGCCCACCTGCCTACTACAGCCAAAGATAAACTATCTCCTATGAATAGCAAGAGGTAAAGTACACATGACCCAACCAGATGGAAAAAAGAAACCTGAGGCTGTAGAACTGTTTTCAGATGAGCAGAAAATGTGGTCTCTGGATCATCATGGCTCCTCACAGATTCCTATGGTTACCATATTGACACCGATACGTGACACTAAGCTGCCACAGTTTATAGCTCAGCACAACGAAAATAAACACAAGCGGACGGGGGCTTCACATGCTGGACTACAATATGCAGCTGGTGAGGTGCATTCTCAGGGCCTTTTAGGCCAAGAGGTGACAAAGGTCATATAAAAGCCAGGAAAGTAGCATTGTATTCAAACTACAGTTAGCATAGCCTTTAATTCGGGAACCAGAATATAGTGAAGAAGAGCTGTTCCTACAAATGTATCACCAAACCAAAAGTGTATTGTAGGCATAAATTATATGAAACAATTCCTTCAGACTCCCCCTTGTTCAGCACTTCTAATGTCTATTGAATTCTTAGTTTTGTCACAACTTCTGTCTTACCTAGACAGAGAGTGAACTCAGGTTCATCAAAGCCTCAGGCTTTACCTACCCTGGGTCACCACAGCAGGTTACTGCCAGGATATCAACTAGAAACCATGTGTTGCCACAAGAGGAGATCAATTAATTATCCAATATTTGCCCCTCCAAATTCAGTAGAAGGAATGAAGACTCCTCCAAAAATGTGTAAGTATCCCCAGACTACTATCATCTCACAGATAATGAAAAACATGTCAAGTCATACACATGAAGAAGTTATAACCCAATTTCCATCTTGTGCAGCCAATGAAAGCAGGTTTATCTTTGATCCCTAGGCACACTACAGCTTACGAGCCAAGTCAAGGAAGTCAGAGTTGTTAAAACACAGCAAGCATAGCTTTACTTTTTTTTTTAGTGTTTTCCATAAGAGGATTATGAGCCAAAAACTTCTGACCCAGTCAGTATAGGAAATAGCTTTATAATCACAAGCCTCACTACTACTTCTTTATGAAGAAACCGCATTAGAATCTCAGAACAGTTGCCATCGTAAGAAGAACATCATAATACATGGCCACTTTTTTTTCTCTCCTCTTTTATATCAGAAAAAATGCAGAAGAGCATAAGGCAGTAAGAGTACCACAAATGGAAGAGGAGCCAAGGCATGCTACGATGATTTCACATGCAGGGTGCCTGTTCACATTTGTTTTTGTTGTCATAGTTCTGTTTTTAGCCTAGTTAAATCTCCTCCTTCACAATCCCTAAAGGTTTGTTTGTCTGCACTGTAGAACTCTTACATCTTTCTCCAGTTACACGTACTTCACTGGATTCAGAAAATATGCTATAGTGTTCTCTACATGCAGATAGAGTTAAAAACATAAGAGCTAACAGACTTTAAATGGAATGGTGACCTTCCTTTTTCTGTGGCCTATTGTACCCCTCTTAAAAGCTCACAGAAAACACAATGAAACAGCACTTGTGTTTTAGCGAAACTTCAAACTGTAAGACTCAACTAAAACAATTCTTGTAAATGTCAAAGACTGGGGATTTGTAGAAGCTGCATTAAAGGATTAACACTAGCTCTGAAAGCATCCTCTGTATCACTCCTGAGTTTCTGCTCCTCTTTCGTATGCCTCTTATGTCGTTCTCTCAGTTTAGCCCATATTCAGACCTCAACTATAGCAACTACTGTCATCCAATGACCTCACCCCAGCAAAGTAGAAGGTTTAGAAAAAGAAGAGGAGACCCATGAGTTGAGACAAGCACACTCAGCAAAGCAATCAAACTAACACTTAATGCCAGTAGAAAGTACAAAAAGCGATACGCAGACCCGTGAGCACACAGTGCACAACACACAGGCGAGCAGTCCTCAGGAACAGGCTGACCTTCCAAACACAGAGATGAGCACAAGAAGCCCCCACCATTCAGCAAACTCCCCCTCTTATACTGAGATTGAGATTTATGTTGTGAGAAACACCTGTGAGCCAACTCAGCCCTAACTTTTGTCCGTCCCAGCCTAAGCTCCTGGATGACTCCAAGCTGCTGATGGCCAACACAGCATTGCTGGCCTGGGATTCTGTCCCAGTAAAACCAGGACAGTCATCCATGTCAAGCCTAGGCACACTAAATGTGCCAAAAGTTGTAATTAACATCTACAAAAAACTTCCACCTTATTTAAAAATCAGTAATTTTACCTGCTTTTCAGCAGCATGGTGCTATATAGAGTCTGCCACTGCATAAGCTAGACAAAACCTCAGTCACCTCTTTCCATGTTGGCAATTCTCGAGGCTCTCTGTATTTATATTTCTGTGTTCTAGTTTGGCTGAGTTATAAGCAATTCATTACAGATCTTCACAATCAGTTTTAGCCCATGTGAAAGCACACTGTTAGGAGCAGATGATGTTATCATACAACTCAGCTGTTAGGTCCGTAGTTGTAAGAAACAGTAAACCTCTCCCTGTGAGAAGGAACCCAAGGGGACAAAGAAAAGCTGACAAGCATCTTGGAAAGGCCTCCTGGCACTGCAGGGTGATTTTGATGGTAATTTTGGGGGGTTTTGTTGTTTTCTACCATCACATGCCAGCCCTAGAAGTGGTTTTGGTGTTGTCCTAAGTGAATTGGGAAAACACACCCCTGTTGTGTACAAAATTAAACATCTCTGCTCCCTCGGGGTATAAAAGTAATAATAAGGGTGGAAAAAATTATAGCGAAGTAAATCTCTGCAGCAGTTTGCTTTGCTGCTGTTACATAATGCTGGTCTGAAAACCACATTGTACAAGAGTGATGGGAATCCAGCAGTCCAGATAAGCTGCTGACGTCCTAGATCTACATCAAATTCTAGCTTAAAATGTATAGCGTCAGCCTGCATGCGTAGGGGCTTTTGGCTCTCATTTACTTGAGGGAAACAGACAGAGTGTCTGCCTCCTAATCATGCTGCTGTCAGATGCTGAGCTGCCAAAGGCTGATTACGTCAAAGAGGAATGACAAAATATGTTTGGATTCATCAATGCTACCTTAAACATCATGAATTAATCTTTGCCTTGGGGTTTTTCTCCAGTTCAGCATGTAGACAAGAGTGAACACACAGCTGAAAATTACCCCCACTCCCTCTTCCCCACTTTCTCACGTATAGCAAGACACATTATGAAGACACAGAAGTGCCTATGAACGGGAGGGAAAGGTCTGGTCTTGCCATCTGATTCACATTCCAGGAGTACATTTGTACATGACACATCCTAAGTTTCAGGCCACACATTGCCCACTGGTGCAATTGCCTAAGGACACAGATTGTGCCCAAGAGCCATGGGGACAAGACCACCATGCAATTTCCATTGGCTTTCTGCAATCAAGTTGTGAGTATTGGAAGAAGTTCTTTGCTCATTGCACTCTGCAAAAGCATCCTATTCATTTTGAAACTGTACATCCCAGACTCCTCCAGCTGGAGCTTCTTCAGCTTCCCAAGCCCATAGCCCTGGTACTAAAGACATGGTCACAATCCTAGATAGTAATTCTGTTGTTGCTTGACTCAGAGGATGATAGTGATCCTCACACATTCGAGAGGAGATTGTCCTTGTCTTGACAATTTTAGCCAGTGTCAAAGAAAGAAAGAAATTATAAGGAAAAAGATGTCAAGATACCTAAATATTACAGTCAGTCTATTCAGCAAGAATCCCAGCCACAGTCTCCTCATGATTCTGCATTCACCCTTTCCAAACCGAGTTGTTTCCACTGTCTACTTGAACCAAAGAAAGCCTTCTTCAAGAAAGCTGAAGTTTTTACTCTGTAGTGTCCAATAACCCATGGAGCTGAGTGACAAAATATTCAACGGCTTCCAATTTTGTTACTGATGGTCCACCTCTTAATTGTCTTTCTGGGAAACATCATCTTTGCTGGGCCGCTTTAATTATCCCACACAAAATGACTGAAACGAAGACCGATGCTTCTAGCAACTGATTGAAAGATCTGGCTGCATATTGATCTTAAATCGCCAATAGCATATAGAGGAGAGGACAACATCTCCAAGAACCCTAAACATTAGAGGAACTTTCTTGGTAAAAGGGAAGAGAGAAAATAAATGATGGCAGTTCATATGTAACTATCTGGAAATGCTTGTAATTTCTGTTTGGTCAGAAAGGCTGCACTAGGTTGTGTGGGATCAGGTATTTTTCGTGTTGATGCTGGAGGACCCAAACTGAGCCACTGCATTATTGTAACCACCAGGAAAGCACGTTGGGAGAAGCCCCCGTGCTCGCACACAATGGAGTGGCTGCGCGCTCCCTCTCGGCCGGTCGGGGCGGGCTCTAGGACCGCGGGGAGGCGCGGCGGAGGCGGGCGGGGCCGCGGACTCCCACCTGCGCTGCGGGGCCGCGGGGCGGGAGCGGACGGGTCGGGGCGATGAAGGGTCCGCGATGTTCGGGGCGGGCCGGTACCGCATCCCGCCGCCTGTTACTAAGAACCTGGAGGACCTGGATTCGGTGCAGAGCGTCCTGTTGCACAGGTCAGTGGTGCTGGAGGGGTAATAAGGAGCCGTTCATTCTTGAGAGAGACTTTTGCGTGTTGACTGCCGGCAAGTATTGAGTTTCTTTCATGCCATGCAGAGCAGGTGATACTAAATAAAAGACTATCGAGTTAAAGTGAGGTAAAACTGGTAAGAAAAGGAAGGCTTACTTGAACTTAGAGCTGCTTTTGCATGCTACACTGTAAGACTGTTTTCAGAAAGAATTAGATGGGCTCTACTGGTCTTCTCAAATTCTTCATGGCTGTGGCAGTGTTTTCATGTTCGTCTTCTGAAACACTTTTTGTGATCTGGTTGCATAGAGGGAAGTTGATACAGAAAGCTTAAAAAGCCAGAACAGTCTATTTCCTTTATTGAGCACTGGAGTGTTTTCTCACCAGATTTCTGTTCCTTGAGTTTCATCCTCCATTCGGTCTGTTTCTATGTAAACACCCCAATGTAAATGACACTCTGGTATCTCTGTTCAACCGATGCCACTTTGCTATGGATGGTCAATCCTGTCAGAAAAGCTGTGAACGTAAGATTTTTTATTGTAGGCTTCCGTAAAACATGCAGTAGCGACATGTTATTTATTAAGGGAAGCTCGTGGAGTGTGTCTTTTGTCTCTTATGTAAAGAGAGACTTTGGCTGGGTAGCGGAAAGCTGTATTGTCATTAATCTTGGACAAAGAGGAACTTATTTCTCAGTTTTGCTGATGGAGGAATAATAATAGGAATCAGTAGCTGAAGAGCCTGGAATGTCACTTGTTAGCAGCAAGAAACAAAATAGTTAAACGAAGATGAAAATATCTTCCTCATAGTTAGATCTGCTTGTAAAGTGTCGTGTTCTGTTTGTCCAGTTGTTGGTAGAGCCTTCCTGGAAATATGATCAGATTTGAAACAAGCAGAAAGGCAACAACAACAAAAAAAACAACCAATAAGCAGTCACTTCAGTCTTCTTATTTATCAATAATGAAGAGCTGTGATTTGAGTAGGGAAGGAGAGGGGGAAAGCAAAGGAACGCTCAGAAGGCTGTTGCTAACACAGTCAGTGTAAGAAATACTTAACAACAACCTAGGTTTGTCCAGTGAGAGTTGTCTTACAGCACTCCTGTGCTCTGTTTGTACTGCCTACACGGTACACAAGAGCCAGAAAGCTGGCAGATGCAGTCGTTAAGGAATTCTCCCAGTTTGGAGCACTGTTCAGATAGCACAGAGACAGCACCCCAGTCTGTGCCTTTCCTCACGCACACTGGTGTTTAGCTGTGGGAAGGGCTCTGAAGAAGAAAGGGGGATTGCTGAAAGATCAGGGATCTGAACTGATTCTTGGATAGTGCATTGGCACATCATAGACATAAATTGGATGTTCCAATTAACAGGTAGTGCTCGCTCATAGCAGAGGGAGCATCAGTTTGCACTGGGATACTGAACGTGTTAACAGTGTCTCAGTTTCCAGCCCTGTGTTGAGAAGAGCTCAACTACACCAACAGTCCTGGCCCAACACTCCTGCTGAATGTGATCGATAAAATCGGTCTGGTATGTCACCAGTGAATCGCAGGTCCTGGAAAATTAGAACAGGCCTGACTGTACAAAAACAAACACGAGTTAGAGCAGTCATCAATACTAATCATAAATCTCCCTGTGTTCTTCCATGCATCTGCTAGGAACGACTAAGTCCAGCCTCATCTCTTCAACATCAGATTGAAAAAAACTCAACTGTCAGTATGTAACAGTGAAAAAAGTGGCAGTAGTTTAAATTGGACAGTGGTTGAAGCGGAAGTTCAAAAGTATCCCTGCAACAGCACTGGAGATTAGAGTTATTCCCCAGTTATTTTCCTCCTTTGTTAGAAAGAGCCAGCATCTCTCTCTTTGCTGTGTCCTATACACTGTCCAGTTTTAACTTCCATCTACTCCTGACTATAGACACGGATGATGTTTTTTTAAAGCACAATAGCTCGGTGCAGGTTAAGTCAAAAAAAAAAGTAACATGGAACTCTTGTTCAGAATTGAATTTCCACACATGGATTTGGTTCCTTGCAGGAACTGCTAATCAGAACAACCTTTAAGGCAAAAGAGAGTGCTTTTTAATTACCCACTTCTGAAAGCTCATTAACTACTTGTCCAGTAAGGGTGAGCCAGTAGATGCCAATGATGCCCTGTGGCAACTTTTTACCATCTGCTTGTTAATAACAGCAACCTAACGTAGAAAGCTTAGGGGTTCCTTAGTGAGAATCATCAGCCCAACTGCTTGAACTAGTATAAAGGATCTGCCAGAAGACAAATTATTTCAAGTCTTTTCCTAATATTTATGCACAAGAAATGAGAGGCTTTCCTCTCAAGAGGAAAATCTGTGTCTTCACGACAATAAAATCCTGCAGTATGAAATACATTGTCTTGCAATCTTTAATTTTTCCCACTGCAGCAAAAATTCAACACTCATTTCAGAAAAAAAATATTTAGGTGAATCCCAGCTACTTCTCTCAACGGACCAAAATCTTCCATCATCTTTTCCTGCGTGATATGGTCATCCCTATAAAATAGCAAATAGTGTAAGACTGCCATCTCTAAAAGATCCTCTATTTCTCACTTATTGAGCAAACAACTGGAAACAATTAACCAGCTCTTGAACTCGGTGAAATTTAACATAACTAACACAGGACCATCTGGCATGGACTATCACTTCTCCACAGAAACACCTCATTGGGCTTGTTGGGAGTGTTAAAAGTGCCTGCAAATGTAAGCAGAATTAGGGAGGGTGGGATGGTGTATCTCACCTAACTCTATTACAGTTGTAATCCTGCAGTAGTCCTCTTGGAAAATTGTAACTTATTAGGCTGTTTGGGAAACGGTATTTAAGCAGATTATTTTCTTTTCCACAAAGTAAATTGTTTGGGAAGTAGAGTACTTTTAAAATATTCATGCCACCTGTTCTTCAGGAAGGGATAGAAAGAATGGCATTTGGTGCAGAAAGTCTTGCATTCTGACACGTGGAAACAACTTAAGATCTGATTTATTAATTTTGTTAAAAAATTGCCTACCATGGCTGGATTATGTACTTTGTGTGAAGTGCTTGTTGCCAACTCAGATGTGAAAAAAAAATTAAGTACACTGGCTGAACAGGAGCCAGCAGCATGCCCAGGTGGCCCAGAAGGCCAATGGCAGTCTGCCTTCTATCAGCAGTAGTGTGGCTGGCAGGACTGGGGACGTAATTGTCCCCCTGTACTGGGCCTCCCCTTGAGTACTGGGGAACTCGGGGTGTTGAGCTTGGAGGAGACTCATGTGGGAACTTCTCCCTCTCTACAACTCCCTGAAGGGAGGTTGAAGTCAGGTGAGGTTTGGGCTCTTCTCCCAGGCAACCAGTGACAGGATGAGAGGTCAGGGCCTGAAGCTGCTAGGGGAGGGTTAGGTTGGATGTTAGGAAGCCCTTCCTCACGGAAAAGGAGATCAGACCCTGGAATGATTGCCCTGGTGGAGTCCCCATCCCTGGAGGTGTTTAAAGACAGCCTGGCTGTGGCCCTTAGTAGCCTGATCTGGTTGATGTGGTGATGTTAGGTCATGGGGCTGGGCTGGATGAGCTCAGAGGGCTGTTCTAGGCACAATGGTTCTAAGATTATGTAGTACCAACCTCCTCCTGTTCTAAATCAAATCAAAGCACACCAGAACAAACTTGTTTTTTCTTCAGGTGGGGAATGTTTGTCTCTTCCTTTGAACAGGTTTGTAGCCTTTAAATTGACACAATAGTGATTTATCTGTAAAATCAGGCCTTGTATAAGTGCTTTGGAATGGCCAGGAAATTTAATATAGGTATCTCTAAGCTCTCCAGTTGATGCCCTAATTGTGCATGGTTAGGAGTTGAAAACATTCCTGTTAACTCATTTGAAATCACACTTATGAACAAACACTTCCCTAAAAGAATTCTCAAGCACAGGAATTTCATACCAGAACACTCCTACAGAGTGCTCCAGCACTGTAAAACCACTGCTGAAGCTGTGCAAATATCCCACTGAGCAGAGATTAAATCCAACGCATTAAAAATGTTCCAACAATTATTCTCCATCCCTTTCCTTACACACAATGCATGTCCTGATGGGTTTACTGACATAGCTACACAGCAAGTTGCCTGCAGGGTTGCCATGGGTCTTGTTTTTCATGGATGTGAATAATTTAAGCCCTGAAAACTGAGTAGGGATTTTTTTTCCCACCCCCCTCACTCTCTGCCGATTGCACACGATTTTGCGTGTGTAGACAGCATTGACTGCTTTGAGGTGCCAACTTGTGTAGCTTGTTTGGGTCTGTCTCACGGCCAGGCCTCTCCTCCCTAACCCAGCTGCTGTCCTCACCGACTGAAAGAGCAGTTCCCTTAGTTTCTGGTGACTCCTTAAAGGGATGTAGCGGTGCAGAAGAGCAGGCCCAGCAGTGTTGTACCACTAACTCCCTTGATAGTAATTGATGAGAACGACTATTTACCTCGTGTTTCCTTCTCTGAGCCGAGCTTTGATTATAACTGGGCTTTGGGGCTGGGCCCACCACTGCGAGTTGCATTAGTAGTGTCTTTTATTGAGCCGTTGCTGAGACCCTCTTATCAGAGCCCCAAATAAACAGCCTGTTCTCCGACCCACGGACCAGTGAGCCTCGGCCGTTGGCTCTGAGGACCAGAGTGGGGAGGCTGGTCTGGTTACGGGGGCCGTCCCTTGTGCCGGGATTTGCCCGCTCCCGAGGCGGGCGACGGCTGCCCCCTGCGCTGAGGCGACCGCTCGCGCCCGCGCGCGCCTGCCGGCGTCCCCCGTCTCCAGGGCGCCGGGCCTTGCCCGCCAATGGGAAGGGTGGGGCGGGGGTCACGTGCCCCGGCGGCGGCGCGCGGCGTAGCGACTGTCATGGCGGCTGCGGCGAGCCGCGGGAGCGGAGTCGCCTTGGGCACGGAGGCGCCGGGTGGCAACGGCGCCGAGCCCGAGGGCAGTGGCAGCGAGAGCGGCTCCTGTGACTCCATCTCGCTGTCCGCCAGTTCCGAGTAAGGGCGGGGCGGGCTCCGAGCGGGTCGCGTTGCTCCGGCAACCCTCAAAGTCAGCGCGCGTTGCGCAAACGGGCAGCGCCGCGGGTGTTCCTGCATCCCAGTCCCGGGCTCGGGAGGCAGTTCTTTGCTTCCGATGCCCTGGCCCTCGGGAAGGGGTAGGTGAGGACGCAGCTCGGTAATGCTAGTGCATATTGCAAAGCCGTCTGTGCAGCCCCTGGGGGTTTAATTTATTGCTCTTATTTTTAAGCCTGTATTAAGCTCGTTCTCCGTTGTCTGCATTTTGTAGCTAACGAGGAGAAACCAAGACACAGCGAGGAGCGTTGATGTGAGGGTAGAAATAGGGATGGTAGGAGCTCTGCTTTGCCAGAGCCTTGTGTGTGATTTTGTGCAAGGCTTATTTTCAGACAGGGCTGTGAAGTGAAGGCTTACATATGATACTGTCAAAGGAGGATGGTTTCATCTTATTTAACAGAGTTTAATGATTGCTCTCGCTTTCACTGGCTGTGATGGATCAGAAACCCTGCAGGCAGCCCCAGCTCTTCAGAGGATGGCAGCTCTGTGCACACCAAATTGATGCCTCAGTATGAGACTGTACTTTATCACTGTGTAGGCAAAGGATGGGAAAACTGAAGTTGATGATCTTTAACTTCTGCAGAATTTAGCCATCCAGTGCAGTGAAATAATTAACTCTTGGTTTGTTGTTTTCTTTAATTGTTTTAAGGCAGGGCTCACTGGTGTTATTAGTTTATTCATTGCCTTGTGTGAGAACACAAGTACATATTTCTCCTGTATGTGAAAAATTCCATTTGGCACGGTTTTTCAGACATGTATCCCAAAGGGTCTAGGGGTTCTAAGTGACAGGCGGCTGAATATGAGCCAGCAGTGTGCCTAGGTGGCCAAGAAGGCCAATGGCATCCTGGTCTGCTTTAGAAACTGTGTGTCCAGCAGGAGCAGGGAGGTGATTGTCCCCCTGTACTCAGCACTGGCGAGGCTGCACCTTGACTACTGGGTCCAGTTGTGGGCACCTCAGTACAAGGGAGACATGAAGGTGCTGTAGCAAGTCCAGAGGAGGGCAACGAAGCTGGTGAAAGGCCTGGAGAATAAATCTGATGAGGTGAGATTGAGAGAGTTGGGGCTGTTTAGTTTGAGGAAGAGGAGGCTTAGGGGAGAACTCACTGCTCTCTGCAAGTATCTGAAAGGACACTGTAGAGATGTTGGTGCTGGTTTCTTCTCACAGGTCATTAGCAATAGAACCAGAGGGAAGGGCTTCAAGCTTCAACAGAGTGGGTTTAGACTGGACATCAGGAAAAAATTCTTCATGGAAAGAAGTGGTCGGGCACTAGAATGGGCTGCCCAGGGTGGTGGTTGAATCACTGAGATGTAGTGTTGGGGGATCTGGTTTAGGGGTGAACTTTTAGAGTAGGGCTGATGGTTGGACTCAATGATCCCGGGGTCTTTTCCAACCAGAATGATGCTATGATTCTGTAAGAAGTGTGGGATCATTGAAGCTGCCTTTAAGAGGAATATGGGGCTTCCAGATTTGTACGTCCTTTGTTTGAGACTTCCAGACCTGTGTAGTAGCTCAAGCTGTTCTGTAAGTGCTTGTTTTGGCACAAGTGAAGTGACTTTTTGTGGCAGATAGAGTTATGCACTTCATCTGCAAGAGAGAAGTAACCATGTGAGTATTGAAATGAAGCACTGATTCCATTGATTTACTCAGGATCTTGAGTGAGACCATAGAAGATGTAAACTTTGACTTCGCCATGACCATCAGGAATAATCAAACTATCACAGGTGGTGGCTTTTCTTTTAAAGCTGCCAACGTGAGCAAAGTAATAAATGCAAGAGAAAGTGTGTGATAGTTGTTCCTGTACGAAATATCTGTAGACTTCTGTAAGTCACTGGGGTTCCATGAAGACAGTAGTGCCAATGTTTTCTATATTCTTAGTCCAGCCAAGTCCTCTCTTTCTGCCCCTGAAGGTACTCCTGTGCAGTGTCTGTTTGATGTTCTCTCCTCGGCTAAACTTTGAAGCCGTATCATTTATCTGTCTACTCAAATCAGTGTGCTATTTGAATTACATAATACTGGTTTAAAACAAAATTTGCACCTGTTTGTCATCTAGTCAAGGAGAATGAACTGGTCTGTTCCTGAAAATCTGCCACAACAGCACATCCTAGATGTTCTCTTACATCGCTTGCTAATGCTGGTTGTTGTATGTGATCAAAAAGCTCTCTTAATGTTTAACTTAAACACTTTTGTTAATGGAGCCACTAAGTACTGCTGCTTTGAGCATATTGATCCTCCTCTTTCTGCAGTAATACTCTGTGGTTCATCAAGGGGTGGGGAATGGATCATTTGGCCTGTTGCCTCTCAGTTATCATGTTTCATTTAGGCTTTTTCTCAGCCAAGAGTCTAAATTTCCTTCACTCCCTTTCCCTTTAAAACATGTTTAGAGACTACTAAGTATTTGTCTCTGTGTTCTGGGCTTATTCCAGTTCTTACATCTTCCTTTAAACGTGCTCTCCAAAACTGGACGTGGTTGACACGCTGCCGCTGCCGAATTAGGACAAAGAATGTTGTGTGCTGTGCAGATGGTAACTGCTGTTAGTACATCCTGAAGATGCCATGTCTTTGCTTTGCAGCAGCTTGCTTTGAGTGACTCAGTGATCCACTCCAGCTGCCACAACGCTTTCTCTAGCAGTGCTGCCTCGTTCTTGGTGTGTGTTTCTGCCTGGGAGCTTAGGTATGCTGCTCTGAACAAGTGCTGCCTAGGTGGTACATCTCGGCTTGGATTTGGGGAGTGGTTGGTTTTGTTATGTTGAGGTGACTTAAAAGTTTTTCTCTCGTCTTTGCAAAGGGCTTGTGGTGCAATCCTTCTTGTAAATGCATCAGGGAAAAATGAGAGCGAACAAATAGGATGGCATTTTTTTCTCTAAGTTCCACAAATGTAATTACTAATTAAAACTTGTATTTAAGGGAGTGGTTTGGGCTTGGGTTTTACTGTTTTCTTTGCAGACATGGCTGTTTTCCTGGAGGACAGGAAAAAGAAAGAAAATAATTTCACATCTGTGAGGGCTGTTTCCCCTTGCCATAGCCTTGATTTGTCCAGGAAGAACTCTTACCCTCATGGCAAACATAAAGCAGTTGAGCTTTCAGTATTCAAGAGACAACCTTTTTCTTTCCCTTGCTTTGCCTTTTTCTGATCCCCTCCCTAGCTGTACTCATCAGATGGTAGTAGCATAGCAGTCTTCCTTGTCAGAACTCTCACAGACCATTCTTCTCTTTTTCCCAGTGACCTTGAGCCCGAATGGTTGGATGGTGTGCAGAAAAATGGGGAATTATTTTATCTGGAATTGAGTGAAAGTGAAGAAGAAGTTCTCCTTCAGAACACCTGTGCAGAAATACCAACAGTGAATCACGTCAGGTTCCGTGAAAATGAAGCGGAAGTTATTCAAGAGGGATCACGAAAAGAAAGGAAGTATGAACTGAAGAAATGGACTAAACTCTTAAAAAAGAAGAACCTGTTACCAAAGCGTTCTGGCAAGAAAGGCAGTCAAGGTTCTGATGTGCAGTCCACTGGTCCCACTTCCATACTGAAACAGCAGTCCCCTCAGAAAATGGGTGTCACTGTTCAGCAAAAGTACAAAGATGTGTATGTCTATGTAAATCCCAGAAAACTCTACAGACCTGGAGAAGATGAGCAGCACAGGCTGCTGGAGGCCTTAGTAGGGATTGTCCATCAGTCTTCATGGAGCAGTAGAAGAGCAGAAAAACAAGGCAGGAAGGATAAAGTAATCAGAGGAATCAGTGAAGAGAAGCTTGTAGTACATGGCCTAGTGCCAGGTAGCTCAGCAATGAAAGCGGGTCAAATCTTGATTGGTAAGTAATCAAATGAGTGGGGAACTTATGTGTTCCTCCTTTAAAATGATTTTGTCTGGGGTTGGGTTTTTTTTGAGGCTGCTGACTGAGTGTTCCTGAGATGTATGTGATGACTACAACAACTATTCCATCACTCCCTGAGGGATTATTTTAAATAAATGTCTTCTGGCGCTTTTTTACCTAACTTTAGGACATTAGTGGTTTCTAGAAAATGTGACACAAAACAGAAGGTGTTAATATAGTAGGAAGGAGATGAATATCCTGTAAACATGCAGGGAGCATGCAGTTCAAACTTTTAACTAACAGATATCCCACCACCACCACCCTCAGTGAAGAATTTGCTCAGTAGATAAGTGGGACTGGAGAAAAGCTGTCGTCTGCCAAATACTGTTTTCAGTCTCTTCCATACCATCCCCCTTTGATAAAAAGCTTTACTGGATAGGCTTTAAATGGATTTTGTACCATAAAAATAAGAAAGAAATACTGAGTAAGAGCTCTTCACACGTTACAAACTTTCTGCACAGCCTTGTTTGGATGTTCTGCTGTTTAACAAGTCTGAAACAGCTGCTTCTTCAGCAGTTGTGATCAGAAGCCTGCAAATACGTTGTGGGGTTGCAGTTGGAGAAGGCAGTGAGCCAGTGCAGCAGCTTGCCTTTGTGTTGGTTTGGCTCTTGTCAGACACTTCCATGAGCTGATGCAACTAAATAACCTGGCAGAAGACCAACCCATTAGAAAAACTGCCTGTTTTTGCTGGTGTAGTTAGTTAGAGTTGGGTCACAAAAGATCTGACTGGCACCTGAGTATGAGGGAATGAACCTCCCTAGCTGGTAAAAGAGGAGTAGAAATACTCCCACTCCCAGCATCAAGAGGCCATTAAAACACTTGGCATTTGCGGGACCCCAGCCTCAGCGACTGTAAATGTGAGACAGCTAGCCTACGTCTGTGAAGGGTGGGAAGTTGTTTAATTACCCTTGAAGTTGGTGTCTCATAGGGAGCAAAGATGTGACATTGGTTAGAAGATCATGAAAATCTTAATCCTACAGTAACACAGACCCCACAAAGTCAGCGTGAGCGCTTTTTACGTTCGCATGCTCTGTGCTTAAAAAGGCAAATCGTGCCTTGACTAGCAGATTCCTCCAGCACGTGTGTTTGGTAGGGATGCTAAAGAATACTCCAGAGGGAAAATTTGGATAACTTTCAAGTTCTACCAGAAAGAACTGATTAGAAGTGGGGGATGCAGAGCGCGGGGGAGGAAGGGAGGGCGTTTCAGCTCAATCTGTTTAATGGTGTTTAATTTAATTAGTGTAGAAATAGCTATGTATAACCTGCAAGTTAGTTTTGGGACATCGGTTTCTATGTAATGCATGTTTGTAAGAGGAGGAATGAACTCTGTAAGAGCAGTATTAGCAAACTGAGAAGATAAAGCTAACCTTCTAAACAGAGATGGTTCTTCATCTGCAGCGCTCTGTGCTTCCTTGAGCTACTGACGGTAAAGTTATTGTTGTTTTATTTTAAACAGAAAAAACGTTAAGTTAATGGAAAGGTCTGCTGTTTAATGTGCCCTAGGCTCTCATCGACCAATATCACCTTGGTTTTGCGCACTGGAAACATCCTTTTTAAGCATACTGCAGTTATTCAGGGAAAATGTGCTGTATGGCTTGCCAACAGTATGAAAGGTATAATTTTCATATAAAAATACTTTGAAATTATATATCTGTAGTCAGTGCTGAGTGTGCTGGAATTTTTAGGTGGTGTCTAGTTTATGCCACTGCATAAATTAGATGCTCAGGTTTCTGTGCTGTCTGCGTAAAAAATACAGAGTCAACAAAGCTTTGCCCTGGTCTGGTTCACTGCTCCTGCACTGCACTGGAGGATGGGATAGCTATGGTCCACTAGCTATGGTCCACACCAGAGCCAAACGGTTAGAAGCAACTGGACCTCAACAGACAGTCTTGTCAGATCCTTAGAGGATCTGAAGTTGGACAGAAGGCACAAAAATGGTAGTAAACCTTGTTTGTTGTTGTCGGAAACTTTGAACCCTGTTGGGAATTGTGGAAGCAGTCCATAAAGTTTCTGTGATCAGTCAAAACTTGCAGTAGTTGCACAAAGCTTAGTGGTTCATTTAGACAGAGTAGACAGTTGGACTTGATGATCTTGAAAATCTTTTCCAACCTTCATGATTCTATGATTCTATGACATCGCACATGAGAAGTAGCTCATCAACTGTTCCATGGTGCCTGTTGCTGGATAGTTTGTTTAGAACTTTGTGCATCTTCAGTGACCTGCATATCCATAGATACCATCCTGTTCTTGGTTAGCTTTGGAGTAGTTTAATAACCTGCAGTGGCACAGACTGTTTTAGTCTTCTCTAACACCAATATTCAGTATGTTTTCCTCTTCTGCTGCACGACTCATTTGCAGGCCATGGCCCTTCAGGATTGGGTCCCCTCTGTGGGCTGCAGTCCCAGCCCTTGTGACTAATGCTCTGTCTTAAATATGCTTGGGCAGAAGTGCCATGGTTCCTCTGGTGGGCAATGGTTTTGGTAGGCAGTGAGTGGCTTACACCAGCTTTAGAACTGCCTCTGGGCAGCACAAGGCAGCTCACGACCTCCTGCCATGTGGGAGCATGGTAGCTGCCTGCTACCAAAGTCCTGCTAGTCATGCCTGATAGTGTTCTGACTCTCCCATCTCATTAAATTTGAGCTCTCTAGATTATTTTTCCCAAGAATAATAACCAAGTTACTGATTACTTTGTGTTTTCATTGGCGCATTAGTTAATTAGTCAGTGATAAGCATGGCAGCCACTTAAATGGCTCTCAGGGCTAGTCATAAGGGACACTAAACTCTTCATTGTTTTCACTCTGAACAAGCAGGTACCAAGTGATTATTGCTTTAACATTTTTTTGGTAGGAATAACTGCATTTTCCCCCCATAAACGATCACTTTTCTCAGGTGGCTGCTTCTTTTTGTTCTGTGTATCCCTTATAGCTTTGAACACTTAGAACATCTGTTTATTATTTGTGCACTACACTTTAATATTTCTGTAAAGATTGCATATGGAAGTCGTAAGTCCTGTTGCTGTGCTTTATTAACCAAGTAGAATGCAGGCTCTGACCATATGAAAGTAAACACAACAGCTCTGCAAGCTAAAAAAACCCTGCTGCTTTCGAACTCTGTAAAATGATGCCCCTCTATCCATGTGTTGTTTATCAGTTCATTTGTCTTTCTTTTTTCTGTAATATTTAGCAGTTGAGCATCCATTTTAAATTCTCAAAACAAAAGAGCCCTCGTTAATTTTTAAACGCTTGCTGTCACTTTCATTTTGGTTCCGATGAAATACAGTTGCTTTTATCTTGTGTTTAAGTGTGTTTTGTATCGTTGGCAAAATGTTTTCCTTGCTTGAGTTCATTACTAACAATACGCAAAGTCTGTGATGTAGAACTTTGTAGTCTCATCTGTGAGTGCATCTTCAAAGATAATAAATGGCACTAAGTATTCACTCCTGGACTCGGGCAAACAAGTGTTGTGATAGGAAATGCTGGTATAATTTGATGTGTTTTGTTTGGTTTTTGAACTCCTCTTCAAATGGAAAGCAATCTGAGTCACAGCAGGGGATGCTTCTAATAAATGTGGATGGTCCTCATCTTTCCTGCAGTGCATGTGGAAAAATCATTCCGATGACACTGAAAATACAGGAAAGCTTTCTTCGCTAGCAGAGCATATGGTAAAGTAGGGTTTGGTTCTGGTTCCATTCTTCACTGAGTATCTGAATGGTTTGCATGAGACCTCCCGCCTGACTGATCACGAAGTACAAAAGTCAAAACAGTGTGAAAACTACCCTGGCACAGGGATTAATCTCAGGTGATAGTAGAGACGGGCTATAGGAATCCAGTTTTGAAGGAGTATGCAGAAGGTAAGATGCAGGCTGCTGTTGCAAGCTGCAGTTAAAAGGTCCAGATCCCAACCCCATTTGCTGACAAATGGTTTTCTGTGGGTTTCCAATCCAGTAGTTCTGTCAGTGTTACATGTGAGAGTATTACTTGTTTGGTTTTCCCCAACAGACTCATAGAATCATCCTGGTTGGAAAAGATCATCAAGATGATCAAGTCCAACCTATATGTTCTGCCCTGTAACCCTGAACCATTAACCCACCTCCTGAAACACCATGTCTACCCATTTTTTCAACCCCTCCAGGGACGGTGCCTCCACCACCTCCCTGGATGTTTGAGTAATGATCTCTACTCATTTTCTTATTCAAAAGTAAAACTGCAGAGAATTGCTGTGGGAGCTCTGAGGTTTTGGTGCGGAAGGTGCTAGAATGCCAAGTGTATCTGCTGGGTTTCTATAGCACAGCCTAGTGCTCTACAGTGGTAATCCTTTGACAAAAATTAAGCAACTTGCAGTCATCTTCCAGCATTCAGAGGAAATGCTCTTTCTGGCATCTGCAGACCATGGAACGGAGAGTCCTGTCAGAAAAATGCCCAAAATCCTGTGAGAGTTGGAGTTTTTGATGAGGAATCCCCATATATGGTGTACTTGCTGAAAAGGCTCTCCAGAGGAGAGATGTTGGGCACACAAGATAGAAGCACAGGGCTTGTGCAAGCCTTGCTGTGTTCTCACTGTGGAGTTTGGGATGTCGTTTATGGTCTTTTAATCTCTTCTTGAGGCATAACAGCATTGGTTTGGGTAAAAGCAGCCTGCTAACATATAAAGCAAGTAATTGATCTGGCTTTCTTCAGTAGAATGTGTTCCATGTGTTGCCTTTTTTGGAAATGAGTGTGCATACATTTCTAAGTACTTCCACCAAGTCGTTACCAAGAACAGACGAAACTATCGAGATTTCATGAAAAAAATGTATCCCTGAGTCCTCTCCCATGTGAACAGTGTGGTTCTGACTTGAATTCAGCCCAAAATACTCACTTCCTGTCACAGTATGGAAGTGATAGTCACTTATCAGAGTGTCCCAAGGCTTAATGCAAACTAGATCAGCTTGTAGAACTGGTCATTGCAGGTTCTTCTGTAGGGAATGGATGTCTGACAGAAGTAATCGGTCTGAGCCTCACGGAGCAAAGCGAGAGGCAGTTCTGAAATAAATGCGTACCAGCAGGCCCAAAGACTTTCCTAGACTTAAGTCTTTTAGAAGGCAGCTATAATTTCCTCATTCATGTGGAGAGATCAGCATACACAGTTCTTAGCCCCCACTGACTGAGATGTGAGAAATCTTTTCTGATGAGAAGGTAGAAGAAAACAGGACAGAATTCCTGCTTCTCTCTCTGTTCCGTCGCTCTGGTAAAATTCCTTTCTGCGTGGCATTGCATGGAGATAATCTGTGGACATCTTAGAGTTTCTTTCTGGACTAAAAATCCTTTTATAAGATGTGCTAGAACTCCAATTCTTGATTACTTCAATATGAGATTAAAAGAAAAACTTGTTTCTTTAATTAAAGGACATGTCTTTTACCAAAGATAAATTTATTGACTCAAGACACTAATTGATATCGTGGAGCCATCTGAAGAAAAATTATTTCCTCTGTTGTATTTTCTTGCTGTGTCTCTGGAAAAGGAGCTGAGACTTTGAATTAATATTCTTCATCCTAAATGCTGGTGACTTGCACGACAAACAGTAGTGATCTCATCGCTGGCAGAAATGCAGGGCAAGAAAGCTGTTCTATGTAGTGTTACAGGGTAAAGTTGTTTATATGACAATTGTGTTGAAAAGGTTTTTAAAAAAGCCAGAATTCTAGGTTCTTTATATCAGCTTTGCAAACAACTTCAGGTGTATGTGTCTGCTTCTTGTCCAGGTAAGCACGCGCGACTGCTACGACAAACAGGAAGAAGTTCTCTTTGACCTCTCCACTTAAGAAAGTCAGTCGAGAGGGGGTTTTTCACGCACTTCATAGAGCACAAGAATGTGTTTGTAGTACCATCTGTGCAACTTCTTTCTCTCCCCTATTGAAATGTTTCTACATCTGAAATTCAGCAGTGTTTTAGTCTGGGAAAATTTGACTTAACTCTGCAAACCATCAAGTTAGATCAGCTTCAACAACTGTAAGCACCATTTGCCCTTTTATTTAACCTGATGATTAAGCATGAAGTGAAATGAGATTAAGCTTTATACATGTGCACTGGTTTTTTTGGTGGACTTAGTGTTTGAAGTGTCAGTTTTTCACACTGCTGAAGAGGAGGAAACGATGGGTGTCAGCTCAAACATAGGAGGTTCCACACAAATATGAGAAGGAACTTCTTCCCAGTGAGGGTGGCGGAGCACTGGAACAGGCTGCCCAGGGAGCTTGTGGAGTCTCCTTCTCTGGAGATGTTTAAAACCTGCCTGGACATACTCCTGAGCAACTGGATCTAGAGGATCTTGCTGTGGCAGGGGGATTGGACCAGATGATCTTCTGAGGTCCCTTCCAACCCCTAATGTTCTGTGATTCTCCAAGAAACTGTAGATGAGACGCTACCAAACGATCACTTACATGTAGGAAGTCTTCTGCTGGCATGAATGATCTTGTGGCCTTGTTCTGCTTGAATATATTCTGTGTTTGTAATTTCACCTCCTGTTGTGCCAGCGATGTCTTTCATCCTGTTACTTCGTAGTCTCTGTTTTTTTTGAATGCTGTTTGGCAAAAAGAAGGGAAAACACAAACACCCCCACATCTCCAGCTTAGGAAGGCCACACTGATAAATGCAGACTCCTCAGTTGTACGTCAGGCTGAATGTCTCTAATATAAAGACCATTTTCTGGCAAGCTGAAGGCAGCCTCCCAGGACTGCTTTGGCTGTGTGCTCTGGAAAGCTGCTCCGTGTATGGTACATGATTACATTTTTGCAAATTGAATAGAATAAATATTTACTGCTGCCATGAAAGTTTTACGTACGTGTGTTAGGCGTCGAATAAATAGAACACTTGGAAAGTGTAACGTGGAAATACTGATTGATCCTCTCCTTTCCCAGTGTCTTTGTGTATTCTGCCCTGGCAGATGTGCTTCAAAAGTATTTTCTCAGGTGCTAGGGTGCTTATGTCTTCACAGAATGTGTGCAGCCCCTTTGAAGGGCTTTGGGGATTAATTGCCCTGGCTGTTTTCTTTACAACAGAATTTGTAAGGTTTCTAGTGAAACGAACCAATTTTGTTTGAACGGTGCTCCAGATGAGTCTAAGAGCAATATTTATGCTTTCTCTTGCGTTGGTGAATTAGCATCTTTAATACAGTGCTCTTCAACAAAGCACACAGTGATTCTGTTTATAATTTCTTATTATATCGGAGAAGCCTGAATGCTTTGCTTCTGATGACTAATTTGCAAGCCCCAGGGCTTGCTTGGTGGGATATCAGGGAGATCTTCGTGCTTCTCAGTGCCTGCTGGCGCCCTTTCAGGAACCTCTGGGGCCGTTCTGCGCTTCACAGCAGCCTCTGCCCTTCTGTAGAGCACAGGGCTCCCTGAGTGGTCCTCCTCTGCACCCACAGGGACCCTCACTTTCTGCAGTGTAACCTTTGACCACGTTTCACAATTCTAATTCCTTTACTGAACAGAACGTTCTAAGTGTCTCCATGGGAGGGGGACAGTGGCAGGGGTGGGATTGCTGAGTCATGGCTCATCTCTCAGAAGTCTCCAGAGCTCTGGTTCAGAACCTCCATCAATCTCTGCATCAGATTCCAGCTTTGTGTTTTTAAAGCTTAGGTGGATGAAGAGATCTGAGAATTTCAGTTCTTCCTGGGAGCAGCTGTTTGTCACCTTCTCATTAACCATTCATCTGTTCAGTCGACTTGACTGCTTCGTGGAGGACCTGCTCTATCCTGAGATATTTACTCTCCTCTTTCCCTTTGGCTCAGGAGGTCTCTGGGTGCCTTCCTGTGCCAGTGCAATCATCTACTGAAAAGCACCAAAAAGACGCCTGTGCTTGTTTGAATGTCATACTGACTCTTAACACATTTTAGATCTGTACTTTGGGGTAATACCTTCTAACTTTCTCGTGCTTTTGTCTGTTTTATCTCCAGGAGATGCTCTAGTTGCTGTAAATGATGTTGATGTGAATTCTGAAAACATAGAGAGGGTTTTGTCTTGCATCCCAGGTCCGATGCAGGTACAGTAGCTGCATGTTTACTTAAATTGTCCTCTGTAAGATCTAATCCTGATTCTCACCTTTTCTCCTTGGGAAATGGAACTTAGATGGTCTTTTCTTAGACCTTCCTTTTTGAACACAGTGGTTGACTTTAGTCAAAGTTAAAGCAGAAAATAAGTTTTGTGAGAACAGGTAGGTGCAAGTGCGTGCCTGAGGCCAGTGTCTTGCTAAGGGACACTGGTGTGTAGTTGGTCTGCCCCAAACACAAAGCAGCTCTGTGCAAGCAGCAGCAGCAGCATACCTGTAGATTTAGACTAATCGTAACACCGGATTATTTCTGCCCAGTGTGACACTCAAGGTGTTGTGTGCTTGCAGAATTCTGCGTGTTTGCATTTCTCTATGGGAACTAGTACATGCATATATAAAAAATACCATTTTACTGCTTTTCCTGCTCAGAAAACAACTTCAGTATTAAGTTCCCACTTGAATAAACAATAAGTACTTGCAGTGAACACCGGGAACGAAGGCCTTTGAGAACTGCACAAAGTTTTAACCAGCGATAGCTGTAGTTACGGGCTTTGTGAGTTGTTGTTTTGACCCCTGATGTTAGCAAATGAAGGACAAAGGTATGAAATGTCAGGATGTCTTGCTCCTGGAGCTGCACAGCAGCAGCATGTAGGCAGCAAGAGAGGATGTGTAGCTTAAAAGTCAACCTGTCAGCTGCAGAATAATAGCGTCTTTTTTGTCAGTGACCATTCTTAAACCAGAAAGAATTGCTATAAAATACTTAAATAATTCTCTCTTCATCAATATAAAAGCAGCACACAAGCCACAAGAGAGTATAAAGAAGCCTGAATTAACAACTATTACTATTAAAGACATCTAAGTGGAGAAGCTGACACGGCTTTCCTAGACAAATAGAAAACCGAAGATCTTTCAAAGCTGACCTATGATGAAGATTGATAGAAGTCAATAATACAAGTTGTGACCAAAAAGACCCCCAGACTTACTGTATCTGGCTTGTAGCTGAATAATAATTTTGGAGCTGCAATGAAGAATTAAATAACTAATAATGAATTAGATTGCCATTTCAGAATCAAACCAAGAGAATGGTAATTACCTACAGTGTTAGTAGCATAAAACTAACTGAGTTTTTCTACCTAACTCTGCTTCCTGGTAGACAGAAAGGCAAGGTAACAGAGCTAGAAGATACGAGGTACACAGAAAGTTAAATTGACAGTGTCTCTTATAGTACCTCCATTACCCCTTGGTAGTTTTTCTTCAGGTAGGATGTATGATCCTGTGGTCCCTTCTAACCCAGACTGACTGCATGACTTGGTCTGTGCGATCCTGCTGTGGCAGGGGGATTGGACTAGATGATCTTTCGAGGTCCCTTCCAATCCCTAGTGATTCTATGATTCTATGAAGTGATAATAACAGAAGTCTACAGAGGTAAAAAGAAGTGGAAGCTTTCGGGTTTGTTAAACATGCTTCTGTTCACCATTTACATTGTGTAAGTGCCTGCAGAACTGCAGCTGCAGTAAGATTGAGCACTAGCATGTCAGTTTAGGAAGCTCTCCAAAATACTTGAGAGTATGAAGCTTGCCTAAGCTACCAGAGTTGTGGTCAGGTATTGGCAGAGCTCCACGGTATAAAAACCTTGCCTTGCCTGGCTGACCAAATACGGAGTTGCTGTAACTGTTATTAAATACAGAATGATTAACAAAGCAGAGATTATGTAGTTTATTTAATTGTGCCCTTATAAGATTAGGGTTTACGTATGACTTGCTGCTAAAATGCAGTGCAGCCCTTTTCTGTAGGAGTAACTTTTAATGCAGTATTAGTGTTTACGCTGTCAGTAAATCTGTCACGCAGACAGCGATTACGTGAACTGTATAACTGTTTGTCATGTTGGCTTTCCAAAACCTTCTATTAAAGTGCAATTACTCCTTTTTTTACTGTGTGGTTTGAGTCAAGCCAGAAGAGTGATGGCTGAAGGAGACCAGTGGAGAATTTAAATACAGAGTTGTGGGGGTTTTTTTGCGGTGCAGAATGCTGTGTTCATGCTGCTAAAGAAACAGACGGCGGTTGTTTCTGAGATTTAGTAATGAAGACAGCTGTTACATGAGCAAAATTGTTAATGTGTTCTCGTTCAACTTACGATGCAAACGACCAAGGAAGATGCAGTTTAAAGCCGTTTTACCATAGTTACAAGCTATTTACATAAGCAAGGTCACTGCTCTCCTGGGTTCACTGTTCAGTGTTTTTCCAGAGTTTTGTTTTCCCTACTTCAGTTCAGGCAGACTAGATCTTCTAGGCATCTAAGGGCCAATTTAGTGTCTTTACTGACCAACAGATGTCCAAATGCTACATCAGTGGCAGAACTGTTTCTGTGTGCTTGCATGTCATAGAATCACAGAAGAGTAGGGATTGGAAGGGACCTCAAAAGATCATCCAGTCCAATCCCCCTGCCACAGCAGGATACCCTAGATCCAGTTGCACAGGAACATGTCCAGGTGGGTTTTAAATGTCTTCAGAGGAGGAGACTCCACAACCCCCCTGGGCAGCCTGTTCCAGTGCTCCGTCACCCTCACTGGCAAGAAGTTCCTTCTCATATTGATGTGGAACTCCCTCTGTTCCAGCTCACATCCGTTGCCCCTTGTCCTAGCACTGGATGCCACTGAGCAGAGCCTGGCTCCATCCTCCAGACACCCGCCCTTTCCATATTTATCAACTTTAATGTGGCCACCCCTCAGTCTCCTTTTTTCCAGGCTAGAGACCCAGCCTTTCCTCATCAGGGAGATGCTCCACATTGCCTGTTCCAGACCAAACTGCCTAGTTTGGGTGCGAGAATACAGTCCTGATTCTGATTAAAGTATTGGGCACCTCATTGAATGTGACAGGCCACAGCACACTCTTCCATCAATACTTGAGGCAACATGATAAATTTATATTCTACAGTCTGTACAATTTACAGCTCTGTAACCAAAACAGCTGCTGTTTCCTAGCACCAGAAGACAAGGAAGACAAAATCAGAAGGGGAAAATGTTCTCTAAGTATATACTTTTCCTTACCCTGATACTTGCAAGTTGCAGAACCGTTTTACCCAAAACTCACTACAAATATTCTGCCTGAGGCAGACGTTCAGAATCAGAACTTGCAGCCTGAAATCTTGACTTAGAGTTGTGCAAACCATAAGCACATGGAAAACAGAGACAACAGGAAATGGCAGGCAGTGCCACCAGCTCGGCCTGTAATAAAATCCATATTTTAAGGCATAGAGCTTTTTTGCAGATAAACAGAAAGCATGCCTTCCTGCAGCAGAGGAGCAGCTACGTTTTGTGGCTCTTACACTGCCAAACATTAAATAAAGAGCATTAAGAAACAATTTAAATACAGAAGTGACCTTCCCATTATCCTTTTCCAGCTGCCAGCAGTCACTGTTTAGGGACTTGCTGGATCACTTACAGGTTTGTCCTTTCTCCTTTTCTCATCTAGTCTTTAGTATTTCTTTGACCTCCAGAGCATCCAGTAGCAGTTATGATTCACATAACTGGTTTGTGAAGTAATTTTTGTTGGATTTCTAACTGCCATCTAATTAAGTGCATTTCATACGCCCCAGTTCTGTTTCATAAGTGGTTACCTACCCACATCTTACTCCTGGTATTATTCCATGAGTTTGGAGGGCTCTGTCGTGTTCCAGTTTTGTCATCTCTTTCTTAAGTGGAAAAATCACCATCTGTGTGGCTCCTAGTTTGCTGTTACTGCCACCTTCATCAGTGCCTTTCCATAGTTTGATTAAATGCTTTCTGAGAACTGCTCCAAGGATTGAGAATGTGTGCATGCTATGTTATTTGTAGGCTGGAATATTAATGTGTTCCACGCTTTTCCCATGCTTCATTTAATTCCTTTTCTTTCTGCTGTCTATTAAAGTTATTTTCTTTACGAGAAATGGATTCAAAGTTGTAAAAGATTTCATATTCATACATTTAATCAGGAAAGCCCAACTGTGGAAGTGTGATCTGGATGATCAGGTAGTGAGGTGGGATTGTGAACTGGCTGCAGGATAGAAGCCAGAGAGTAGTGGTCAGTGGGACAGAGTCTAGTTGGAGGCCTGGATCTAGTGAAGTGCCCCAAGGGGTCAGTACTGGCACCAGCACTGTTCAATATATTCATTAATGACTTGGGTGAGGGATTGGAGTGCACTGTCAGCAAGTTTGCTGATGACACAAAGTGGCCAACACCCCAGCAGGCTGTGCAGCCATTTAGCAGGACCTGGACAGGCTGGAGAGCTGGTTGGGGAGAAATTGAATGAACTATAACAAAGGCAGTGTAGAGTCTGCCATCTGGGCAAGAACAACACCAGGTACCTGTATAGGTTGGGGACGGACCCGTTGGAGAGCTGCATATGAGAAAGGGACCTGGGGGTTCTGGTGGACAGCAGGATGGCCATGAGCCAGCAATGGGACCTTGTGCAAGAAGCCCAATGGCATCCTAGAGGAGGATTAGAAGGGGTGGGGTTAGGAGATCAAGAGAGGTTTTCCTTTTCCTCTACTCTGCCCTGGTGAGACCACATCTGGAATCTTATGTCTAGTTCTGGGCCCCTCACATCAGGAAGGACACAGAGCTGCTGGAAGGAGTCCAATGCACAGCCACAAAGATGCTGAAGGGAGTGGAACATCTCCCTGATGATGAAAGGCTGCAGGAGCTGGGTCTCTTGAGCCTGAAAAAAAGGAGACTGAGGGGTGACCCCATTAATGTTAATATATATGGAAAGGGCAGCTGTCAGGAGGATGGAGCCAGGCTCTGCTCAGTGGCATCCAATGATAGGACAAGGGGCAACAGATGTGAACTGGAACATAGGGGATTCCACATAAATATAAGAAGAAACTTCTTCCCAGTGAGGGTGACAGAGCCCCTGGAAGGGACTGCTCAGGGCGGGTTGTGGAGTCCCCTTCTCTGGAGACATTTAAAACCTGCCTGGACATGTTCCTGTGCAACTGGATCTAGGGGATCCTGCTGTGGCAGGGGAATTGGACTGGATGATCTTTTGAGGTCCCTTCCAATCCCTACTCTTCTGTGATTCTATGTGATTCTGCACACTGCTCAACACAAAGATTGATTTCTCCTCGAAAAAATAAAACAGGTTTTTAGGGTATGTAGAAATGTAGCTTCTTTCTTGGTCATTTGGTATTCCAGCATTTTCCAGCCTAGACGATCTTTTCCAGAGTCATTCACAGGAAGGAAACAGGTTAGAACTTGGGACAAAAGATGAGTGAAACAGAATATATCATGCTTCAAGCCGTTAGATAGAATCAAAAAGATTTGGGAATGAACTGTAGTCAAACTGTGGCATGAGATCTTTCCCAAAATAATAGTGACTTCACACCTGAGCACGGTGGTACTGCCCACAGGGGTGTGGGAGGCAGCATGGATGCCTACAGGAAGATAGAGAGTTAAAGTTCTGTTTGGCCCAGTTTGTTTTGTGCTCTTGCTTGGAGGGCCATATGGTTGTGTCTCTAAGACAAGACAAACTCACTGGGTGTTTTTTTTTTAAATTCAGAGACTAAAAGAAAGACTGCAGCAAGAATTACATCTGTGCATCATTAGGGTAGAGACTGTAGCCTAAGTGTCATCAATAAGTGTCCACAGACAAGATGTAGTAGAAGTTAAGAGATTCTTAACTATTGAGCCTTGAGGAAATCTGTAAGAAGTTAAACAGGGTATGAGGAAAATCCTCTGAAATACATGCAGATGGCGTGATGAACAAAGAGAAGTGGGTCACAGGATGCTGGAGAAGAAAACACATCTCTCAAACTACGAGTGATCAAGTTACTGGGTCTTAGAAAGCTGCTGCTTCTGGGCTGGATGTTTCTGCTCCTCAAGTCCTGTTAATATGCAGTGTGAGGAGTCCAACCTGACGTGATGAGGAGAGAGCGAGGGATGAGTTACTGTCAGAAAAGAAAGTGGTAGCACATGGCAGGGGAGCAGGACTGAGTGCAGTGCTGTTCCAGAGAATGGGAAAGAAAAAAAGGCTGATAGCAGCCAAGACAGGAGAGGAAAAGATTAATGAGAAGTGTGGGGAGGGAGTAAAGTGGAATGGGGAGGTGGCAGCCAGTGACATAATGTTGTAGCTGGAATTGCTGATGATGGCACTTCTTTCTGATCTGGTTTGACAGGCAGTGGGTGTTCTAAAGCCTCATTATTCCTTGCTGGCGCTCCTCTCTTGAAGTGTGTGTCTACACACAGGCAGTTGTGAAAATGTAAATGATCTGTATTTCAGTGGAGGCATTACCTCTGCTTGGGCTTTCCAAATTTCTGGTGACTGGGAAGATGTAAACCTTTTCTGTTGCATCAGTTGTTAGGCTAAACTGTCGCTGACTTGAAAGAGAAGCAGGATTTGGTGTGACGGATAGTGTTTAGAACTTTCCAGTGAAAAGGCATGTTAAGGATCTTTCAAGGCACACAAACAATCTTGAGTAGAAACACATGAAACAAGGACCTCGCCACGTGTCTGCTTTGTCCAAACAGATGCATTTTCCATCACTTTGAACAACTAAGGTAGCACCCCACAAAATAAATCAATTTATTTTCCTTACAGTTTTATATGCAGTCAAGAGCTAGGTGTGTCCTTCTTTTATGCTTAGGATTAAGTATTCATTCACCTAAAAAATAAAATGCCATGTTTTTTGAAAGACTAACTATGATCATCTAAACTTCTACTTTTTAAGAGACACCACTCTGTGCTTTGGGGTTTTTTTACTTCTGAAGGCAGCACAGCAAGTCTTGTTGATTTCTTATGCTTCTTGCTAGTTGTGTACAATGTTAAATATGGCAACAAAACTCTTCATTTACTGAGGTTAGTGTTTAAATTTCAGAAGTTAACAGTGAAAAACTTGGCAGACTGAAGGAATTGCAAACGAACCGTTAATTGTAAATGGATTTTCCAACGGAAGCGTACCTGTCAGTGCACTGAAAATAGCCAAGAAGTGCTCGTGGAAGAGCCTTGAGGAGATAGACTTCAGAAAGTGCTGACGTTTGAAGTCAGAAATGGGTGTGTGGTTCAAAAGCATGCTAATGGAGTTTGTGTTCAAAGTCTGTTTTTCCATTCTCAAACCCATAAGGATAAAGTATGAAAACACAGCAAACCACATGCTTGCTCACATGGTTCACAGAGCATGTAATAGCTGGCTTAGTCCTTAATAATAGGTGGTTGTGTAATGCTGAGTGTATAATGGGTTGTCTTGAAGCAGCAGGAATTTTTGGATGCTTACATCTATGTCAGTCAAGCTAAGAAAACCTCATCTCGTAAAGGGCTCCAACTGCATCTGTTTCATCTGATATTGGAACGTAAATGTAAGTACAGGCTCGTTTTCACCATTCTTAATTATCTTAATAGGTGAAGCTTACATTTGAGACGTCGATATTTGAGCCCGAAGGGACGTCTCGGCAGAGATGTAAACAGGCACAGTCAAGCATGAACAATCTGGTTCGGCTCTTGTGGGGAGAAGACAGTGCGGACCTGCAGCAGGCTGTCCAGGACGTGCCTCATGTCGTTATGTTCCTCACAATGAAACTGGACTCTGAAACATCCAAGGATGAGGTACGTGGCTGAATAAATAAATACAGAAAACTGCTGAAAGGTGGCAATGGACAACAGCAACTGCTTGGTCTTTTGCTGTTAGGAAATAATAATAACCAAAACCTTTCTTTGATTAGTCTGTAAAATGTCCATTTTGAACAGAAATAAGGCCTGAAACTTCAGAGAAAAAAGCATGAGCATCACTGCTGACGAATTCCAGTTGGACTTGAAATCACTTCAGCGCTTGCTGAGTGTCCTTCCGGAAAGAGAAGCCTAGAGGTGTTAACAGAGAGAAATTCAGAAGTCGGTTATTGTCTCTCAGATCTTGCCGTGATGTTTTCAATGTGCTGCTCAAACTTGAACTGTGAAGCCTGCCCAGCCAAAAAGATTTTCCCCAGTAGGAGCTGTTGGCAGCACACAGACATCATCTGTGTAGTTCCTCCTGTTGGGAAATGTTAATGTGCCTTTCCTTCGAGGAGTCTCACATGTCTGCTCTTTGGAATCTGCTCGTGGTTCACACTCAGGCAACATTTTTTAGCTACTGAAGTACTTTTTTCTTTGTCCCACAGAGCTTCCTTTCACATCTCTTTCCTTTTTGTGTGCCTCAGAAAAAACATGGCCAGAGTACCTATAAACCCGTTGTAAGTTTGTGTAGATGTTGTGCGCGGGGTAGCCATAGCTACAAACGCTCCACTGAGAATGCAGAGAAGGCAGAGGACAGTGGGAAGGACTGAGTTTGGCCTCTTGCCTGATGGACAAAGTGGAGTCTTTAGGACCAGACATTTAGAAAGGCTGTGCTGTCTCCTGTAAATTCTCCTTACATTTAGCGGTCTCCCAAGGATGTGGAGACATTAAGTGAAGTATGGATTTTGTCTGCCCTTAGGGACTGGGATGGCAGGACAGAGATGGATGAAGTGGGCAGCAGAAGAAAGACATTTTGTTTTCTCTCCCTTGGGATTAATCCTTAAGTCCTGTCACTGCTACGTCCTTTTTCTGAGATGTCTTCATTTATTTTAATACTATTTTTCAGCTGATAAAAGCCTGCGTCGATGTGTAATAGACAGTTACAGTTACACATAATGGGGTTTAATTTTATTTTCTAGAGACAGAGCTGGCAAGAACCCTAGAAAATTACATGATATCATAATGTCACATAGAAAAGGTGATGAAGATTGCAGAGTCCATTGCTTGAAACTTAAGAAATGACAGATTTATGGCTACTTGGGTAACTTGAACTCAGCCCCTTCGTACGTATGCAGCATGACATTGTCCTCAGCATTACATTTCTATCTGAAAGACACCTGTCTTCTGCAGAGGGCAAGATGGACAGATAACTATGCATAATTAAGGCTCATTAGGCAAAGATAAATCCAGTGCTTCATAATTGTCGAGTACTAGGCTTTGCAGAATAAGTCACGCTCCTTTCTTTGGAATTACGTGTCTTCAAGAAGCGTGCGATGAACCCTTTGCAGTACCTTCCAGTCCTGGTTAAGAGCCTGCATTGTTTTCATGGGGGGTACCTTCAGCAGAAGTTAGTTTATACAAATGTCTCTCATAATTTTTTGATATGTTTATAGTGTTAGCACTAGGCAAAGCCATTCTGTGCTCTTTTTCCCACCTGGACACTGCCTCCATTAAAACATATCATGCTACAGTATGTTTCTGCGTTGGTATTTCTCTATAATAACTATTGGAAGAGCTTATTTAACTGTGAATTAAATAAATTTAAGATGATTTATCAAAATTCACTGAAATCTTGCAAATACTTCTTTTTTGTTCTTCAATTTGAAGTTGGTAGTCCGAGAGCACTCCATTAGATGGACAGAAGAGCTATGAATAATTGCTGCAGTCTTAAAGATCAGGGGTTTCCTTGGTCACTTACGTAAGCTTTATGAAATATTAACACAAGAATTTGTTTCATGGCCTCTGGTTTTTCTTTCAGTGGGTCAATAGTTATGCAAATGCCTAACTGCAAATGGAGTGCTGCTTTCTTGCCCCATTATTTCTTTACACTCTCCCAAGAAATGGGATTAACCCTGAATGTTGAGCAGAGGTAAAAGGAGGGATTGTCATGCACCTGTTCTCCCTTCATGCCATGGAAGAAGGAATTGTTTCCTGAGAAGTCTTGGCAGTTATGCAGCCCCAAATAGTCTCTCATGTTGAGAGATGTTCACTGGTGCAAGCAAGGTCATTGTAACATCTCCTAATAAAAGCGTGTCACTGTCTTCAATCACTTCACTTGGTGTCCTGTGGATGCACTGTTCCAGATTTAGTTTGCAGCAGTACCTAAGTTAGTGGTGAATTTATTACACACCTGTAGCACACTGCACAATACAAACATATGGATCCTTTACTGAGCTTCTTTACCCATATCCAAGGGTGGCACACTATGCACATCACAGCCACAGGAACAACAGCAGCTAGAACTAGTAAGTCATACTTCCTCTTGTGAGCCTTTGGCACTCAAAAATAGGATTAGTGAAGTCTAACTCTTGTTAGCTTCGTGTATTCAGCAAAGTAGTGTTAGAAATCATTTAGGCTGTGTGCATGCGTGCGAGGGGTGTCCCATGTGGTGGTGGTCTCAGTGAGTCACGTTGATCTTGTCTTCTTTTGTGTGGGTGTTAGAGTGTAGGTTATACATATCTAGCATACAGCTATAACATCTTAGAATCGTAGAATCACTAGGGATTGGAAGGAACCTCGAAAGATCATCTAGTCCAATCCCCCTGCCACAGCAGGATCACCCAGACCAAGTCATATAGTCAGTCTGGGTTAGAAGGGACCACAGGATCTTCATGTGTTTAAGCTGATTTTGGTGGTGCCACGTCTTAAAGAGAGTCGTGTTCGTATTGCTCCTGTGTGCTGGTGTCACTGGAAACCCTCACTTCGCCCGCTTGCACGGCAGGTGTTACAGAGGAGCTGTTAAGATAGCTTGGATCACACAGACATGGACTTGCCTATAGAATTTCTCCCTAGTTTTATGATTCCTGAATTAATCTTTAACAGTTCACTGTTGTCTTTCATCTACTGTTTCTTTTTAATCTTATACAAAATGCAACTTACAGCCTCTTGCCAGTGCACTGTGTGAAGGCTGAAGGTTTTCAGCTGGGTGGCATCATTTGGACATCGTTTAACCATTTCTTACATTGTCAAGACTGTGCTGATCATTTAAAAAATGTTCTTCAGACGCAGCTTGATCAATTAATAAGACAGAAATGGAGCCATTGGTTCAGACAGCCGATCCAGGTTTGTGTGGTTTGTGTTGAGGGAGTCTGCACTGCTTAAAAATTGAGCTGCTCCTCCTTCGTGAATTCTGTTGTCCTTGGCCTGTGAACCCTGGCCTCGCTTTGAAGGCAGCTGATCGGCCGCGGTGGTATGTGCGGAGCCGCGCTCTTTCACTTCTAGATATCTGTGGGATACAGCTGTGACCTTTTGTTACAGTTGTCTTTTCTTTCCCTGGGAAAGCATACAGATAATTCTCAAACAAATTTTATGTAGAGGCCCCGGTTCACAGAGAGGAGAAGAAAAGGCTCTTTCTAGCCCTTTGTGAGGGCTGTAATTAGAAAATGGAGGAGGTTTTGCAGCTGAGGGATTGATTCAATAAAAAATCCTTGTTGCTAAAGAGTATGTGAACATAGAGCTAATTAAATTGGATAAGAATGAGGAGTTTGCCAGGTCCTTCTGCAATGAAACTTTACATTCTTTTCATCGTGAAGAAGGGAACTTTTCCAATGGGTATCGGCACTGGTTAGATGAGCTTAGTGATGGGAACAGGAACGTTTATCATGCCTGTGTTTCACAGAATCACAGAACATTAGGGATTGGAAGGGACCTTGAAAGATCACCCGGTACAGTCCACCTGCCAGAGCAGGATCACCTAGACCAAGTCACACAGGAACACCTCCAGGCGGGTCCTAAACGTCTCCAGAGAAGAAGATTCCACAACCTCCCTGGGCAGCCTGTTTCAGTGCTCCATCACCCTCACTGTGAAGAAGTTCCTTCTCATATTTATATGAAACCTCCTATGTTCCAGCCCACACCCATTGCCCCTTGTCCTATCACTAGATGACACCAAGAGCCTGGCTCCATCCTCCTGACACCCACCCTTCACGTATTTATAGACATAAGGTCACCCCTCAGTCTCCTTTTCTCTTGTTCATGCAGAAAGATAACTGACCACACTCTTGGCACTGGATGTGCCAATATTACCTGCACTGTTTCTGACCCTTCATGATCTGACAAGAACCATAAAATCATAGAATCATTAGGGATTGGAAGGGACCTCAGAAGATCATCTAGTCCAATCCCCCTGCAACAGCAGGATCACCTAGACCAAGTCACATAGGAACACGTCCAGACAGGTCTTAAACGTCTCCAGTGAAGGAGACTCCACAACCTCCCTGGGCAGCCTGAAGCAATAGATGTGGGGGAATAATATTTTTGCTTATTACTATATCTTTGTGATTGTTGAAATAATTAATATAAGATATTTGAAAATGCTTACATAGAAGAGCATTCTTCCCACAAAGAAGGGTTTTTTCTATGAAGAGAGAAAAACTAAAACTCTCAGAAGTATTCTGGTGTCTTTCAAAACTTGCCGGAACACCCATGCAGAGCACTGCTTGTTCAGTTCCATGTGGAGGTGTGTGACACAAGCTTGAAGTATAACGATCAAAACAGGGTTTGTTCTAGGGGTTTGGGTTTGTTGGGGTGGTTTTGTGATTTTGTTTTTGGGTTTGCTCTGCTTAACTAACAGCTCCCTTTTTCCACAGCAAGAAATCCTTTATCAGTATCCCAAGTCGGAAGCGTCCCAAAAACTGAAAAGTGTGAGAGGAATATTTCTCACCCTCTCGGACATACTGGAAAGTGTTACTGGTACCCAGATCATCAGGTAAAAGTATTTAAAATGTGGTGTAGTACTGCTTTTATTATTTGCTGTATACACATGTGCACAGAAAACCACACGTGAGCCATGCGTCACGTCCCAGACAGAACAGGAGTGACTCTGCCGGTTGGGCAGTCGTGTTGCAGCGGGAGCAGCAGGACTGCTCAGCTTGGATCTGTGTTGATGGGGAGGAATTTCTGTGTCATGTGTTGCAGAGACTAGGATTTTTAGTTCAGTGATGATGTTTTAAAATCTTTTCTTAGATCTCTCCAAGCATCCTTATCCAAAAAGGGATTTTGTAGCACTGTGCTATAGCAGAGTGGAAATTCTACAACAGTTTCAATCCAATTTAAAATATATATATATATATGTACAACTAAAAAACTTAAAATTTAATTCAGTTGCATTCATGAGTGCCTGGTACTTCTAAATTAGTTTTATTTCACATTCAACTTGCTATATCTGAAAGATTTTTGTATCTCCAGAGCAGGACTCTAGTGAAAAGTCAGATGAGTATGACTCCTGAGTGAGGGTGGTGGAGACGTGTCAGGAGATCAGTGACTCTTTGAAGGTAGCTGATTTTCTGATGGAATAATTAGAAGTGAGATAGCAGGTAACACTTGTCAGTGTCACGCTGCTTCCCACAGAGAAGCAGTGTATGTGTTTACATCTCTTGGTGATCGCAGACAAGATTCTTCTCCGCACATCAGTGCCTTGTGTGCCACACCCAAGACCTGGATGGCCATGAAAAAGCCAAATGGGGCTGGAAGCCCAAGAATAGAGTCTAGGCAGTAGTGCAGGACTGAACAGCACTGGCAATAATAAGGCATTCATAGAATCATCAGGAATTGGAAGGGACCCCGAAAGATCATCCAGTCCAATCCCCCTGCCACAGCAGGATCGCTTCACTGGAGAAGTTATGGAATCAGTATCACTCAGGGTTGGAAGGGACCACCTGATCATCCAAGGTGGGTCACCCCACCCTAGACCGGGCCAGCCAGAGCCCATTCCTCAAAAAGGGAGAAAACCTGGTTAATATATTTAAGCTGGGTTTTTCACTGATCCTTTTTTTTCCTTAACAGGAGTTCTTGAAGTGCTTTTGAACACTTTTGCTTGCCAAGAAATTAATCCTGGTTAATTTACTTTTGTTTCTATTAATTTCATTAGTTTTGTGGTTGGACTTGTGGGTGTGCTGCTGTTTGGAGTCAGAAGTTTATGACTGTGCTTTAACCATGCCTAGACCTTGATATTAAATTATTAAGTATTTCTAACATGATAGTGAGAAAGGTGGTGCTTTTGCTGTATGTTTACGAGATATGTGCAGACCACGGTTTTAGCAGCAACAGCTACATTTAACCTGATAATCCAGTGTGTAAAGCATGGTTTACTGCTGATTAGGACACGGGATGTCATCCTGCTTCGTGTTCTAATCCACTTTGTGATTCAAATGAAAGTTCTCTGTGTCTTTCTGGGTTGGCTGAGGTTCGCAGAGCAATTACAACGGATGTGTAGAAGTACAAGGAGATAGAATGAGAGTAATAGGTTCAAAATACCTGTTGGGCTTGTGCTCAAAACAAATATGGAAGCTTTTTAATGATTCTGTGAGTAACTGCTGTGTTCAGAGTCTTCAGCAGTACCTCTGGTTACCTCAGTTGGATCCAGAATGGCAGTTGTTTCCAAGCTGGTTGTGTTAAAAGCTAGCAAGACCTTTAAAGAGTATCTGAATCATTAAGACAACAGTGGTGCTTCAGTAGCAGCTGTTCATTCCTTATGTTTGAATGCTTGAAAACGTTGCTACTGGTCTGATCTGTTTGGAGCACAAATCAGACAGGCTTTGAGTTCTGTAATAATTCATATAACTACGTAGCCCGGTTGCATCCATGTGATTACACATGAGCGGAAGATTTTGCCTAGGAAATGGATGTGGATCATCCTGCCTTGTGGTGGTGGTCTTTTACAAATTCATCGTGTTGACAGAAGTACTTCTGCTTTAATTTTTCTAGTTCCTCCCTTTTCTTATGTGAAAAACTGGTTCAAGTTGTTTACTGGAAAGAATCTGACAAGTTGCTTGTAATTGGACTTCCTGAAGAAAAGTGAGTTTCAAATTAAATTCTTTGTTTTCCTTTGAATTCTGCTTCCTGTTTATTTCCTGTGTATGGATTGGTACCTTTTCTTTTTTGTTTCCTCTAAAGGGTCTGGTTAGAGCTCAGAAATACCTGTGGGCTAGAAAACAGGGATTTTCAGTCAGATGCTGGTTACAGACAACTGAATACCTGCAGTGATGTTATGTGTCTGTGTGTTCTATAGCAACTTTCCAGTATCTGAAGGTGGCTACAAGAAGGCTGGGGTAGGGCTTTATGCACGAGTGCGTAGTGAGAGGACAAGGGGAAAGGGTTCCAGACTTGAAGAGGGGAGATTGAGGTTGGACATGAGGAACAAATTCTTCCCTGTGAGGGTGCTGAGATGCTGGAGCAGGTTGCCCAAGGAAGTTGTGGCTGCCCCATCCCTGGAAGAGATGGAAGGTTGGATGGGGCCCTGAGTAACCCGATCTAGTGAAGATGTCTCTGCCTCTGCAGGAGGCTTGGAACTCAGTGATCTTTAAGGTCCCTTCCAACCCTGGCCATTTTATGACTCTATGACAAGGACTTTCCCCCAGCCCCCACCAAGCTGTAGGGCATCAGCATGGGCAAGTTCCTCGAAGGAAATCCCTCGTGCAGTCCGATGAAGAATTCTTTTGTTTGCACTGGATCACTAGCTCAGGAGATGTCTGTGCTTACTCATAGCTGAGGTGTTACAAACAGAGCTGTACATTTTCTTTTTAACATTTTTTAGCGTGCCACTTGCTCAGCTGAGGAACATGATGGACGATGTGGTCAGGACCTTGAAATTCATGTACAGTTCTTTAGACAGGTGAGTTGTTTCACAAGTATTTTATCCTCAGTCGCTGTTTTTCCATTGTTGCTCCCTGAACAGGACGGCTAGCAGTGTTAATGTTTACATGGGATCTCTTTCCATGTTCCATGGCACTTGCTCCCAGAATCAGAGTTCTGTTCTTGCCTCTTTTTGTTTCCACGTCAACGCTAGTAAGACTCGTCTTAAACAGTGTCTGTCACCTCAGAAAGTTTTGTCCTTAATTAGGTGACATCATTCACAGAATCTAAGTCACTGTGGGTGTCAGCAGCGCTCTGCAAATGTTAAACTTTGCGTTAAAGCACTGTTGGTAAAACGTACCCGTGAGTCAGCGCTGTGTTTTTAATCAGGTAAACACTCCAGACTTCTCAGCTTTGCTTGTCAGAGTGACTCTCTTTCTCTGCATTTGGAAGTCACCCAGGAAATGTTCAGTCTGGCAGTAACCTAAATAAACTTGCCAAGGTAGGCTGCTTATGTGCTTACATTCAGTTGTGGGTGTTTGTGCTGCAGAAAAATGTCTAATATTTGCAGTCGTTTCTGTGAAAGAATAATCTCCCCTAAGTCAGGCCTTATCTTGTTCTTACGGGTTTTTTATGTCACTTTATGACAAGGAGCAGCTTTTACTTGTAAAACCTGCAACTGATAAATAAAGAAAAAATGCTTAGCTTGGAATGTGAAGGGTGAAGTACTTGATTCTGGCAGAAGTGTAAGAAACAGTTTGGAATCGACAGCAACGAGGCTGGCAAAGGGGCTGGAGGAAAAGTCTGGTGAGAAGAGGCTGAGGGAGCTGGAGGTGTTTAGCCTGGAGAAGAGGAGACTCAGGGGGGACCTTCTCCCTCTCTCCAACTCCCTGAAAGGAGGCTGTAGTCAGGTGGGGGTCAGGCACTTCTCATAGGTAACAAGCACTGGGATGAGAGGGCAGGACCTGAAGCTGCAGCAGGGGAGAGTTAGGTTGGTTGGTAGGAAGCCCTTCCTCTTGCAAAGAGTGATCAGACCATGGAATGGACTGTCCAGGGCAGTGATGGAGTCCTAATCCCTGGAGATGTTTAAGAAAATCCTGGATGTGGCACTTAGTGCCCTGGTCATGATGTTAGGTCATGGGCTGGGCTCGATGATCTCAGAGGTCTTTTCCAGCCTCAATAATTCTGTGACTCTGTGGAATAGTAGAATGCTTTTTATGTATTTCCTGAAGAAAATAAGATCTTTAACATTCAAAAAATACTTAAATAAATTACTGAGATGCAGAAGAAGAATAATCTTAATTTCCAAAAGGATGACCCTTGATCATGTTCTCATCTTTGGTTGCTCCAAGACATCCGACTGTAATACTACAGTGCTTTAGTTTTTCATTTGTTTTAGGTACTGCTGGATATCAGCCTACTGGGTTTTTTCTCCTTGAAAATGAATGTTAAAAAAATACCCAAACGTAGTATCATGCCGTAAGGAGACTTTTATAGCGCAGAGGGTTATATAAACAAGCTGCAAGAGTCTCGATGTTATTCTAACTCGGAGTTCATATTTGTTCAGTGCTTTTTGCCAGGTGCAAAATGTTTCTCGCCTGGATCATTTTTTCAACCTGTTCTTCCAGCGTGCGCTTCAGCCCGCAAGACTCAAGTCAAACTCCAGCCCCAGCGCTCGGCACTACGATACCTGCAGTGCACTATTCTTAGACAGCCTCCCAGGCTTGCGCTGGCTGACCTTGCCTCAGGAAATCAAGGTAATGTCACTTGCAGATCTCTCTAGAAACACTTGTCTGTGAGAGGCCAGAAAATTGATGCAGGTATCTCCTGCTGTTATTGCATGGTCTTAGTCAGACCTGTGTGTTTACACCAGGTGTGTAATGACACACACGTTATAGAATCACAGAAGCATTAGGGACTGGAAGGGACCTCAAAAGATCATCTAGTGCAATCCCCCTGCCACAGCAGGACCTCCTAGACCAAGTCACACAAGAACATGGCAGTGCCTCAAAAAACTCTGATGTCTTAACTCCAGAGCTTAATTTACTATCACTTAGCCTACTATCACTGAATAAGGTGAAAAGTAGGGGTGCACACGCAGTCCTGTATCACATCCGTCCACTCACTTGCAAAATCCAGTTCCATAACTGAAGGGAATAAAACATTTATACAACAAGTAGTTGTAAAACATGCTCAGTCGGCAGCCTAATGTATATTTCAAATGCAACTTAGGGCACCTCTAACTGGTTCTTTGTTACTCAGCAAATGACACCTTTTTTTTGTTTGATAATGAGGGGTTTTTTCCTCCATGTTTTTTCTTTTCAAGTTTGTGTAGAAAGCCTCCGTTATACTTTGTTCTGTAGTTTAATTTGCAGGTTATTTCTTCCTAGTAAAACTGCAGGTTTTAGGAATGTAGAATAACAAAGCAGTATGAATTTACATTGTGGATACTGCTTCCCAAAAGTGTCTTAGAGCAAACACATTTTGCAGAAAAAACTTGTTACTGCAGAAGAGGAGATTCCCAGTGAAGTTTTGCTGAAGATCTTTCTATTCTATAAGGAATATACAACTAGAATGTCTGTTCCTTGCTGGAGGAGAGTCACTTCAATTGTAACTAGGGAAAAGCTGAGAGATTAGTTAGTTGTTCAGTGCCAGCAGCCTTGCTGACATTTTTCTGTTTGAGACACTGGCTGTGTTTCAATTAGAGGCAGCCTGTTAACACAGCCCAAGAAGTTTGTAATGATGGGGTTTAGATTCCTTTCATTAAGCAGCATGTTTATGTCATGAGCTTCAGTGCCCAGTACCATGTTCTTTAAAGGAAACTACTTTTAGTCAAACTTGCATGAATTAATAGTTAGAGAAATAAGCTTAAAGCTGCTTCAGTGGCACAAAGATAATGTGTGAGAAAGCGTTGGTAATTTCCATAGAGACAAAACCTAAATCCATTGTGAAAAAGATTTTTTTCTAATAACTCAGTTGGATGCAATCACTTGCCAGATTTCAGAGCTGCCTCCAGCCTTCAAGGGCTTGTCTCTAGACCTCATGTTTTGAAGCACAGTGCAAGTATGAGTGACATCTCCTTTATACCAAACAGTGGGTTCAGCAGACATGCAAGCAGAGAAGTTGTACAGTTTCAAAGGAGAGGGAAATACACAATTAAAGCAATGAAAAAGGATTTCTCATTAGTCTGATGAATTGAGGTGTTCTGGATATCTGTTATTACTCCTGGAAGATGTGTGCAAGTTTGTGCTGGTTTGGTCTTCTGAAACTAGTAAGACAGAGTAAACTCTGCTGTTATTCTAAGTTAATGTGTTGGAAATGTCTGTGAAAACAAGCTGTTTAAATATTTCAGATGGAAGTAGATACAGCACTGAGTGATCTGGAGGCAGCTGACTTTGCAGAGCTGGTAAGCATTTTCTTTTTGTTGTTTGCACCACACAGTATCTCTTTGCCTCGGTGTCACAGTCAGTAGTTTAAAAAAGCATGGATCTCAAACTCGTCACCAAGTGAGAGGCCAAGCAAAGGGATTACAGTATCAGTCTTGTTTTCACATCGCTCCATTTGACCCATTCTGTTTATCTGAACTTCTCTCCAGTAACTGCATTGCAATCACAGAGGATTAGTCACTGAAAATCCATTGTTCACCATCTCTGAAGTCCATGGGATTTCTGCAGGGGGACGCTAATTTCAGTACAGCTGATGTTGTTATGTTTCTTTTCCACGTAGATCACCATCTCCTTTCCAAGTAATTGTGAATAAACCTGAAAACTTCATTTTCCAGTTTAGATAAAGCAATGGCAAATTTTTTCAGTACTGTTAAAGGAGAAGATAGTCATTTACTTCAGTTATCACTTGCTGTGTTACTTCAGTTATCACTTGCTGTGCATGTTCTTGAGTGCCCTGTGTAGGACAGTGAGGTGTAAACGTACAGGCATTTCAGTATTAGTCCCTGATGAAAGAGCTTTCTTAAAGCTTTTAATTATGGGGCTTTTGTAGGTATCTAATAACTGAGCATACAGAGAACTCGTTTGATCACATACTTAGCATAATAATTTGTGACAGATGTATTCTTAATTACAAATGATACTTCACAACTCCTCAAACCTAAAATACAAGGTAAGCAGATATATTTACAAGTCCATCTTGCAAGAGAATAGTAAAAAAAAAAGAACAAAAATCACTGTTCTAACAACCTGGATGACTATTTCTAGAAAGCAGTGTTTCTAAGTTGTAGTTCAGTGCACAGAAATGGATTGCACCGACTTAATTTGAAATACAGTATATTCCCCTAAAGGCAGTGTCACTAATGTGAGAGTGCTGGACATCCAGATTAAAAGACCACTGAATATTGTAGATAAAATGCCAAGAAGTGGAAAGAAGTGCTTTGAATTGGAAGGTTTGCTCTAGGAGGGCCTCTGGCGTCAATAGTGATGCTTCAGGTATTTTTCTGTTAAGGACTGAAAATCAGCACGTCCTAACAAAAACAGTCTGTGGGCAGGTAAGAACTACATAGGAAATGTGCTATTTGGAGGTGAAAATTGCCAGAGAACATTGTAGTGGCATGAAAATCAATAATGAAAGATAAAAGCCTGGTATTTCATTTGACTGTTCAGCATTCACTGCTGCACTGGTAAGACGTGGCCAAAAATGGATGTATTAAATAAGAGATTGATTGCAACCATCTGGAATTAGCGACTTATATTTGTAAATAAAACAAAAGTTCTGAATTAAAAAGGACACCATGTTTTGTTTCCCCACAGTCTGAAGATTATTACGACATGAGAAGATTATATATGATTCTGGGCTCTTGTCTCTTCTACAAGGTAGTATTAGTGATTAAGGCCTAAAGGTTAGGCAAATGCATCTGAAGTCTAACCCAGTGATGGAGTGACTTTTCAGAACCTCAAAGATATGAAAAAAATGTATGACTGCTTTCAATGTGTACTTCTAGTAACAGGCCAAGAAGTCAAACAGCGTACCAGGAAAAAATTGATCTCAGAAAGTGATTTGTTCTGTATCATCAGTAAGAATAGAATACTTGTTTGAAGCTGGGAATTTTGTGGCATGTAATGCCAAGGTTGGAGTGAGACAGTAAGAAGAAAGTAGTAAGAGTCAATTCAAGTGAGAATGTATGATATTCTAATAGGAATTGGTTTATTCATTGCCATTTCATAGAATCACAGAATGTTACAGGTTGGAAGGGACCTCGAAAGATCATCTAAGTCCAACCCCCCATTCATTTTTGAATCAAGAGAACAGATGATGGATCTTTAATCTGTCTTTAAATCAAAGACTTGAGAAACTGGATTGACAGTTCTTTCCCTTTGCCCTCATCTGTTCTGTGTCTATGCAATGTAGACAGGCAGTGTATTCAACAGTATGAAAAGGAAGGTGAGAGGCCTTGCTCTAAGAAAACTTACATTTTAGGGATTTTATCATGCAATTGTGTTTTACGCTGGTGGTGTTGTGAGAGTAAAGTGTTAGTGCAAGCAGAACTGCACAGTGCCTACCATGACACTGCTTTTACTGTCATGCTCTTAGTGCTAGAAACACTGTTGTACCGTGGATTTCCTTGGGAAGTGCTGTTAATTCCAGCAAAATCACAGAATTACTGAGGCTGGAAAGGATCTCTGCGATCATCAAGTCTAGCCTATGCTCCAACATCACCATATTGGCTAGAACGTGGCACCTTTATGCATTTCCCAGCTTGCCTTCAAAACCTTCATGCTGAGCCCTTATTCATATTCCAGCGGTTTGGTTCTTCAGATGTGGGGCACAAGAGCAGGGTTATCTGTTGTACAGCTGGAGATCATAATGGCAGTCTGTGGCCAGAAGTTTTGGAGTCTCAGAGAACGTAGAGTATCAGTAGCTCTGTATGAAAAGTACTCTAAAGTGCTAAGTGGCGGTGTTGTATTTCTTACTGAATGCACTTCCTTTTCTGTGTTTAATTAAGGGTTACTTGATTGGTAATCACTTGCCCACGGAAGATCTCATTGATATAGGTTTATATTGTCGGCACTATTGTCTGTTACCCTTGGCAGCAGAGCAGAAGATTGGTCAGCTAGTGATATGGCGGGAAGTGTTTCCGCATCACCATATCCAGCCGTGTGAGGTTTCCAGTTTTACAGGATACAGGGAACCTGAAGCAAGATACTTTTTACTGATAGTTGGCTTGGTAAGTTAACGTTTGCAGCATGCCCAGTCTCTGATGCTATTCTGCTGTTCTTACTGTTCAGGAAGATCAACATGCTACATGCAGATTATTTAGTAATTTTATTTGTATGCTAGCTGTTTCACCAGATAGAATTTCTCAGAGTAGCATCTTTTATACATTCATAAGCCTTGCCAGTTTAAGTATGGATTCTCATCTTTAAGCCATTTCACTTAGGTTGAAGATGTTTTGTCTTTCATGATCTTGTGTTTTCAGACTATTCATTGCAGAAATGTTTCTGGATGGCTTTTTAAATGTGGACTTTTTTTAAAGCAAACAAGTCCTTGGACATGATTTGAACAGAAGTGAAAAGAATAACTCCTCTGGAGATGCTGGAGGAGTGTTGAATGTAGTGGGATGTTTTGGGCAGGTGTCAGAATCACAGACATGTTTAGGCTGGAAAAGCCCTTCAAGATCATTGAGTCACACGGTGTGTGTAAACCAAAGGCTAACGTTGCTGTCTCCATGTTTGCAGAGACACTTCATGCTGTGCGTCCTGCTGGAGGCAGGAGGTTGTGCATCAAAAGCTATTGGGAATCCAGGACCAGACTGTATCTATGTAGATCAAGTCAAAGCCACTATACTTCGGCTGGAAGGAATAGATGCCAGCATAGAGGAAAGGCTTGATTCTCCTTGCATCCCACTTTTATCTTGTGCTGACTGCTTCCTTCCTGGAACACGTGACAAACCAGAGAGCTTGACCAGCTCACCCAGCCTAAGCAAGCTACAAAATACTTCCAAACCAGTAACGACTGCAGCAAGCAAAAGGACCCTATTTGGTGACTCTTCCTTAACGACACGTAAGCCGAGCCCTACAAGAAACAGTGGAGGATGTGACCACGAAGCTCCTGTGGAACACGAAAGCAGTAACCCACAGCCTGTAGTGGATCAGGTCTGAGAACAAAGGCAAAGGGAATTGATAAGGTTCTGGTGGGCTTGCTGGAGGTGGTGGTCCTTTTAACAACTCGCTCAAGTCATTGGGTTTTTATCAAAGCGCAGTACCTCTGTAGAAGAATAAATCTGAGAGCCCTTGAATTTAGTAGCAAGTACTTCTGTTGCCTTGGGAAGCTTTGGGTCAGCTGCAGAGCCATCACATTTTTACATTTTATCAGTGCTTGTAAATAGCTAATTTTTGACATTTTTCATTCGGGGGCACAGCTGTGTTGGAATCAGCGGAAATAACTGGAGAATATCCCCAAAATCGTAATTAAACATAAACATAAGTTATCAGAACAAATTGCTTTATGAGTGTACAACTGCTTCTAACCTATTTTAGTCTAAAATAGACTATAAAATGCATTTATATAAGATAGTGCAATCAATTCAAACTTCATTATTTTCTTCCAAATACATGATTTGCTGATTTGACTCTGTTTTCTCATTAGCTGCATTTTCGCTGTTCACGTCTCTGCTTGTTTTTCAGGCTACTAGGAAAAAACATACCCTACCAAATCCATTTAATTTAGGAAGCCTCAAAAAGAACCTTTCAGAGAAAGATCCGGAACTTCTCAGTGCTCTCAAGTAAGACATTCTTTCTGATTAGGTATTTCTTTTTGAAGGCCATACATGGATCGTTTTTTGAGTCACAGAAGTTCTTGCGTAGTTGTATTTTGGCCAGAACTTTGCTAGGCAGGGATTCTCAGACTCTCTGACAAGGAGAGGTTAATTAGAAAAGAGAGTATGCCAGGAGAATGTATGCACATGTCCCTCAGGACCTTGGAATTCCCAATAAAAGAGGTTTTGGACCACACACAGACCTTGTACCTCCCTGATATCTCTACATAGGGGTACAAAGACAAAAAAGCTATGGTCTTCCGAGTTCCCACCTGACACCCGTGGCAGCACAGCCTGCTCTGCTGGTTTGGTTGAGCTCTAAAGAAAGTCTTATTTATAACATTTTTTCCCCAAAGCTTGTATTTCTCCTTTCTGGGGTTTTTTGGTGAGAATGTTTGAGGACACAAGTCCAATACCCAACTAAATATGATAGTTTGGTTTAAATTTAGTATTAAGTAGAGTCTGAATTATCAGGATTTCCTTGCTGTAGAAATTAATGTCTGCGTCCTTTTTGTTCTGGATGCTCTTAGAGTCACCAGAGGAGCAATTCTGCCTGAAGAATCAAAAGTGCGTGTTGTTCACATGATTTTTTTTCAATATTTCAATATTAAATGAATTTTCCTGTTTGCTTTTTTAAGGTTGACATCTGGTCCTGAGAACACCCTCTTCCACTATCTGTCTTTGGAAACCATGCAAGGAATATTTATTACTCCGACTCACAAAGAAGTGGAGCGGCTCGGTGGTGTCATCCACCCTCGGTTAATTGAGAACTTCTATCGTTGCTGTCTTTCAATTCGTTCCATTTTTCAGCAGTCCATGAGGCAAGAAGTATGGAAGCTTTGTTTTCTGTTTTATTATTTGCTTTCTCAACAAAGTATTTCAAGATTGATTTCACTTCATTATTTAAATAGCTCATTAGCAGCTGTATTTGCATGTGTGTGGTTGTTTTTAAAGCTGATATTTTTACTGTTCTGGACAGATTGTTTCTCTGACCAGCCAACCAAGTAGGCATGCATACTCTCCCCCTCTCTCTCTCACCAAAAATGCCCTAAAAAGAAATACTGCATGTCTCCTGTCCAGTGTTCTCTTCCTCTCTTTCATTTAGGACTCTTGTTTGGTACCTCTTTTGTTTTGATGCAATGGGTTCAAGAACCATACTAGTAAAAGAGGGTTTTGTGGGCTGTTTTAATGCTGAGAGGAGATTTCAGATTGGCAGCAAAAGGAAGTTAATCTCGTGGATTGTTCTGTCAACTTCATATGAGGTTTGGGGTTGTCTGAGTAGGACTTTGGCAATGAGTCATGTATTTTGGGCACTTCTTTTGGGAGATGCAGAAACCCAGAAGCAAGGACAGAGAGCTTACCATCTTACCATCAAATTGCCTTTTGTTACAATTGTTAAATAGGCAGTTTCTAGTTCAAACAAAGAAACCCAAACAGCTGAACAATGAAACCGTTCAAGCTTAGGTATAGCTCATAAAAAATGAAAAACTCACACTTGAAAGTCAACTTCGGCTTTGGCCACAGCTACCTCAGCACATGCTTTTCTGGCCTCTTCAGACATGAGTACAGTAGGCAGCAGCTGGGTTCATTCTGCTCTGGAAATCAGAAATAATTGATCAACATGTGCTGCTGAGCAAACCTTCTCTTTTATTTGGGGCAGAGAAATTTGGAGACTGAGCACCAAGACAGAGCAAAGAGAGGAAAGTAGCTTTCGTGCGCGCAGTTTAGTCCTCACCAAACAGGTACCAGGAGTTCACTTAGACACAGCTGGGACTTTGGCAAGTTTAACAGAATCAACATTAGGGACTGGAAGGGACCTTGAAAGATCATCCAGTCCAATCACCCTGCCAGAGCAGGATCATCTAGATCAAGTCACACAGGAACATGGCCAGGAGGGTTTTAACCGTCTCCAGAGAAGGAGACTCCACAACTGTACAAAACCTAGCCCTAAAAGCTCAATGAAACACAAAATATCTTTATTTTCTATACATCTTACAAGCACTTCAAGTGTTCATTTACAAAAAGAAACTCTTGCCTGGCCAGGTTTATTCAGTAGGCTTTCACAGTTCTTAATTAGGGAGGCACGCAGAGAAACGAGAGCTTTAGGTTTCGTAACACTTCCTAAAAGAAGCTGTTTTTTCTCAGGTGTCTTCTTAGAGAAATAGTGTCCAACTCAAACAACAAAAAAAATCAGATCAGGGAGCATGTGTTTCCCCTCCCAGTCGTACAACAGTGGAAAACCCGTTGATGCCCAAGTAACGAAACTGTGGAGAATGCAATCATAAGCAAATGGGTTTGATCTTCTAACTCTGGCTTTTTGACAGCAATATCCTTCATCAGAGATTCCTGAGAGATCACAGAGTTATATTTCCTACTGTTTATGTAACAACATTTCAGTGTGTACTAACATGTCTCTAATTGTTTTACAGGAAAACAAGAAAGCAGGAGGTGGGATTTCAGAATCTGGTCAGGCAGCTGAGGACCTGGGGCCAATTACAGAACACGGAGTTTTGTTTGAGTGCTCTCCTGAGAATTGGACTGATCAAAAGAAACCAGCACCAACAATGAGTTACTGGGTTGTAGGGTGAGTTTCAAGACCAATGTATTTATCCCAGAGTCAACATTGAAAATAAGGTGTCATGGGAAAGCAGTAGGCATAGTTTCTTCATAATTCAGAACTTACCACGTCTTGTCATGTTTTAAGTCCAGACCTTTAAGTCCTATTCTGTAACTACTATTATTCTTTCCTCCATTTACTACATTTTGTGCTGCCTACACTACACAGACTGTCATCTTAGGAGTGGTCAGTCAACAGGATGCTTTCCTGCTTTTCTACATGCTTCTCCTATATTTGGTGTTCCTACTAGATAGGTAGAAAGAAAAATGTAAAAGCTGTCCTCTCACCATGTGACAAACATAGAATCATCCTGGCTGGAAAGGACCTTCAGGATCATCATGTCCAGCCCTCATCCCAACATCTCCCTTACCCCCTAGACAATGGCCTCTAGCTACTCGTTTTTGAAACACCTCCAGGGATGGGGACTCCACCACCTCCCTGGGCAGCCTGTTCCAGTGCCCAACCTCTCTCTCAGGAAAGAACCTCTTCCTATTCAGACTGGCTAGGAGATGAAAGGAGGATAAATGATTATTCTTTAAATTGTAATTATCAACTGGTTAAACTGTTGTGCAAATAGGGAAGTTAGAAAACAGCAAAATACGTTTCTGAATATGGAATAAGAGCTTTTTTCTGATAGAGTGAGAGGAAGCTTCATCCGTGGGTAATGACATTGGCCAGGAATAATAATGCAGATACTCTCCAGCAGAGCTTTTGTTCAACCCATTCAAGTCAGATGTCTACAGAGAAAAAAAGAAGAACAGATCTCTCTATGAAGCCAGATAACTGCAGTTTCTGTGTGTCTTTGGGGTTGGAAAATTAAAATCTTTAAATTAAAAATGTTTGCACTGCTGTTAATAACTTTTAAAATACAGTTTTTCAGTGTCTGTGTTATCAAACAATGTGTTAAATCAGGGGCAGTCCCTTGGGATTAGCTACAGTGCTACACACAGTTCTGCACAGCTTCCCTGGTTTAGTTTTTTCCCTAAAAGAGTTTATTTGAGTGTGAACGCTGGGCTTTGCTCCCAGGTGCTTTGGTTGCAGCTTGTAGCCTGGAAACTCGGATTACTGCAAACACCCCAGCACCATACAAACAGAACCTGAAAACATTAAGAATTTTTTACTTTACCCAGTCCTGAGAAAACTGAGCAGAGAATAACTTGATTTACAAATCTGATGTACTCAAATTAGTAAGCTCATGGCAGGAGAGCCACAGAACCATGCTTGCTGTCTTACACAGGAGTTGTTTTAACATCTTACTGAAACCTCAGGTTGCAACCCAAATATATGGAAGAGTTAGGGAGAAAAAGCTAACACCTATGATAATAGTCCTTTTTTTTGGTCTTTTCCAGGAGACTCATTCTAGATCCGAAACCTCAGGAGTGTTATGTCTGTTTTCATGACTCAGTCACAGAAGCTGCTGTTGAACTGGCCTTTAAGCTGTCGTTTGGCTTAGCTACATAGATGAGAGTTTCCGACCAACAGCCATCACGCAGGGTGCTGTCACAAACAGAAGTTAATTCCGTTGTGGTGCCCAGCCATGGGGTATCTTGGAAGTGCTTTCTTACTTCTAAATACCGTCAAATGATCTACCCACCCCTTCACTGCTGTTCGGTGTATGATATGCAATGCAAGACCATCAGCTGGTATCCTCAAAGTACTCTCTGCATACCTGGCAGTTGGTGATGGAAGCGAAAACACCTTTTTCCACTTAAAATTTTGCACCCACACCTCTAAGGTTGATCAAACCAGCAACAAGTCTTTCAGTCAATTGGTCACGCTTAGCCACACAAAACTAATGGCTTCACCTTGGTGATGTTACGGCCTCCTGCCACTCAAGCACTATAGTGCTTGATGTGTTAGTTGATGTTCTACTTATCTCATGAGTTTTAACTATAAATAATACTTATATTTGATAAAATGCAATTTTTACAGCACAAAAGAAGTTGGGGGCAGGATGTGATGGTTTTGAGACCTGGGGGCTTGGCTACTTTTGTATTATTCCTGATTTCATAATTAAAAAGTTATTTTTCACCAATATATTTTGGTTTTGGGGGTTTTATTAAACTTAATTTCTCTCTTGTTCATTTAGACAATATATGCTTAGCTAGATCTTCCATGATTAACAGCTGGATGTTACAAAAAAGGTTACATCTGCATAAGGCAAGATGTTTATAAGATCAAAATTCTACAAAATTCAGCTTTCCTACAAATTGTTATAACGTTTGTAATCTACAGACCAGCTGCTCCTAGAACATTTTCAACCAAAGTTTAGTTTAAAAAGTAAGATTTGAGGGTGGGTGGGGCTTTTTACCCCTAGCCAGCACATTAAAATCTGGTCATCTGCACAGCATTTCATCATGCTCCATGTCAACAGTGGGGAGGGTTTGTTCCTTTCTGCTGTTTTCTCCTTGTTTTTCATTAGTGCCCTTGGTAAAATGCATGACTGAAGCTGCACTCTAAACAGTGGGATCAAAAAGTTTAAGTATTCAGGAAAGTAAATTAAGTCCCATAGGCTCTCAAGAGCAAATCTTTAGATCTTGTATTCACTAGTAAATTAGACTGTTTAGAGTAGTTCTAAAATAGTCACTCAAACACTTATAACTGCCCACTCTCACAGAGTGATTCACAGCTTGTCTTGAATCACTCAACAGTTGCTTTAATTCCAAGCAGTAGAAGTCTTGGGCCTGAAGTTTAACTATGTGATTGCAGGTTTTGTTAATCAGCCTGCTCAAGAATTTTTGGTTCTAGGTGATGAGAAAATAGACAATATTTCAGGGTGGGACATACCTGAGTTATCTCGGTGGTGCTTTGATGTTGTGCTTTAGTTACATGAGACTTGCTCTGTTCAAATGTGAATAGTGTGGGTGACATCTGAGCAACACCTTCTAAAAGCTTTTAAATTTGCAAGGTTTTAGTATTGTATTTATTTGTATATGGAAGAAGTAAACACAGAAATGGAAGTGGGCTTTGGTGCTCTTGTTTTGTCAAACCTAAGGTGCTCTACTGCCAGTATAATGGGTCAAACTCAGAGGACTAGGCTGGGCCAAACACACAACCAAGTCAGTGTAAAAGAAAGTGTGGATGTGTGTGGAGAACTGAAGTGAGACTCCCCTCAGTACTGATGGGCTCACTCCCTCCAGGAATCAGAATTAAGGGCACTTGACATGGTACTTTTGTACCCAAAGCAGTGCAGCTCATCAACAAGGCATTGCAAAATTTGCATTAATTGCTGGATTTTTGTTTGTCACCTTGTTAGTCAACAGAGCAGAGCCTCTGGTCGCATGGTTTGTAAGAGCATGTTTAGAAAGAAGCCCCAAAGGATGACAGGATTTCATTTCCTACAGAAGAGATTTTTGTCAGCAATCTTTGATAAAAATCTTATAGCTTTGTAATTTTCAGCAAGATTATAGCTCTCCATCGGTGCATTCAGTCAGAGTGAAAAACAATAGATAGGAAGAAGCTATTAAAGGAGTGGAAATGGTAGTACTGAGGCTCAAAATGAATTCATTTTTGTTGCCTTTAAATTATTACTGATTAACTCTGTTAGCAAAGCAGTGTGGTGCACAAGAAATCCACGGAGGTTAGGATTACTAATGTCAAGGGAATGCAAGAACAAAAGCTAGCACTTAAAAAACATCAACAATTAAAACATTCTGACCGAACAAATACGGTGTTTCATGCCTTCATTAATCATAAAGTCAGGAGATGTAGGGGAGGCAAAGCAGCGCTGCCAGAAATCTAGAAGGGATTGGTATTTCTGACTTGCAATGAAGGGGTATAAATAACCTGGCTAAAATTCATTTACCTGTCACAGGTATTTATGAACTCATAATTCAATATGATCAACAACTACCCTTTGTTACCTTGTTTTCTAATCTCCAGTTCCTGCTCAAAGTAGAGGGGCTGGTTCCCACTGCTGCAGAACCTTCTGGAAGGTGCCTGAGATCTCTAGAAAGCTGGCTGCTGGGGTTCAGGGAGGGTGCCTCCCCCTGCAAGGGATCCTGTCACGGCCCCACGAGGCAGGAAACCTGTTTTAGGTCAGAGTCTGACCTTTCCATGTAGGAGAAGCCAATGGAGGGGGTCCGAGCCTGGCTGCTCCTTGAAGCTGGTAATGGAGAATGGAGGCAGCCCAGCTCCTTGGCACCCTGACACCACCAACCTCTAGCTTTTGAGAAAAAAGTAGCAGGGTAGGTACCAGCTGGCCTAATGCAGTTTGGGGAGAAGCGGGAAGGACCAGGGGCTAGCAGCCACCTTCTCCAAGATGGCACCTGTGGAGCAGAAGAGGCCCCGGCCAAGTGGATCCGGTCCAGGCCGCAGCACAGGGGCCATGCAGGCTGCTCTCTGCACATCCCGAGGGAGCAAGGTAGGACCCTGCGCCTTGCCCTGCCTCTCCTCAATCTTCTGCAAACAAAAGCTTTTAAAAACATCCTTGAAGCGATGGCAATGGAGCATCTGTTGTGAGCCATGGTGTTTAAGGGAGTGCGGACACAGGAGGTGCTGAGGAAGGGGGCTGCTGCCAGGTACATCCCCACAGGACATACTATTTTACAACAGTAGCATTCATTCAGCATCCCCTTGTTAGCATAAAGGAAAACATGATCAGAATAATGCCTTGCCCTGTTTGGAGGGATTTTCCCCTTCATGCACAGGAGCAGAAGGCAGTTACGCTGTCTGAACGAGGAACGAAGGGCAGGGCTGTGCCTTGCAGCAATCACTTTGTCGGCACAGCGCAGCGAAGTCTAATGTAGCCAGTCCAGTGTCTGTGAGAACTCTAATCCTTTTTCCTCATGATCCATCTAAGATTTGCTCCTGCACGACCTCGTCAGCTTCCTTTAGCTTCTTGTGCATTTAACTTAGCATCCAAAGGGATGGGGTTTTAATTTAGAAGAGGAGTCTGATGACAAAAGCCCTTCTGGGTTTCTGATACCTGTGTAAGCTTTTGGTCAGTGCTCTAATACGGAGCCTGAGCACCCCCTATGGAAGTGGAAATGCGTCGGCAGGGTACTCGAGGAACAATTTCCACAGTTCCACGTAGTACTGTTGTGTTTCTGGACTGCAGCTTACACGGGAGTCCCTAAGAACCGTATGAAGTAAGGAAGATGAAAGTTTTACCTATTTCTCAGCATTATGGATGTTTTATTGCGGGTTTAGATGTCCGTGTGCTAACGCCTAAAGCATCCATCTGCTGGCCTCAAGATAAATCCAGATTTCAATTCCAAGTGCCTAAAGAATTAAAGGACCTGAAAGGGAACATTCTGAGTCTTTGCCATAGCTCATACCAAAGTAGTCATGCCAGCAGCCAGAATGCATCGTGTGCTTGGTGTACTACAGACAGAAATGCTATTCTAATGATCCATTTCTTTTTCTGTAGGATTCTTCATCTTTCAGGGCGGCAAATGCTTTGCTATGGCCTAACACAGCCTCTAAATGTTGCTTTTAATGGGCAAACGGGAACAGATTTTCACATCCCAAGCGGATTGAATAGAAAAGGTAAATAATCTCTACAGTATGATTTCTGTTTAATGAACAGGCAAGGTGTGGTTGAGAGCTGTGCAGTTCTTTCAGCGTGGTTGGTAATGAGGGGTGGTCTGTTGATAAGGTTTAGTAATGAGAATATTTTATAAGGAGGAGCAGCGAGCATCGCTTACTGCGCAGCTTATTGTTGAATGTAATGAAATCTGGGCTTGGTCTTTACTGATTAATAACTTGGTGAGGTGTGTGTAACTGACTGCTTAAAAGAACTGCTGATGACTGCAGTCGGAATTTTCAGCGTTTAGTTCTGAAGATGTAATTGTTTTGAAGTCAACTGGTGCAAGTATGAAGATGGATTAAAAACCTTGGACTCAGACACCTACGTATCTGGGCTTTGTCAAAAAACCCGATTACGTTCTCAGAGTGAGGACTGCATTAACCTGTACTCGAGTCTCAAAATCCTTTATGTTCATCATTCTACTCACGTGAAATTACAGCTGCTTTTACTCTAATGTGTGAAGTTCCTGGGTTGTGCCCTTCAAGCAGGATCTTCTCATTTTAAGAGTTTTTGTGGATAACAAACTAAAAATGGATCAGTAATGGGTCCTTGTGGTCAAGAAGGCCAACAGGGTGTTGGGATGGATCAAGAGGACTGTGTTAGCAGATCAAGGGAAGTTATTCTACCCCTTTATGCTGCTTTAGTGAGGCCACGCTTCGAATCCTGTGTCCAGTTCTGGTCTCCCCAGTTCAAGAGGGATAGAGAATTAATTGGGAGAGTTCAACACAGAGCTACGAGGAAGACTGGGGGTCTGGAATAACTGACTTATTAAGAGAGATTGAGAACCTTGGGACTTTTTAGTTTGGACAAAAGAAGGCTGCGAGGGGATTTAATCACTGTCTATAAATCCATGAGGGTGGGTGCCAAGAAGAACGGAATCCTCTCTTTTCAGTGGTGTCAGACAGGACAAGGGGTGATGGATGCCAGGAAGTTTTACCTCAGTCTGAGGGAAAACTTCTTTACAGTCAGGGTTATTAACTATTGGAAGGGGTTGCCCAGGGAGGGTGTGGAGTCCCCTTCTCTGGAGATGTTTCAGACCCAGCTGGATGCAGTTTTGTGTAGCCAGTTTAGGCTTTTTAGGTGGTTCTGCTCCTCAGTAATTTGTATCCTGCTTGAGTAGGTGGGTTTGGCCCGATGGCTTTTGAAGGCCCCTTCCAACCCTAAGAAACTGTGTAAACTGTGTCATTTATTTTCACATTATTTTCTTGATAACCTGTAGTATGTGTCAGAAAATGTTAGAGATCAAAATGCAATTACTGATGTCTTGCTACTCTGAAAACTAGAAACATAATTATGAATAAAGAATTTTAAGAACTTGATTTTGTTCAATGCACCAGAAAAGAAGCAGGTTTTGGGTTATAGCTCAAAAAGGCAATTAAAGTTCTGAACTGTGCTGCCTTGCAATTCTGTGTACTTGGGGAAAGTCCCTTCACTTGAATGGATTCTTGAAAGAGAGAGAGGCCTACTCCTATGAAATTAATTACAAGAAATCTTGTGTTTGGAATGAGGAATGTTGATGTTGGCATTTGACAAACTAGAGCAAATTTATTTGCATCAACAGAACAGAAAATAAGTTACTCATATCTAATTTATTTCATGTGAAAATAGCTGGGCAATCTGCCTTACGTGTGTCTGTCTTAGGTTATCTGGTTTAGGCTTTCTTTGGTTAGGTTTTGATAAACAAAAATCCAATGCTCTGGGCTTTCTCTTGTTGACATTTTTTTTAGTACAGTGCCAGAAAATTTTGTTGCCACAGGCTCTTCTGGTGGTGCTGACCAAGAGGAATGCTGTCAGTCACTGAAGTTTGATTAATCTCCTTGTATTGCATGCAAATTCTGAAGCAGTCATTTTTCATTTACAGTCATGTTGTATGTAAAAAGTTTAAGACTGCCGTTCTCTTGGGGATTGGACTGGATGATCTTTCAAGGTCCCTTCCAATCCCTAATGTTCTGTGACTCTGTGACTCTTTCTTCTCTTACAGTGGAATCACACCGTGTTTATAGTTCTTCAAACCTCCTTTCCATCTCCTAGAAGCAGTTCCAGATGGCTTGCATGTGTATGAACTTGTGACTTCAATTTTAGACACGTTCCAATAATAGCTCTCAAGATTAATTTCTTTACAAGTGCAGTATTTAACTATTTATTACTAATTTGGTATTAGTAATAGGAATTAGCAACGTAGCATTGTTGAAGTGCAGGGTCTTCAGATGCTTTCTTACATGTTTTGTGCAAGGAAGATTATATGGTTACACATGGGTTTTGCTTAGCATTAAAAATAATGGTGATTACTGAAACCTTTAGATTGTAAAGTGCAAAGGAACTTCTGACAAAGGCTGGCTATATCTTTGCATGCCAGACACTCTCAAAATGATACTTGATGGCTTCTGGACTTTATTGATCTTTTATGGAATTTGTATAGGCTTCCTTTTTCATTTTAATTCACAGGATTTATTGCCAAATCCAAAACAAACTCTGTTCTTTCCTTTCTCATTGTTCAGACTGTGACTGCTTATCAAGGAGTGCCAATCTTCCCCTTTTGACACTGCCAGAAGATGCATGATGATGCAGGTATGGTCTAGCTTGCAACCCTTTCTGAAAGTTCCTCACTAGTGTTTTGTAGTTTGATGCTGGATGGCATCTCGGTTAGCACAAGGCAAGTTTACAACAGGCAAGACTCTATTCAGAAAAAAAAAGTGGAAAGTCTCCAGAAAAGAAAAAAGAAAACTTGTGGGACTCAGGTAAAAGTATTTTCAGTTCATGGCTTTGTGAGAGCTTAGTAGAACAACAGGTAAAAGTATTTTCAGTTCATGGCTTGGTGAGAGCTTAGTAGAACAACAGGATGTGTTTTGTTTCCTAATCCAGGTATTTGGAGTAAGCCAAGTTTGTGTGTAGAATAATAGCCTTTATTAGCCCAGCTAATGCAGCTAGAAAAACCATTGTGGTGGCACACTGCTGTGCCTCAGGTGTGAGGCAGAAGCAGTAATCTTCAAAGCTCAGTACAGGCTAAGAATGGTTTCTCACCAGCAGGTGAAGGGTATGACAGTGTGTTATTAGCTGTTAGTTATTGGGTCTTGGTTTTAGCTATTAGGTAATTTTACAAGGTAGCTCAGTAGCATCTGAAGAACATTTAACAATACAAATTCTTGCTGTGAAGGTAATCCTCAAACACTAAATAAAAAAAATACAAAAGTGCTCTTGAAAGATTGAGACCTTGTTCCCTGCATCTCTGAGGACATTTTGCCATCTGATAAAGCAAGGATTTATTATATACAGAGAAAGGTCTCCTCACTTTGTTTCAGGAGTATGTACTTCTCTCTCAGTATCCCAGAAAGCCAAATCTGAGTAAATGTTGGCATAGACCTTACTTAGGTGCTTTCAAAAACCTCCTGGGGATACTTAGATTCTTACATAATGCCTGCATGCCTCTGCTAATCTGTCCTAAATAACAGACATCCTTGACATTTTCAGTGGCCAAACACCATTAGCACCACTGACTTCTTCCTTTCCGACTAAATGATTTCACTGTCGTTGGATTCTGCTTGATCTGCTTCAGCAGCAGCAGGCCTGCAATTATTGCTTTCTTTATTCATAAGTACAGGGCTTCCTGAGGCTTCAGCAAGGAACTGCCTGTATTTCTGGTCATCACCTTACCACTGGGAGAGACAATAGTATCAGGATTATCAAAAACATAAATTACATAGGAAACAAGGGAATGGGTTTACTAGCACAAAAAAGGATGACAGTGGGAGGACTGTCATGTTGTGGATGTATAAATGTCCTTGCTTCATTCATGTAGCACTAAAACTTCAGGTAAAAAGCTTAGCCTGCCTTTTATCAACTTCTTACTAAACGTTAAGATTAAGAATTAAATGTAGCACCTTTTATTTCTTCAGTTCTAAGTGTCTTTGCCAGATGGAATAACTTCCTGAAATAATGAGCACAGTCACAGCACTCACTGACAGAGGTTTCTGTCAGCTAAGCTGTCATAACCACTAGCAAATATGCGTTAATTTGTATATATTCATGCCAATTCTAACCAGAATACTTGTAATGCTTTTTAGCTTTTGAAATTGTATTTATTACATTCAGGAAATCTGTGGTGATGCCAAACCTTGATTCCTAGCAGAAGATGTCTTTGTCAGAACATTCAAACATCCCTCTATTAGCTGCAGTGTCTGTCACAAAAGCCTAAGGTAGGCAAGTTTATCTCTCTGTCATTATACAGCATCTAGAACCTTACCCTGATATTGCAGGTGGACCTGATCTAAGAGGTAGCTCCTTTAAGTCAAGCCTTCAACAATAAGGGAAAAAAAAACTGATCTCTTCTTTGCAGTGGAACTTCACACAATGATAGGGATGTTGTATTCATCTCTCAAAAAACGTGTACTTATTGTGTTAGTGAAGTCAAAAACCAGGGTCAGTTTCCAACTGAGTCCTCAGGTCCAGAGGAGACTGCAATCCCACAACAGGATTTGTTGGACAGATCACCAAGTTCACCTACAAAAACCTGCCTACTCAGAACTGTGGGGTCACTCAGAGTATCTCAGAGATTTGCTGTAATCATTCCATGAGTTCCACAGTGAGCAAGAGTATTTCCCAAGTGCTGTCATGCAGGGACAGCTACACAACCTTCCTCTGGGCTATCTCTACTCAGCTGCTGAAATTTTCAAAACTTCAGGGAGTTGGCATGATTTTCAGGCACACTGCACTTGGAAAAAGCTGAGGGGAGGCTTCAGAACTCTAGCTCTGAATTCTACGGCAGCAGTCACACGTGTGCATGTGAATATTCACTGCTCCTCATCATTTGATTTCCTTCACCTTTCAGCACTTGAAACAAGTTTCAGTGGCGCAGAGGTCTCTAACAACTGTTCTTTTTTGCTCTGTTTTCATTTGTTGAGCCAATTAACATTCAGAAGCAAGGGAGCTAGTCAAAACCTAGACTGTGCTGCTTCTTAGCCTTCCTGTCTATTTACATTTACATTGTGCCAGTCAAGACGTTAATATTTTTTAGTGGACTACTGATTACTAAGAAAATGAAATCTACTTTGTACAGAAATATTTCAGTGGTACTAAAGAAGGCAAAAAAATGAGCTGTGGAAGTTTCAATAGCACTGAAACAATTCAGCACACCCTTAGGACTGGAATGACCTCATTTAATTCCTAAGCCTTCTACTTGTCCAGTAAAGCTTAAAAGAAGCATCAGAAGAAGGATCACAGCCTTTCTAAGTTTAGCTGTTGGAACCAGCTAATAGAGCATTACATCAGATAAATATTTATTAGATAGATGATCACTGAAACATGAGGAAAAAGCTCCTTGGTGTTCCTCACTAGAGATAAACGAGTTTTGTTGGGTATCCACGTTTCCTTGGCAGTGCAGTGCAGTAACGATTTGTTCTGTGCAGAGTGGGGAGACCGAAAGTCAATATAAACGAACCGTTGACTCTTTTACAAAAGTCATGAGCCAGAGGAGCTTAATGCTTTCTGCCATGAAGCATTCTCCAACATTCTTCATGGAACCAGAGGAGTCTTAGTGCTAGTTTTTTATGACAAAACTACAGATATTTTTAATCTTGATATTTCAGAGAATTCAGGATCTGATTAAAATAACAAGTGAACATCTATTTTGTTCGTAAAGTGTTCAGCTCACACAGAACGCTCATTCTTTGCATAGCACATTTTTTCTTTAAATGTTACACAAACAGTACCTAGAAGAAATTAGCTGGATGTTTTTATGACTAAGCATGTACTACATTAAATAATTTGTTTTCAGGGAACTAAAGAGCACTGTGTTTATTTCATTCAAGAAATGAATCCAAGCAAATACTTGCCTCTCGTTAAAAATGCGCAGTACTTCCGTTTTATTCATGCTAAATGTTAAACAGCTTGAATTTTAAATGACAGCACGTACCTGAATATATTTTGGGACCAGCAGTTTCCCTTGCCTGTCAGCAGTGCCCACCGTAAGTACGCAGCAGCCTGCTACAGCTTCTGCGTGAGCAACAGTAAAGAAGGAAGCCTGTTTCTAGCCTGTTTGTGTGCTTTGATGGTATTTTAAAGCAGTAAATGACTTCATGCTTGTCCTAGTCTTTTTATACTGGCATTAAGAAATACAACAAGAGAGATGTTGTCCCATCCCTCCAACAATATTAAGATGACTGTAGTCTGGCAGGCAGCATTTTAAGCCAAAACATGGCCCAGAAATGTAGAGACTTCAGCAGCTAGAGACTTGGAACGCTTAACACAATATTTCTTCAGGAAATTTTAAATGGCTGAGGATTCTCCTAAGCATTGAGAATAAATCTTACAGTGTACATAAATGGGGAGACTTATTTTTATAGTTGAGGTAATACATTTCAATAAGGAAAAAGAAATCAAACCTTGTGGAATATTGATAACTTAGGGACCAAAGCATTTAGGAGGCCTTTGTTTAAATGTTTGTGTTTGGCACAATTAAGGAGAGCGGCATTCCTGACATTTTGCCACAAAAGTTTCACAGAAACCCCTTAGATCCTCGAGTTAGTACAAATATTATTTTAGCTGCTAAAAAATCGGATGTGGTCCATTGGCCAAGGGTTGGAAAGACTCAGACATCAGTTCCAAGATTGCTACAGTGACAGAAGCTGACTGGGAGGGGGTATATGCTCAGGCAAGTTTGTGGCTAACCTAACCTGACTGGGCAATCAGTAGGATGCTCAGCATGCAAAAGAGCCTTGCATGAAATAATTTAAGAGTTTGGCTCGTCCTGCTTACGCTGTCATCTCCAACTCCTAACTCTGACTCTTGACAAAGCAAGTAAAAAGTCTGTTGGCACTTTCTTGTCGCTATCATGAATGTCTACTCACATCTGTGTTCCTGACTGCAGCCTGAAACCGGCTGGTTTGGTTGCCAGAAACAACACTGCAGTGGCAGTAGGAAGCTGCATACAGGCTGATTTCTCTTGTCAAGATGCGAGACATGCCAACACTTCTGCAGCGATGGCTTGTCCCCCTGCTGCAAGGTTGCACAATTCCTTCTGGGCCCAGCTCAGTAATGCATAGCTACAAGAGTATTTGCATATAATCTCTTGGCCCAGGTTCCTTTTCACTCCAGAGTTAGCCTCAGGTGGTGCTGCAGAAGCCAGATGCTGCAATACCTTGAATCACTGAGAACAGGTTTTGTAACAGGGATGGAAACAGCAGAGCAGAAACCTGAGTTAGGATTTATGTCTGTGCTACTGTGGATAAAACTGGACCCAGTCTGCCTTTCTGATCACACCACTAGCAAGGAAAAATGAGGTCACTAATTGCTTGTACCAATAAATAGTGGTTGTTTTTAAAATAATTATTTAACAGTATCTTCTCCTTGCTTCTGGAGGTTTTAGAATGAAATGACATCTCTTGTCTTTACTTAGGAAAATTCCAGTTGTGAAGGAGACCATTGAAGCAAGAACAAATGGGGAGATAATCAAAACTCTTGACATGGATGCAGATCTCGTTCAGTAGTTTCACGCTCTAGTCTTTGGTGGAACACAACAGCGCAGCAGAGTCCTGTGCTGTGTCAGAGAGAAGCCCTGTAAGCAGTGTGAAACCAACAGGATTTTTAGGAGCAGGTGCATACTTATGGACATTTCCAGCCTGTAGGTATCTTTTGTAGGGTTCCAGCCCTCCACCTGTAAGAAATGGGGTAAAATGCAGGAGAAATGTTCCCTTTTCTTCTGGGATAGAAGAATAAGAGCAATGAGGGAGCACATAGGCATAGACTGGGCACAGCCCTTCTGGATGTGCTGGTGGTGGGACAGGAGGTGGGCCTTGGAACGTCTGAAATCCCTGCTCACCCCAGGTATCAGGAGCAGCCCCCACCTCTGTTACTGGGTTTCATTTCTCACAGCTGCCTTGGCTTTCTCATACTGGTCCAACCCCACACCGGGGGATGGCACAGGTGCCAGAGGTGCCCCGGGAGCCGGAGGGTTTCATCCCTCTCCTCAGACCGGGCTGCTGAGGCTAAGGGCGGCCCCACACCAGGCTGCTGCCGGTGACTCACAGCTGCCCTGGCGCTGTACGAATCGGCCTACTGACGCCTCAGCGGTAACTGCGCCGCCCGATACCATCAGCACAGTCACACTGGGGCGAGACAGCCGCTGCTGCCCAACGGCTCCTTTAACAGGCGGGGGGGCGTGGTCGCTGGGCTCTGACGTCATGGCGCCGGGTGTCACTTCCCCCTCACAGCCCCCCTCTATTCCAGATCCTTCTCGAACGCGCGGCGCAGGCAGTCGGCGCAGCCCGATTGCTGCCGGAAAGTGCCGAAACGGCTACCGGCGTCCGACAGATCCCCCGCCCGGCGGCCTAGGGCGCCTGCGCGAACCCCAGACACCGCCGGTTGGTGGCCGCTGCGCCGCAGTGGGGGAGACACGGGAGCCCAGGCGGGTCCCAGGCAGGTCCTAGCAGGTCCCAGTAGCCCTAGGCTGGTCCTAGCAGCCTCAGCCGGTGGCCACTGCCGCTGCATTCACACGCCGGCGGGGAGCGGGAGGCGCCAGGCGCAGCCATGTCGGTGGTCGGCATTGACCTCGGTTTTCTCAACTGCTACATCGGCGTTGCGCGGAGCGGTGGAATCGAGACCATCGCCAACGAGTACAGTGACCGCTGCACTCCGTGAGTACCGGCACCGCCGCCCCCTTCCCGTGGCTGGAGCAGCGAGCCGGCAGCCCTTCTCCTCCTTCCCCCGCCCCGGCTTTGGGCTCTTCTGTGTCCTTGAAGCCCCGCACTGCGTTGGCTGTGCCGCTCGGCTCCCAGCCGAATGGCTTTAATTTCTGAGGGCTTCTGTCCTTCCAACACTTGGCTTCCGCGCGGAGAAGGTGTCGGCTAAGCGCGTTTTGCGCCGGCTCCAGCGCCTTCCCATTAAGTGTGTTGTGATGGAGCGGCGGGGAGCTGGGGAGACACAACAGGAGACGTTGATTCACTAGGGAAGCGGCGCGATGAGTTTTCCCTCTCGAACCTGTTCGAACTTGTAACGCGCTGCAGCTGCTGCCCGGGGAGCACCGAGCTCTTGCAAGGGGTGGGTGGGGGGAAAGCGGTGGGCAACGTCCGTGATGATGGGGTGCGCAGGAGTAGGTGGAGATTTTCCTCTTCTGTTTCTATGGGATACGTCTAGGATTTTTTAGACCTCCATCTGGGCATAATTCTCGAGGACAGTTGAGGAGTTCGTCAGATCCTCATAAAAATCTGGGTTTGGGTGGTGTTTCTCATAAAAGTCGTGTAGAAAGCAGCAGAAGGCTGGCTGCGTGATGTGAGGCCAGAGAGACTTCAGTGTTCCTCGCTTTTTGAACTCGAGAGAGATGTAGGTTTTGCTCTGCTTTCTAAAAGGGTTTTTTCAGTGCAGAGAAGGGTACCACTAAATTGTATTAACAGCAATAGATGTAAATGTTTTTTACTGCTGAGAAAAAGACACTTCTCACATAAACTCTCAGGAAGACATTATCTGTTGTGCACATTTTATGTGACCTGAAAGTCTAAGGCTTTCAGAATTCTGTGTGAGGAACCCCCCAAAATCGTTGCCCAGAGAATCGTGAGGCAGCTGCTCTTTCCTTCTCCTTTATGAAGAGCACTGCCAATTCTTAGCTACTCCTGGAGTGGTTGCTTGCAGGCTGGTCTTCATATAGGTTTCTCTGCCTTTGATATTTTTCACGGTAATGGTTCAGTAACTGTACTGTCAGGACATGTGTACAGTGATTATGAAAGGAGTTTAAAGCACATCTGTAGTGCACAGATACTTAAAGGCAGTTAGTTATCTCACTGACCGTGACAGTTGCTCATGCATGAGCAACTTCCTTTCTAATGTTGCTGTCTTGAGGCAAACCAGAGAAGTCAACAGAAATATAACAGATTTATTACTGTTATGCAAGCTTGTCCTAGTAACTAAACCTTCAAGCACGATGTGGATGATTGAGGCAGATCTGACACCCACATTTTCACCACTTTCATGTTTCTCACCCATACCAACACAGTAAATGAACTCTATATCCTACTATAGAGGTGGCTACTTCATTTAGATATCTGCAGTTGCCTCATAGTTAAGGTTGACTAGTTGTGCCCCAAATATTTCCAACTCAGACTCAGAAATGCAAAGAGTTAAAAGTTTATTGTGCTTTTAGTGTGATATAAAAACACTTGAGCTAGCTCTGGACAAGTCAGAATCAGAACCACAGACTCACTCTGGTTGGAGAAGACCCCTGGGATCATAAAGTCCAACCATCTACCCCACCTTACAAGTTCACCCCTAAACCAGATCCCTCAACACCTCATCCAAACGATCTTTAAACACATCCAGGGATGGCGACTCAGCCACCACCCTGGGAAGCCCATGCCAGTGCCTGACCACCCTGTCTGTGAAAACAGTCTTCCTAATAGCAAGTCTAAACCTGTCCTGTTGTAACTTGAACCCATTCCCTCTTGTTCTATCACTCATTGCTTGTGAGAAGAGACCAGCACCAACCTCTCCACCAGGTCCTTTCAGGTCCTTACGCTTTCATGTGCAGCATGTTGTTGTGAAGTCATGGGTTAGATACTGAGGTAGGTCCTAAAGATAGGCCAGTGCTGGTTGTGCTCTACAGGGCTAATTGCTTGTTCTGGGCAAGGTTAATGAGTGCTGCCAGCTTCCAGTTTTGCAGCTGGTTCAGGTACCTGTACAATACTGCTGGTAGTGCAAGTGTACTTAAGTGTCACAGGCAAAAGAAGTGTGAATTTAGGGGAGACGTGTTATCACAGTGGTGTGATAAAGCACTCTTAAGTCACAAGTCCAGTGTCCCTGTTGTTAAAGCATTCAGGTGATCCCATGCTACTATTGCTTACCTACAGCTTATAATCTGAGGCGTGGTATATTGGACAAGATGATCTTTTGAGGTCTCTTCCAATCCCTAATGATTCTATGATCTTGGAAGCTTGAGCACAAATGTGTTAGAGAGGATAAAGCTTCAGCTGTTAAGCCTTCCACTTCACTAGAATCTGTACTTTTTAAGGCCTTTGGCCTTAATGTTTCTTGGGATGTTAGCTGACAACTCTTCCTGAACTGGGAGCTGGAACAAGTCTGTTGTGCGCATTTCTAGTGGGCTAGGCCTGTGAAACTCGGGGCGAATGACCCTTATAGGTGCTGTGCCTCACTACTCTTGTTTTGTGGAAAAACAGTTGATGTAGCTCATACTATTATAGTAGCTATATTCAGGTTGTGTGTAATTAGTGTAATCAGGTTTTGTAGTGAAAATGATGAGGTGTCATAGTCCTCAAAATAGTGCATGGAGAGGCTTGAAATTTCCTTCTGATGAAGAGAGTTGCTGCCTTTAGAAGAGTGTGTGCTGTTCAGAAGCTAACTTCAAAGCAAACCGAGGGTGGTGGTGAGGTTTAGTTGTCACCCCTGCGTCCTTATGTACTTCCTAAAGGGCTGCCCTGGATACAGCTGAAGTGTTTGGAGCCAAAGAGAGCACATTTTATTCTTGGACATCTCTGCTTTACAGCCAAGGGAGGCAGAAACCATCTGTCCCTTTGTGCTGGCACTAAGTGATAGAATTAAACCGTGGCAGGAACTCAGGTGGGCTGAGCAGCTTCTGGACTGAGTGCTTCATCCTCTGCATAGGGCTAGTTGCAGGTAGTGATGGCTGTCATTAAAGTCAAAATTCCTACACTGAAAAGGTGCAATATAATAGAGTGAGCTGTTAGTACCCATAAAATATTATTGTAAACTGTTCACACCTTTCTAAGTGACTCTTGTTATTGGACTTGTATTAATTATTACAAGTATAGTTGGGGACTGTAGTGCTAAGTGAGATAAAAAAAAGAGGCATTTGTGAATGCTGAACTCCATATTTGAGAATGTAGGGCAGCACACTGTCAGTTTGCAGCAGTTAAATCTGGAGAAGGTTTTGCATGTTGTGTGTGGTGTCACAGCAGAAGTCGCTAGATTAAATTACGTACAGTGCCCTCATTGTAGCCATGCTGGAGAGGAGGCAGGAGGCAATCTGCAGTAGTGACCTTTACATGTTCATTAGATAAATTGGAACCGTATGAAGTCTGGGTTGTATTTGTAATTTACTCCTGAATGGTTTTAGCCAGATCATTTCCCTTTTGGAGAGAGAGTTCTGTTTCAGATATCTGAAGCAAAGGTGTGACAATACTAACTTGCAAAAAGAAAAGCTGCTGAAGGCAGGGCAGAGGGGTGGCTGAGGACCTGGAATGGCCTTTGCTGGAGCCAGAAGTGAGGCTGAAGGATGCTCAGTGGTAACCTGAGAAACAGCAAGTGGCAATAGGCCATGCACTCATTACTCTAGAGCGTCCCAAACACTTGGTGGCTGGGAGCTGTTCCCAGACATCTCATCTCCCTTTTTGAGGAAGTCTGTAGAACTGAGCTGTTTAGCTACCATGGACCTACGTGTTGGGGTTTTGTTGTCTTAAGATTGTTGTTGCTCCTGGCACTTGTGGTGTCAGTGTGGTGCTGTCAGAATTCAGAGCTGCTGAGTCAAGAACCCATAGGTTTTTTAATTGCTGCAGGCTTCTCTGGTTATAAGCTGTGACCCAAAAAGTAACAGTTCTTTACCTTTGTGATAAAACCTGTAAAATACTCAAGCTTTGTAAGAACTCCTACATGCAATTATAATGAAAACATTGCAGTTGCTTGCAGTTACCAAGTTAATTTGTGCACAGTGAAGTAACTGGAATTCTACTGCAAGTTCTGGTTCTTCACACAGTAAGGCATCAGTGTTCTCCTACTGTTACTTTTTGTTTGTGTTTTAGAGTATCGGGGAGATAATTGCTGATGATTTCTTTTAAGGCTGAATTTTTTTCCTGTTTTTATTCAGAGCATGTATATCTTTAGGATCCAAGACTCGGGCTATTGGGAATGCAGCAAAGAGCCAGGTAAGCAGATAAAAAACTTCTCATAATTTGTTTCCTATTGAATTGTGAGAACAAAAGGAATTAACACATTTGCTATTTTTTTTTTGTTTAAAAGCAGATTTTACCCAAATACATTTCACAGTAACAGTATATTCCCTGTACTAAAATGGAAATGCTGTTCCTGCCTTTGTTTGGTTTTCAGAGCCAAAAAAAAAGGGAAGAAAACTTCTTCCCTGGTAAAAGATTGATTTTTTTCTTGCGTAAACATGATGCCAGGAGTAGCATTAGTAGTAAAATCTCCTGACTTGGGGAGGAATACATACAGTCTAGAAAAGCTGAAACTGGAGTTGTACAGTGGAAGTTTGGGATAGATGCTGGTTGTTGGTCATAGTGTGAAATGGATGAATGCACTTTAGTAATCTACTGTCTTAATCTGAAACTTAGAGTAAAATTTCTCTAGTGCTCTGTAAATTAACTTGTAACCTAGGAAGATTTTGCTTTGAAGGGAAAACATGTAAAAATAGCCAGTGTGAACCCACACATTCAAAATAGACAGATCTCTCTGTCTTTACATCCATGCATGGTATGGGCATACTGAGCACTTCCCTGTAGTGCAGAGCATAGGTAACTGGCAGTTTGCCTGGTGAGTATGAAGGTAGTAAGAGTCCAGCAGTATCACTGTGAGCAGTTAGTGTATGCAGAGGCTCCATCACTGGCTTTCTGAGAGGTCTCAGACTTACCACCTGCCCTAAACTCTGAACTTTGCTGGTGAGAAGGTCTCCTGTCAGTCAGTACTCTTCCCAGCTATGACGTCTGCTATTTGGACTAGAAAACTAGACTGGTTTATCTTGATTATCCTGCAGTAATTTCTTTTGAAGGCTTAAGTGTTAGTTTGTTGAGGTTTGTTTGTTCTGTTTCTTTTTTTACTTAAAAGTCTGTCCTTAAAGTAGTTCAGTTTGGAACTGATGAGAGGGGTGTAGGGAGGCCCATTTGGGATCTGAATTAGAGGAGAACTTCAAAAGAAGTGAAAGGCATGAATTTGTTGAGGCTTTGTTTAAGTTTAGCATAGGTAATAATAGCAACTTAATGGCTATTAGTTTAAACCCAAATTTGCTTCCTGCTTTTTGTTAATGGAGACCATAGATTGAAAAATAGATGCTCCTTTCTCACTTTTATACTTTGCTTTCTAATAAGTGTGTGTAGCTTGACCTGGGTCTTCTGCATGTGCTTTGAACCCCACTTAACTAGAGCTTCTTTTGGGATGGTTTTGTATAGTCTGCATATAATGAAAAATGTCATTTCCACACAGATTGTCACAAATGTAAAAAATACATTACATGGCTTCAAAAAACTGCATGGAAGAGCTTTTGAAGATCCTTACATACAGGCTGAAAGGGCCAAACTTCCCTATGAACTTCAGAAGATGCCAAATGGCTCTGTTGGAGTAAAGGTGAGTTAGAGCTTTGGGGTAGACTGTCTTGTTCAGCCTGGAGAAGACTCTGAGGTGACCTTAGAACAGCTTTCCAATATCTAAAGGCACCTACAAGAAAGCTTTTTACATGGGAGTATAGCGAGAGGACAAGGGGAAAGAGTTACAGACTTGAAGAGGGGAGATTGAGGTTGCACAGGAGGAACAAACTCTTTCCTGTGAAGGTGCTGAGATGCTGGAGCAGGTTGTCCAAGAACCTTGTGGCTGCCCCATCCCTGGAAGTGCTGAAAGCCAGGTTGGCTGGGGTCCCAAGTAACCTGATTTAGCGAAGGTGTCCCTACCTTTGCAGGGAGGTTGAAACTAAATGATCTTTAAGATCCCTTCCAACCCTAGCCATTTGATGATTTAGTGGCAGAAGTGAGCACTTAAGATGTTTTGTCAGCTTGCTGCTTTGCCTGACTTTAAAGAGTTTTTTAAGCAAAATCTAATACAGTTTTAATTCTTTTGAAAAGAAATACCATGTGATAACCAGTGCAGTAACAGCTTTTATTTTTTGAGGGCCCTGCCTTAGGATAATTTTGCTGTGTTTTTTATTTCTCCTTGTAATGTATTGCTTTCTTAGAATGCTGAGGAAGATCTGGAGTGTTTGCCCTATGTTACATACTCATGTCTTCTAGTAATGAAGTAGTGTAAACCAGGTATTCTGTTGTCTCATGTGCAGTATGTGTGTCTCCCCCTGAGAAAGTTCTTACCATTCACTACTGCTGAAATGAACTGTGATCTCAACAAGAGATGAAGAAAATGTTGTTCCCTGTTCAGATAGTGTACTTTTCCTGAGATGTCGATTCTCAACAAATGTCTTAGCTTTCCATATTGACCTTCAAAAATGCATAATTACCGTGTGATTCTTCGTGCTGTCTGATGATTTATTGTAGGTAACACAAATCCATATCATCCGTCGATATGGAGAGTTAGTTACTTGTGTCTGGTGTGAACTTACGTCTCATTGCTCTGAATTACAAAAAAGTCCAAGTTGCACATCTTGGAGAAAAGTTGAGATGATTTCTTAACAGAATGCCAATTCTCTGTTTCAGGTGAGATACCTAGATGAAGAGAGACAGTTTGCAGTTGAACAGATCACAGGAATGTTGTTGGCCAAACTTAAAGAGACTTCAGAAAGTGCTTTGAAGAAACCTGTTGCAGACTGTGTGATTTCAGTAAGTTGTAAAGCACTTTTGCAGCTCCTTCTGGAGATAACTTTGTTAGCTGGTACCGTTTGTGCTGTCGAGCAGTGGCAGGAGACACAAGCAGTTGATAGAATTTGTCCTCCCAAATAGTGTTTATTATTTTTTTTCTGAATGACAGTACTTTGGTCGTCATGTGTGAGAAGCTGGAAAACCTGTTAACAGGACAGAACATACCACATCTTCCTCTTTTCCAAAGAACCTTCTCCAATTCATTTTAAATTTGGTTTTGTATCTTTGAACACTGTTGGGATGAAGTATAGTTGAGTTGCCTGAACTTTACGGCTCTCAGGGTCATACTTGTATTTTGAGAAGCTGAAACTATTTGCATTTGTTTGAAAAGATCATCTTATTTGTCTGGTTTACTTGAGTTGGATGGGGTTTTGTAGCTAATGTCCTCCCCACAGCAGTAGAGGAGTAGGGGAGCTTGAAGAGCTGGGCTTTTTTTTTCTGATATGAAAGCTTTTGGTGTCTTTGTTTACTCCTTGTGATTCACTTCTGCTCTTGCTCTGGTGAAAAGTCTGGGCAAGTAGTGTTGTGGTTATCCCTTCTCTGTCAGACAGAGATGTGGAAATTGGAAAGCTCTATACTTGAGCTGTTAGGAATCTGCTTTGATCTTTTTTCATTGCTTCCTTACAGTAACACAAAGACAGTTGCAGGAAACACCTCCCACACAAACAGGAATCCTTGGTAATATACCACAGCAATAGCTAATGAAATGCACTCTGAACATAGTTCTCAGTCTTAAGCTTGAATGAAGTTGAAGATGGGCCAATTTAAATGAGCTGGTTTCTAAACAGGCTCTGTGCAGGACTGAATATTGTGTAGTGCATTGTGGTGGAGTAGGTGCAGGTTGAGTTGTAAGACAACCTTTAGTTCCAGCACTGCTGTTATGTTTCTGCTGTGACTTGTTCTGGGGTTAGATATGAATAGTAATGTGTTAAATTTAAAGTAACCTATGTAATTTTTTTGGAAACAGGTACCCAGTTTCTTCACTGATGCTGAGAGAAGGTCTGTAATGGCAGCTGCACAGATTGCGGGATTAAATTGTCTGAAGCTCATGAATGAAACTACAGCAGGTAAAGGGCAGCTGTCCTGCTTTAGATTATTTTCTTGGAAACACACTGAAGCCGCAAGTATATGTTATAGTAAAGAAAATATAAGGTGTTTTATTAACAGAAAGTAAAGAAAGGGTATAAAAGAGTCCCTTGCCTGAATTCTTTCCCCTAATCCCACTCCTCATGTGAGTATATCACTCTGACTAACATCACCAAAATGTTGTGAAGATACCTGTCTTCTAAAAGATACAAAGAGGAGATTTCACTGGGTTAGGCTGGGTCTGTCTTGCAACAGAGACCAGAAGAGGCCAAGATGAAGTCTGGACACCTGGGAAAAAGCCCCTTTCTAAATTCTAGAAATTCTTCTGTGTGAGTGGGATGATTAGAAGGGATATCTGGCTCTTGCATGTGAACAGTCTGCTTTACATGAAGAAGGTCCTGTGTTCAAGTCCCACTGGAACCACCTGATCAAATGTCTCACTACAACACCAGCAATTTAAGTTGGGGGGTTTAGGTTGCTTATTTTACCCATTCAGTCTATGGGATGTGGTGGTGATGACTACACTTCTGTTACACAATCAGGAGCTTGGGAAAAGCTTTCCAGGCTACCGCCCGATCCAGCTTGGGAACTGCAAAACACAGCAGCTATTTCAGTAGGGTGGTGTTCAGCACTTGAGAGACCCAAAAAGAGTTTGGAGTTGCTAACTTGAACGCAGTGCCATTTGAAAATAGCTGTTTTGCCTCTGAAACAAGCATCTGTGCTTGCCTCTCTGCTGTGCCATTGAGCTACAGCTGCTGTATTGAGAAGGCCTGAGCCAGCTTCAGAATCTCTGAATGATCCTGCTGGGGTGTGCCCCTGACCTAACTTCCCAGGTTTTGTATGAAATACCAATGGAGTATGGTCAGATGTAACCCTCATCTGTCAGCAGTTCTATAGTAAATACTTACGTGTGTATTGGGTTGTCTTAATTTCTTTACAGCTTACTGGAAGATGTGTGTAGATTAAAACTAAATCTCCTGGAAGTATGAGAGAAATACTTATTTTTAACATAAGCTAATAGTTACTTGAAGTGAAACACGTGGAACGGAAACTTCCAACTGCATTGTCTGAAGATGGTTTTCATTTTGTTCTTTAAAAGCAATTGCCTTTCTGTGGAGATTTTTCTAAAAGCAGACTTGCTGAACAAATTCAGAAAGAACTGGAGTTGTAGGACTTTTCCAAATGCCCAGATGAGATGAGTGCTGGTACTCAAATCTTAGATTTCTGTACACTAGTCTTGAGTATGTTTGGATCGTGCAAAGCTGAGCTAAAGACCTTAGGGAGCTAGTGTACTAGTAAAGCTATAAATCCAACAGAAATCAAAATAATGTGGCAACTTCAAGTGGTCTAAAAGCTTTGACCCTATGCTCTAGTTGAGCAGAGTCATGGAAGTGTTTCGAGAAGGTGAACACCTGCAGTGTGTTTTCTTCTGCTAATGCTTTTAATGTGTGCCTTACGGCTGTGTGCAGCCTTCCTTGAATTTGCATGCTTGGTGTTTTCCAGTTGCACTGGCCTATGGAATATACAAACAAGATCTGCCAGCCTTGGAGGAGAAGCCAAGAAACGTGGTCTTTGTAGATATGGGGCATTCTGCATATCAGGTGTCGATATGTGCTTTTAACAAGGGAAAGCTGAAGGTAATCTAAATTGTACAGTAAAATCCCATATTCCTCAAGCATTTAATTGAACAGTCCTCGGAATACTGTTCTGTGGAAGGGTTTTTTTTAAATTAATTAAATGTGTATAGCAGGCATTTCTGAAGTGCCAAATTCAAAAGGTTTCTGTTACTTCAGCTAAAGTCCACATATCGGTTGTTATAAAATGCTTTCTGAGGAGTGCTTGACGATGACACATGTGGCTCAGTTTTTGTGCCATGCTATATCACCTAAATGTTTGCAAGTTCTGGTGGTCTCATAAGCTTTGGAGCTGTGTGGCTGACTGACTTACGGGGAAGTTGTTGAACTCTCTGAATGGCTGCGTTTGTGTGGAGAGGGTAGAAGTCAAATGATTGAGAACTGATCTTTTTAAGTTATGCTGTCTGGTGACTGCATAGAAGATGATGAGAAAAACAAGGATTTTTTTTTCTGTGTTAAACCTGTTTTTAGAGGTGTTAACTTAGAAAAATAGTGTCTGTCTGAAAGCTTTCCCTGTATCTAATCAAACCTTGTCTAGTAAGGATTAATCTTCATTGTTTCACTTCTGTGCAGGTCTTGGCTACCACCTTTGACCCCTTCCTAGGTGGTAGGAATTTTGATGAGGCTTTGGTAGATTACTTCTCTGAAGAATTTAGGACAAAATACAAACTGAATGTAAAAGAGAATCCACGAGCACTGCTACGATTGTATCAGGAATGTGAAAAACTCAAGAAGCTTATGAGTGCAAATGCTTCTGACCTTCCTCTCAATATTGAGTGCTTCATGAATGACCTTGATGTCTCCAGTAAGATGAACAGGTACTGTGCAGTATTTCGGCTGAAGTGCATTGAAGGGTGATGTCTAAGCCGTGGTGTAACGTGAAACGCTTTGCCTGTTCTGCAGAGCCCAGTTTGAGCAAATGTGTGCTGCCCTTCTGTCCAGAGTGGAGCCTCCTCTGAGAGCAGCCATGGATCAAGCTAGTAAGTAGGAGTTAATTTAGGTATTAGTTGTGGTTGAAGAAAGTAGTAATTTGGTTAAGCTAGATGTCTTTAATGATTATCGTTTCAATGTATTTTTGTATTTATTAGACTTTCAAAGCTAATTACTGAAAAGTTAAACGTAAGTGTCATTCACATGCTTGCCCATGTATGCATGATCCCATGCTAGCCTCATTGAGTGTGCGCACCGCTCCACAGCCTGTGTTTATTGACCCTCATTCACCCTGTGTCATGGAAAAGGTGGGTGCTGAGGTACTCAAAAAGACAAAACAACCAAACCAAAACAGTGCTGGGGAAAACTGTGGTTCATACGTGTCCTCACTGACCTGAGAACCTGGCAGTAACACAAAAAAACCCTAGCTGAAGCATGTGAAAATAATATTAATGCCTAATGTTGTATATGAGAGAACTTAGACTTCACAGAAAAAGGTTTTACCCTGATAGCCTTTCACAGGAGAATGGTTTATCGCTAATCATCTTGTAGTAGAGTGTGATGCAGATACTGGGGGAGCTGGAATGTCTCTTAATGAGGAAAGGCTGACATACTCGGATCTGTTTAGCCTGGAGAAGACAGATCAATGCTTATCAATATCTAAAGAGCAGGTGTCGGGAGGATGCGAGTCGCTTCTCAGTGACGCCCAGCAATAGGACAAGGGGCAACAGGCACAAACGAGAACACAAGGAAGTTCCATCTGAGCGCGAGGAATAGCTTCATTGCTGTTGAGGGTGGCAGAGCACTGGAACAGGCTGCCCCAAGTCTGTTCTCTGAGCACTGAAAACCTACCTGTGCAACCTGCTCTAGGTGAACCTGCTTGAGCAGCAATGTCACCATTCTGAGATTGTCATTCTGGCATCTTCAACTAAGAGAAAGGGAAGAATTCTGCTTATCTTGTAACTTGGCTAGGTAGCTAAAATAGGGGAAGCAAGAACCTGAGTAACTGCTGAGCTGCTTAAGGACTGATAGTTGAGATCCTTGAATTCAGAGTTTAAAAGTTACCTTGCCAGCACAGCCTTAGTATTTATATTTTCACTTAAGGGTTTTGTTTTTCTTTATTGGCAACAAAATTAAACCAGACATAAAATGAAGTGTATTTGGGTTTCACTTTCCTCTTGTTTAGGAGGGGTGAGGTATTGTCCATTAGCACAGGGCTGTCAAAGAAAACCCTGTTTTACACATGTGAGTTCATGTACACAGAAAGGGAGTGCACATGGATGGTGCTTTAAAGAACAGCTGGCCTCACCCATGCTTGGCTTTTGTGTTTTCTAGGGTTATGCAACTGAAACTTTGTAGATATCAGGAGGGACAAAGAATTTGAATGGGAGGCATCGTGACAAATCTGATTTTAAAGACCCTTTGGCAGCTGTTGGAACATATTCAGTGCTTGTTGACGTGTTTAGATAGTAAGATAATTCATTTTGGTTGCGCCAAGACAGCTTTTTGATACCTTGACAAACACCATGCATTCTTTTTCCTAGAACTTCAGCGTGAAGATATCTACAGTATAGAAATAGTAGGTGGAGCTACTAGAATTCCAGCAGTGAAGGAACAGATCTCTAACTTCTTCTGTAAAGAGATAAGCACCACACTAAATGCTGATGAAGCTGTTGCAAGAGGTTGTGCCTTGCAGGTATAGTTACTGAAACTGAACTTGAAGTATTCCTTCTTGAATGTCGTGGACTAACGGAATAGAACAAACCAAAAGCAAAAGGTGCTGTAGCTGAAACAGGATATAGAGTTTTATTCTTTCTAATGACTGTGTCATAACTGATTCTATTACATTTGTTAATTTATTGCTGGGTCATTTTGAAGGAAGGTCTAGTTAGAGACCGGTTAATTTGATGACTGAAGTCATTTGGTGTCTTTTACTGACCATTGCCAGGAAAGTAGCATCTGTTACTATTAATATAGTCACACTCTTTCAGCTTAGTTAACTTTCTACTAAGGAAATTGTTAGAAATTCTGGTAAGCAGGACTCTGTGATTCATGTGAATTGTAGCCTTTTTGCCCTGAGGTATTAACTGCTGTAGCTGTATTTACTGGACTACATGGATGTAATACAACTTTGGTCTTTGTTTTCTAGTGTGCAATTCTTTCCCCAGCTTTTAAAGTGCGTGAATTTTCTATCACTGATGTTGTTCCTTATTCTGTAACGTTAAGATGGAAATCATCTTACGAAGAAGGAACAGGGTAAGTTATGTGGCACCTGCAAAAAGTCTGTGTAAGGGAAAATGTTAAGACCAGGCTTCAGCCTCTGAAGTTGTCATGTCTCTAAGTTGTAATGTGATTGTTGGACATTACACCTCTAGAAGGTCCTCAAATTTAATCATGGTAGTGTGAAGTTGTGTGGGTTTTTTAGAAGTGACTTCTATGCATTGTCCAGCTTTGAGACTTGCAGGCCTTCAAACTGCAATTCTTGTCATAAACTGCCTTCAACTAAAATACTTAGCCCCTCCAGTTTTGATCATCTATTACATTCTGTCCAGTGACTTAACCTTGCTTAATATTTTACTGTTTTAGGGAGTGTGAAGTCTTCAGTAAAAACCATGCTGCTCCATTCTCAAAAGTTATAACTTTTCACAAGAAAGAGCCTTTTGACCTGGAAGCTTACTATACCCATCCGCATGAAGTGCCTTATCCTGACTCCAGAATAGGTAAGGCCATATCAGTAAAAACCCAGTCCCAGCTGCTTTAGTGTGTGGAGCAGTGGTTTCTTCCATTGTGGAATCAATAGCAACTGTGAAGTTTCCATAGTCTGTGCACTATTTCTTGGAACAACTAAAACCATCTTTGTGAAGGGTGGGTGTCAGGAGGATGGAGCCAGGCTCTTCTCAATGTCATCTAGTGATAGGACAAGGGGCAGTGGGTGTGAGCTGGAACATAGGAGGTTTCATATCAATATCAGGAACTTTTTCCCAGCGAGAGTGACAGAGCACTGGAACAGGCTGCCCAGGGGAGTTGTGGAGTCTCCTTCTCTGGAGACATTTAAGACCTGCCTGGATATGTTCCTGTGCGACTTGGTCTAGGTGATCCTGCTGTGTCAGGGGGGATTGGACTAGATATCTTAGGAGTTCCCTTCCAATCTCTTAATGTTCTGTGATTCTGTGCTTTCTCAAGGGCGTTTCACTATTCAGAATGTCGGTCCCCAACACGACGGCGACAATTCCAAAGTGAAGGTTAAAGTGCGCGTCAACATTCATGGCCTTTTCAGCGTGGCTAACGCTTCTATAATAGAGAAGCAGAGCATCGAGGGGGATCACAATGATACACCTATGGACACTGACTCATCAAGTAAGAACCAAGGCAAAGATGATGAGCTGGTATGTAAACTTGCAAATACCTACACTCCTTGTAATTCAGACAAGAGAGCCAATAATCACAGATTAAATCATACTGTGTAGCTTTTGGTAATCACTACTTTTCCATCCTTAAATTACTACTTCAGTTACGTAACACAGTTCGTGTTTGTTACTCAGGTATTGGTGATGTGGCAGTAGGAAAGCAAAAATATAATGTAAAAACAGAATAAAAATTAAATAGTAATTTTTTCATTGTTCTTTACCATTTCTCACCATTATCTAGTGGTGCTACTAAATGGCAGCATATTCAGTGACATCAGTTGTTTTTTCTTCAATTAGTACAGTTTAGTAAAAACAGTATGGGCAACTTGTTGTTCTTAAACAGTTTCTCACTAAGGGACCTCTTTAATGTACCAGTAGTTCTTAAAAACTGGCTTGTACGCCCAGAGGGGAAAATGACTGCAAGTAAATGTGCAACAGCTTTTTTCATTATTGGTGAAAAACTAATGACGTTGTGACCTCTCATTCTTACACAAGGAGTGTTAACTTTCCTGATAGTGCACTGCATGCTGATAGGGATACAGTGATAGAGATTGCTGAGAGTAGTGAGGCACCACAGGCTTGAGAACTGGGCACCAGGGAGCATTTGCAGCTGGAAACAGTGCACCAGCAGTGGCCTCAGCAGCCTTTCTCTTCTTTTGCTTATGCCCTTCTATAGTTTCAGATTGTGGTTATGTCATAGTTCATAGGGGAGAGAGAAGATGGTACAGAGGAAGAGGATAAAGCAGTGGGCAAGCTCCTGCTTCGTGCTGCTGTTTGTAGAGGCTGCACAGAGTTGGCTGTAGAGTTGGGGGGGGTTCCTCAAGGTGACAGGCATACTGTGTGTGAGACATGGTCTTTGAGGAGTAAGGCTGGGCAGAGAGAAAGGGTTAAATGTATTTCATGTCATTATCTTTTAAAACTGGTTCTTAGCAGCTTTTCCCCCTTGAGTATACTACGGGGACTGGAGGAAGTGATTACACAATTAGTGTTGCATAATTGACATAAGCAGCTCCTTCAGTATTTTACTGCTTTCCAGGGATTTGTGCATATTGGAAATACCAAACCTGATGCAGTTCCTTGTGGGCAAGTGCTGTGCATCAGATGTTTGTATACGAGTGAAAAGTGGTTGGACATTACCTAGCTGGTGTCATAGGGTACTGTGTGTGGGGGTTACTACCTCAGGCTTTCATTTTGCAGTATTTCCATTCATCTAACACATCTTCTGTTTTACAATGGTGTTTGTCAGCAACTACCTATTATTGAGGATGGTACCCTCGACTCTGAGGAGGTTTGTGGTGTCTGTATTATTTATCCCCTCTAGCTTTTCTCTGTAGGCAAAACAGTTCCTCCCAGTATTTGTATTTTCTCTGTGAACAGTAAGAACAGTAAATGAGAATTCTTTTTCTACTTTGAAGTATGTTTTCAAATTTTATCTTTAAAAATGTGCTGAATCACTTGGCATAGCTAAATCACAGCACGTGCGCCTGTGCTAGACTTGGAAATTCTTAAACAATTCTTTGCATTTGCGGACCCAACAGTCAAGTATCTTAAGTTCCTGAGTAGGCTGTGACTCTGGGAATGTCAGTTCCTCAATGTAAAATCATGTCAAGTAATCTTAAACCTTGTGGGTCTTGGTTACAGCTTGTTAGTTAGTGATGCCCTGTGTGTCCAAGTATCAGAGGCATCCTGAAAACTGTAGACCTAACTGTTGCTGTTTGTTCAAAATTTTCTGCAACAAGGGCAGGAAATTGTATTAGTTAAACTAAATCGAGTGATCAGCACTGGTTATGTCTTTTATTAAATTCAGAATAAAGGCACAAGTGACCTACAGGTAAATTTCAGTGAAGCTGTCTGAATTTGGTGTTTTGGGGAGGATAGACAGCTCCAAGAGGCTACCACAAACACAAATTTCTGTGGTCCTGTGAGATGCAGGCACCAATCACAGTGACTAAGGTACTTTTGCTTTGGATTGCAAACAATAAAGTTTACCAAAGAAAGGTATGAGATCTATGTTCTGGCTGTTCCTTAGAGAACCTGTTGCTATTGCCTGTGATGGTGGTGTGTTTCTAGAATGTTTTGCATCCGTTTAACGTATTTACTCCTAATTTAAAATGGAGTATTCACAAGGTTTAGTGTAATTCTGTAATGGGAACAGATTGCAATGTGGTAATTATTTCAAGGGGACAGATAGATTAAAATTTCAGTTGAATTTGTGAAAGATGAATACAAGTGGTATGTCCAAATGCCTTTTGGAGCATCGTGAATCAAAAATTCTTAATCTCAAGTCCACACATTACCTGTGATCATCTATAATTGCAATCAATCTTAAATTGTACAGCAAATCTTTGCATTGAGTTATGTAACTCTCTTTCTAGGATAAAATGCAGGTTGATCAAGAGGAAGGTATTCAGAAAAGTCAAGCTGAACAACAGAACCAAGATGAGGAAACTGAAAATGCAGGAACTGAACCAAAAGTTAGTATTCAGTACTGATAAGGAAATGTAATGTTGCTGCCTTTTAGACCTTTTCTTTTGGCCCAGTATTCCCAGTCATTAATCTCACCAGTAGCACAACATGAGACTTTTAGATTAGTACAGCTGTATGACTGATCATCTTAGGAATCGTACATTAGCACTTTTACTGTCAACATAGCTTATCTTTAAGACTTAGATGTAAGTTACGGCTGTTTAACATGATTTTATGGTGAAGGTGGAATCCAGGGCAACTTTAGAAACATGAAGGAACAGTATGTGGTGCCTTTAGCTTTCAAGCCAGTTTCATCAACATTCTGTTATAAGTTTTATCAACAGCACTTTTGCTTTATACTGCAAGAAGAAATTCCACCAGTTTAGTTTAATACTGTGATAAGAGGTGATTCTAGATAGGAGATGATGATTTAAGTGCTTCATTTATGTGTGATTGATTTGTAGCAGTCCCTGCTATTTTTATTTTAATTCTTCCATATGAATATGAATGTAGGAGTAACAGTTCTATTAGTAGAAGTTTAATAGTGGGAATCTCTTTATAGGCTGCTTCTGGAGACAAGCAAGATCATCCAGCCCAACCAAAGGCTAAAACAAAAGTGAAGAGTATTGACCTACCTATCCAGGCCAGCCTCTATAGACAACTGGGACAAGATCTTATCAATTGCTATATAGAAAATGAGGTAAGTAGCATAAATAGGTGACCACTCAAATTAATGGCCCTTAGAATTATTTGGAGATTTGCCCTTAATTGTAAAGGGAGAGTTTGTCATGTTTAGGCTTTCATGAGTTTCACTAGGCTGAACTACTCAGATGTCAGTCTGACCTATGAGCCTGTCTACCCAAAGCATTAGTTCTGTTCCTGTACAGGAAATGGCTAAGGGTTGTCAGTAAAGACTGCCCAGTATGTTACAGGAATGCTAATTGTTGGTGACAGACCCGGTACTGGTCAGGAGTACCATTTGCATGTGTTCTAGTGCTTTAAAGAAGCTGTGTCCTTAGTTAGGTTGCTATTTTTGCCCTTAAAGTCCTGCATCAGCAGAGAGGTATTACAGCATACAGCAAACATGCCTCTTAGAGCGTCCTTGCCAACCTTGCCAAACTTCCAAGGTGTCATTCATGTCTGTGAAGATCCTACTGGCGTAAGCTCTTTACTAAAACGCGGTCAGTCTGAAGAATAAAATACAAAGTAATTCTTGTACAGCAGAATGATTCCTGGTGACTTCCAAACCACAGTCAGAATCTTGTCTTTTACTCCTAGGCCTGTCTGTGCTAGTCAGATTGTAATTGTTAATCATTTATGTTGCAGCACTAGCCAAAAACTTACAAATACCAGCTCTTTCCTGGTTCTGGTTCTGCCCTCAGTGAAGGTAGCTTACACAAAGGTGACAATAGGTAACTGCGAATTAACAAGCTTCTGGTTCTTGGTAAGAGTCTGAAGGAGCAATCATTGTGCTTTTCACTTGATAGACTTTTAAGTAAGCTTTTCACCACCCTAGGGGAAGATGATGATGCAAGACAAGCTTGAGAAAGAAAGAAATGATGCTAAGAACGCTGTTGAAGAATATGTGTACGACTTCAGAGACAAGCTGTGTGGAGTCTTTGAGAAATTCATCACTGAAGAGGTAAGGCTTGCTGACTACACATTTGAACTCTTTAAAAACAATCCTTTGTAAGTTTTGAGAGTGGTTATGTGGACACTGCGAGGGTCTCTGGATTTGTTTTGGGATATGAAATGGATTAACTTCTACAGGTGAAGTGTTGAAACTGCACTTGGCTCTTCATGTGCAACCATGCAGAGTTTTGTATTAAGTTTCTCAGGTGCAAGGAGAGGTTTTAGGGTGCCGGAAGAAAAAGCCCTATGGTGGGGGGCAGGAAAGCAGGACCAATCACATGGTGTGAATGGGTAGGATTAAAACGAAAGCAAGCAGAAGTGGAGTGTTTTCTGCTTTGTGTTTTACTGTTAAATTTCATTAACTTGGAAACTTGATCCTTTTGCCCTGCAAAACCTTTTATCGCGGCATACTGCTGAAGTCCAGTTAAAGCTGATGAAGAAAGCTGTGCACTGGACATCTGTAGAGGCAGTATTGAAAGCATGCTTGTCCTGTGATTTCTTAATAACAATTGTCTGGTTCAAAAGGGACTTGTTGAAACAATACATGTCCAGCAGCAGTTTGAAGTCCTGGATAACCCAGCAATTGCATGTACAGTATAAACTCAAGGGTGTGAGGGTGCCTTTCCCATACCAATTTCTAAATGGTTTAAGTCACAGGGATAGCTAAGAGATTTATTTCTGAGTAATTAAAGATAAAATCTTTGCTTATAGCTAGTAGAGTCTAATTAAAACAATTTTGACTTCAACTATATGTAGTTGTCCAGTTTGTCTGTTTATCATGCTATCAGAGAACCTGAGAAGCAGAACTTCCCATGTTGATAATATGCAGGAATGTTAAGTGATGCATGTTCTTTCTTACAAACTCAATCCTGAAGCTGTGTACCTCATGTAATCACGTGCAAATCAGATTAGTAGGGTTCTCCTGCCTCTCTCATCATTCTGTAAAATCTTGGCTTGCAAGTTGGTTAATTACTGTTTTCCTTCACTATATCTTTGAATACTTTAACCTGATGAAAGTGTCTTTTTGAAGAGCAGGGTTTATTTATGCGCTGGGAATAGAAATCACATTTATTTTGTTCCATTCTGAACTAGTGTCCCTGACTTGCTTCATAGGACTCAAACAAGCTGACCTTGATGTTGGAGGACACAGAGAATTGGCTTTATGAAGACGGAGAGGACCAGCCCAAACAAGTATACATGGATAAGCTTCAGGAATTAAGAGTAAGATTTTAAATTAAATGTATGAAGTAAAGGTGTGTTTGGAGGTGGAGGCATATGTGTGGCTGTGTGTAGAGAGCTTTTCTAGTGAGGGACGTGTGTGCATACCCATGAGTTCTGTAAACCTGGGAACTTTTCTGTATGAACATTTGGATTGTATCTGGATGTAGCTTGGTTACAAAATGAACATAACATTTAGAACTAGAAATACAGTTTAGTTTAATGTCAGTTGTGCTCCTAATTTGAAAATGGCCTAAATGACACAGACTGTCACTGGTGATAAGAGAGAAAATGATTGCTGTGGGAATTTTCTGTCACCCTTGTGACAATCTCAAAGAGGCTTTTGAGTAGCTGAGCTGCTCTTGCAAGTATTCAGACTACACTCAGGAATAGCTGCTCTTGTATTCCTGTTTTGAGACAGCTGCATCATAAAACTGTATTTTTGGTATGATATGTGAAGAGTGCATTAACAGAACCTTCCACTGCATCCTGTGATTTAGTGATGACAGAAAATGCCAGAGTACTTCACATGAGATTATTAAAATCTGAAAATGGGAGTTTTGATGAATGATTAACTACCCTGCTTGTAATAAATTGGTCTCTAGCTCCTGGGCTCCAGCAGGGCTCTCAAGACAGATTTCCCTTGGGGGAAGGATACTGATGGAAAACAGCACTGTAGTTCCTGGCAACTGCCTTCTTGCCTGGATGCCAGTTTTCAAGAGAAGGAAGAAAAAGGTAGTGGATAAAAGCAGTAGTTTTCAGATCAGCTACTTAGAAAAAAAAATCTCTGTAAATCTGGTTGCTCTTCTGAATGCAGTTCCAAATGCTCTTTGTGCTGAAAATAGTGAGCTTTATATGGACAGGCACTGTCCTTAAACTTCTGGTATGGGATTATCTTTCTGTGGTCTGTGAAAGTTATCTCAAAGGTTAAGTTACTGAATGGGGAAGAAAAGAGTTTAAGGCATCCTTCCTTCCAGTGCTGTTTTATTTTTAATAAATGTGCATTTTATTAACATCTTTGTGCTTATATTTGCAGAGATTTGGACAGCCCATCCAGGAGAGATACATGGAACATGAAGAGAGACCAAAAGTTCTAAATGAACTGGGCAAGAAGATCCAGCTCCTCATGAAAGCAGTAGAAGCATACAAAAATAAGGTAGAAGTAAATTATAGAGAATGAACTAATAATGTTTGAGTTGGGCTGAAGATTTTCCTGTGTTTAAAAAGTTCAGTAGGATTGCCTGTTTAAGCAACTTTTAAATGGCTGATGATATAAATCTCTTTCCTCAGGATGAGAAATATGATCACCTAGATCCTGCTGAGATGGAGAAAGTTGAAAAATACATTAATGAGGCTATGAATTGGTTGAACAGCAAAATGAATGCCCAGAACAAACTAAGCCTGACTCAGGATCCAGTTGTCAAAGTGGCAGAAATCATTACAAAATCTAAGGTAAAAAATAATAATTGTATGTGTTGCATTCTATTAGACTTAAAATCTTGGTAAAACTATGCTGAGCTGGAACGTTGTACTTGCAGAGATGTTAAAGCTATAAAAAGATCTGTACAGAGGGAGCAGCAGTTTTATTGATGTGGAATTCTGACTCTTGATTTAGAGCAGTACTTCTGAATATCCATTCTAAAATACCTGGAATTACAGCGTCAGGCTTGCTAGAAAATGCCGTTAGCATCCAGGCTTTAACAACTCAAAACTGTTTAGTTAGGGAGAGAGTTTAATTTTCTAGACTAGACAGATTTGAGAAGTCTAGTCCTGGAAAATTAAATTCGAGGTCACTAGGAGCCTAAAACAAATTTCAGATGTTCTAGTTTAATGCAATTACTGTGCCACCAAATGAAAACTCTCTCACTTTTGTTACAACTAGGAGTTGGATAGCTTCTGTAACCCCATTATATACAAGCCCAAACCGAAGATAGAACCTCCAAATGATGGGCAGTCCAAGGCTAATGGTGAACACAATGGACCAGTGAATGGACAAAGCGGTACTGAAACAAAAGCTGAACCAGCGAAGGACAATTCTCAGCAGACCAAACCACCGGGAGAAATGGAAGTGGACTAAATCTTGCATTCCTTTTACTTAAAATAGTGCAAGTAACCACAGGGTCCATTCTTTTTGTCTGGTACACACCTCAGATGTTCAGTTATTCTTAGCCAACCTTCTGTCATTCGTTGCTGAGTAGTTTTGAAAGTGTTTTATATTAATTACACACCTCTGATGTTCATTTCCACTGATGCTGCTTATGTGGAGCTTTAGCCAAATGTAGATTGTATAAGTCAGTTTAAGCTTTCCCAATATATTTTATATCAAACATACAGAATTGATATATAAATGGCAACAATCTACCTTATTTAAAGCTTTTATTGTGGATAAACCTCAGCTCCTTTATTCAGGAAAGGATACTGTATTGCACTACTGATGCTGAAGTGTAGATCTAATTGCATCTTTATTTTGGAAAAAATATTGGAATTGAAGTGGCAAAACTTGTCACTCAAAGCACTGACCTTTTCTAGTTATTGTATTGTTATAATTTAAATATTAAAATAGAGGTTAGTTGGCATACTAGTCCATCTTGTTGATGTACCATGAAAATTGTACGGTCTCTCTTCATATAAACTGAATAATACAAGCTTAAACATTTTCCAGATTCCTGTACCACTACCAGTCTTACAGAATGCCTCAAGGCTCTGCCATGTGCTGAAATTCAGTGAATGGTCACGCTGCACATTGCTGTACATAATGTACTTTGCTTATGATAGATGCTGGTAATAGTAGGAAGGGGTAGAATATACAAGGACTGTTGCAAAGCTGTCCCTTGTCAACACCATCTTGCACATGGTACTGTCTCCACTTGTGTTTTGAATGAAATCTGCATCTTGTTCAGACCTTGTGCTGGGCAGGAGAAACAACAAATGTGTGTGATAAGCATCCTGAGTTTCAGGTTGCTGAAGTGCTCTTTGGCAAACTTGAAAGGGAAACACTGAGAGCTTATTTAAGCCTTGGTACCCAGCATGAAAACCCTTTGGTGAAGGACCTAATCAAAATAGCCTAAACTGGACAACATTACCCCAAAGATGAATCTACTTGATGAACTTTGTCTAACTTACCTTTGGTCATTTACTTGATCTAAGGGAAGTGTTGGTAATGTACTACACAACTGAGTCACTGTTTTCTTTGACACTTCTTAGATGTTGTCAGGCTCCTGTGTATGTTTGTGTATTGACTGCTTCCATCAGTCAGTCACCTGAGGTACTGTACCACTTCCTAGAGCAGGTCACTTTTCCGTGCACTTGAAACAACTCCTCTCCAACCAGAAGAGGAATGAGCTAACTACTACAAGAAGTGGCTTCTAGCTTTAAGAGATTTAAGAGATCAGTGACTCTGAACTTTAATATCAGTTGCTGTGTAACACTTCAATGACTTGAACATTCTGTTGTAGAAACAGGTGTAGATACAGGAATGCTGATTGGGCATTCCTGCAGCAGTTCTCCTATACAAGCTTGCTGCTGTTGTAAACCAGTGAAGGGATATGCTCTTGTTTCTTGCTTTGGCATTTATTTATTTCCAGCTGTGCCCTTGATGTTCCACTGCTGTTCATACTACAAAGATAGTCCATGACCCAAGCTAGAGCTGAGTTCTCAGATATCCCTACAGAAAAAGGAAACATCCTTTCCAGCTCTATATAAACCTGTTAGAACCAGCTCGAGAGCTAGAATTGTATCTTCTGAATGACATCAAATGGAAGAGATGCATGTACTTTCCAGCATTGTTCCTTTGCTGCACAATCAGTTGGGGATGGCCTGGCACCTTGAGCTGATGTATTTCAGGCCCCTGAACAAAAATTGGGTAACCTTGAAGACAGATGCGGCTACTCTGCACCTCAGTCGTGAATGCTGCTGCTGTAGTCACATGCCTTTGGCACTGCAGGGTGACTGTACTTCAGTGTCAGTTGTCCTTTGTACATGGCTGAGCTAGCTTTGGTTGTAGGCTTTAACATCATGGATATTTTAGTGGCCTTACCAGAGCAGTGTAATGAGTAGCATTGACTTCGTAGCACCCATCTACACAGTAGGCTTCTTGATACCTGACAGAGCTCAAACAGTGGAAATTTCTGGTGTAAGCTCTACAATAGCTTACAGGTCAGGTGTTAAGAGCAGAAAGTCTTGTGTTCAGTCAGATGCTTAATACTACATTACAAATGTTTGAGGTAATTTTTGTACATAAAGGCTGGAATAATTCTACAGCAAGCTTAAAAGCAGATAGGGTTAACACAAACAATTTAGTAAGGTTTTCTTACTAGCATAGTTCTTGAGGTTTTTGTTGCTGTGCATCTTCTTTGTCTCTAGATTGCTGGTGAGGAAGAATGCTACCTACAGTCTGCAGTAATGGCTGTTTGCTGATGCACATGTTAAGAATCCCATTTGGAAGGGCAAAACTGTTCTTACCATATTGAGCTTCATGTTAATGTGATTACGTATGAACACGTTGTGGTTGACTGCTTTCTGCTACAAAGGGGAAATTCTACCAGGGCACAGATTTAAGGTTCTCAAGTTATTACATAAGCTATGCACAACTTGAAGGTGGGTTTTGTGTGTCAGACTCATGTGAGTTACCCTGTGGCTATGCTGACAGCACCAGAATGAGTAGTAACATAAAATACTGGAGTTCTGTTAGGAAGCTAACAGTAGCACACAGCTGTTTCTTAGGGATTTTAAAGGCAGGTATTTGTTGCTGATGTCTTGACACTTCATAGTTAAGGGCAAGATACATTCCTAAAGCTTGAGTGTTCCCTCCCTCCCCAAAAAACAAGAAGCAATGCTATGGTTGTGCAGGCAGTAGAGTTCTGGTTTTTTGAAAAAAAAGTATTGTCAATCACAGTTCATAATCTCATGTAAATGCCCAGTTACAAACCAGCATAAATATTTTACCAGTAACATCACATCGTTTAAGAGGACTCATTCTTTGCTCAAGAAATGTCTTTAAAATCAATTTGCTTGACTAAACTGTTAATAATAAGTGTTCTACAATTGATTGTTGGTTTCTTTCCCACATACTTGATTACAGTAGATTAAACTCTTGAGATTGTCCTCTAACTTCATTCAGATATAAGAAACAGAATGTTAGCCATCCCTTTAACTTGTATACTCTTTTCTTTCACAAGAGTGCTACATGATAAAATGACCCAGTACTGCTGCCTGCCTTGTTTGAATTTCAATGAAGAATCCCCTCCCTTCTTTGCCTGTGGCAGAGTACTCCTTTGGGGCATGCTCAGAAAAACTTCTGGTAGGCAGTGGGATTCTGAATCCTCCAGGTGGTTCTGGTGGAGCACCCAAATGCACAACCTGTGCTGCCACTTGGCTTCAGTGGAACTACAGGGAAGGGGAGCCCGTGTCTCTGGGTTAGATGGCAGAGGTGGAGTGGGGGAACCAGAGTTACTAACATTTAAGTGTTATTTCAGGAAATGGGCAAGGAGTTGGCAGGAGATTTAAGTGAGAATTTTACAGCCTTAACAAACCTTGGAATCTTTACACATCCCAGGGCTCTGGTACCTGTATTTTTCCTTTAGCCGTTGCATGCAAATACGTGAACCCTTTCTACAAATGACTGTTTAGTGGTTCAAAGCCACTCTGGGGGAAAGGAGCTCAATACTGTACCTGTAGATTACTGTCATCATGAACCTCCTTTCTCACATAGGACTTTTGTGTTACACCATCACAATAGTTCAATACGCTGACTTCTGAGCACGTTCAGTTGTGGGTCAGTGCAGTGTCCACACACTCACTTAGCTAACCACTAGCTAAGAGTATTCTTTGACTGGAAGGAAGACTTCCTCTCCTCTTACACTTCCTTTGTTATGCTAAGTTTTCTAGCCTTTCAGGCACCAGAAGCTTTTTGTCAAAAGAAGTAAAAAAAATGTTGCTTAACAAAAGGCACTTAATGCCTTGGAAATTTTAATTTTAACTCCCCAGATAACAGTTGGAGTATAAAGAGAAACTCTTAGTAGCTGGTGTGAGGAAGTGTATGATTGCTGACTCTTGGCTGAACTGGTAATTCTCACCAACTGAAATACAAAGACTTTACCACTCACTGCACGTGTAATTAGCAGGGGAAACAACTAAATGTGACTGCTAGCACTGCAGAGTGCGAAACCCAGACTGTGCTCATGTAACCTTACCTGATCCACATAGTAAACTCTGTCTGCCATCTCCCTGGTCAGAAGGAAATCCATCAAACAACGAAAAGCAGGAATCACTGCAGTGTGATCTATGAAGAATAATTTTGAACAAAAAAGCGGTTAAAAGCTGTACCCACCGGCCACCTCTACAAAGTTCTGAAAGGGTTTAATTACAGTAATTTTAAGAGGGCAGTAGTCCCTGAATGTTGCATCGTTGGGAAAGTTCGTTTACATAGTCTGAACATATCTCTGCAGGATGGGGGGAGGGAAGAGATAGGAGTGTTAGAATTTAAAGCAGTGTTGTAAGTATGCAAACTGTTTACTATGTATGTAAATGGGATTCTTACTAGTGACAGATCATGTGCAAATTGACAATACTTCAGTTTATTTTTGGCAATATAGATTGTCAAGGTTGTGTATAATTATAATAAATATGTAAACCGCTACTTGAACCATAAATGACCACCCAAGACCTTATTTTTACATCAGTGTTCTTAAGAGAAGCTTTCTCTGATGTCATGGATTGACACAAGGTATTTGTCCAAGAGACCACTGGTAAGAAATGGGCATTTTTGGTGGCTCACCCTTGTCATGCTTGCTTAGCCAGGTGTGGTTTCTCTCATGCTTCTCTGTCCCAGTCAGCTGCAATCTTTTACCAACAAACTCCATCAGCTCTTCGAAGTACTTGTGAGCATGCTGACTGCAGTTCAAAGTAACTGCTTTGTCTCTGGGGAACTCCTCTGCAATCACATTTGTGCATTTCAGTGTGCACAAACTGCCAAATTTCAGGTAATTACTCTCACTAATTATTGCTTGCAACATGCAAGTTCAAAGTCGTCTCTCTGCATCTTTAACTGCTTGAAGAAGTTTGGCTTTGTGGATTCTTGGAACAGGTTCTGAAGTGCAGCAGTTCTTGGGCTTCTTCCAGGTGTTCTTTCTTGTCTTGGCTGCGTGGCGACAGGAGTCCATCCTTCACCAGTGTCACCTACACAAAGGTATCAAGGCACAGTATGATGCATTTTTACTCCTCTTCCTCAACAGGCTTTAAAAACTTCTGTCAAGTCTGCATTTCTTGCAGGCTTTGCACACAGACCTCAATAGATAGTCTAACAGAGTATTAAACAAACAAGTAATATCTATTCAATATTTATAAATACTATTTATTATAACAAGTCCCAACCTAAACCATTCTATGGTTTCAGCAATACCGTTAATTTCACAGGCAAGTTTTGGGATTTAGGGGTGGAGAAAGGTCCTTCCTGTAAAAGCATATATATGTACATATACACACACATAGAGTAGTTGGGGTTAAAGGACCTTTTGAGGCCATCTAGTCCACTCCCCCTGCATCCTAAACTAGTTTGCCCCAAGCCCCATCCAATCTGATCCTGAATGCTTCCAGGAATGAGACATTACCACCAATCTGAGCAAGCTGTGCCACTGTCTGACCACCCTCATATCTGTATGTATACTCGTATACGTGCATATATAAAAGCACACAGTCTGAAAATCGACAGCGCAGCATGTTTAGCAGCGGTCAGCACCAGGAAAAACACTGCCCTTAAGCTGCTTTCCCATCTGGAAACCAGCCAGTGTACTGGCTGTGTACCAGCTGTGCAGGGATGCTCACCGTCAAGAAAAGCATTCCACCAGTACACTGCAACAGAAGAACATTAACTATTTTAGCAAAATTAAGTGAATGTGAAGAAGTCTAAGGCAGCCACATGAAACCCTCGAGGAGTGAAAAGACATAACCACAACAACACACTACTGGTATTTGCATCAATACATTGCGAGGCCATTGATTTCAAATATGATGTGACAACATCCTCTCTGGCATCCTCCTATCACTATCTCAGGAGGTGCTCTAAATTGAACAGAATTGGTGGGTTTAGAAATCAGTTATTTAGGAATCTAGAAGTCCATATTAGGACGTCAGAAATTGAGTGGCAGTGTACCGATGTGGTCTATCATGAGAACATGTAATTTTTTTCTGTATTACTGAAAGTATGAAATACCCATTTAGAAAGATAAATTGACATGTACTAATAATAAGTTACTGAGCTGACAAGACTACAGAAACTTTAAAAATCATTTTCCTACAACTTTTAATGATGGAAGTACAGTATTTGCATGTGGGTTTGCCCAGAAATTAACAACCACAGTCCAGTTTGCTAAGTTACCATGACAGGGCTATTTAAAGACAAACTAACTGAGCTCTGACAACAGAAACTGATTTTTCAAATAAAGCTGCATCATCTTAGTGTAATAAGCCATTAGAGAAATATTTTGTACTGCTTTCCTTTAGTACCACATCAGAAAAACAAATGAACACACCACAATGACTTGTTTGCCACAAAAAGGGCAGTGAGAAATGTCATTTGTCTTCGTGAGCCAAAATGCCAATGTAAATCCTTCGTAAACAACTGCACATGCTGTTGGAGAAATGCACAAATGATATCTTTATGTGCAGGTGACATTTTTGCTTTCATGCAAAATGTCAAATGAATTTTCAAAGGCAAAGATGCAGAAACATGCCTTGGTGGGAAGTGCCAATCGAGGGGGGAAAAAAAAGGAAAAATTGTTCCATCATTAAGATTTGAGTCAGGCTTACAACTATGTAATTGATATTTGATTGAGGAAGCTTTGCAATCTCATACTGCATCCTTTATTATGCTCTTCGCACCCACAAGAATGACCTTGGCAGATACCACTAGCCAAGGAATTCAGCTTCTCTGCAAATCCAGCCACTTGCCTGGAAATCAAATGCTAATTACAACTGAAAATGAACAAAAAGAACTTCAATCAGTTAAAATTTCCCAGGGAAATACTGAATAGATGTTTTATTTAGATCAGTTAGATCAGCTCTAGGCATTGATATAGAACCTTTGCTGTGCAGAAAAGTGTCCCCTCCAGTTTTAGCCCTTCTACAGGGCAGAACATCACTGGTAAGGGGATAAAATGCAATTGCTGACCCTTAGCTATCTTCACTAATTTGAAACTCCGTCTGTGTTGTGATGTTATTTTCACTATAGTATAACAAATTCTTTTTACTGATGTAAGGGAGGTTTGTGAAGACCATATGATCAACTAAACAGTGTCATGGGTTGAGGCTGGACTGGCCACAAGACAAATGGCAGATTCAGCTAGCCCATCTTCCTCCCCAAAAGAAGAAGGGAAGGGTAATAAGGGAGTGAGACCTAGGGACTGGAAAGAAAAACAAGAGCTTTAATGAAAATTATAAGTATGAAATATATACAAAATCAATACAGAACCTGACCCCCCTGCTGGCAATTACATCACCACTGATGCAGATGCTGGGGAAGTTCCAGACTGGACTCAGTGGCAGACAGGAACTAGATGCAGGAACTGGATTCAGGAATGCATGGATTGAGATCAAAGGCAGAATGGACAGAGTCCTGCTTCAATGCTGGCCATTGAAGAAGAGAACTTGACCCTTGTGGTCCCTCAGCTGTATAGCCAATGACATATAGGGGATGGAACAGCTTGTTGGTCAGTGTAGGGTCACCTGTCCTGTCTACTTCTCCCTGCAGGTGCAGCCTCTCACTTACTGCACCCCAACATGGCACACAGGATTTAGCAGTGACCTTGGTTCTCACAAGAGAAAGTCTAAGAGCCTTTCTGCACCCCAATCCTTTGTATAATAACTGTACACATCAAACATTCTCACTTTTAAAAGCAGACACTCTCTGCTCAAACATGCTGTTAACTGCAAAAAGTGTGGTAAGCTAAAAGAGACTGAGCTGAAAAGTAAAATCCTTGAATGTAATTGGTTCTGTCCTAACTTAAACCAAGACAAATGCTAATTCTAGACCAAGCTAGGTCTTCTTAAGGAACACTTCCAATACTGAGACCACCCTTTCTCACAGAATTTGACTTACAAAAGCTTAATCTGTTCAAAACAATTCTACTAGAATAATTTGGTGGTCACTGTGCTGTACAATCAAAAGAATCACAGAAAATGCAGCTGGAATGAAATTTCTGAGGTTATCTACCCCACCTAAGTGCATCAAGACAGAAGTAAAGCAGGTGTAATTGTCCTAACAAAAGTGTGGAGTGCTTTTCTTGAAATCTCAGGAGATTCTCTATTATAGCAAGGATGTATTTGTGGGTTCACAGAGAATAAACATCAAAAAATCCCCAACAAAGAGTTTTTAAAAAATGTGTTCTTACTAAACGGATTTGTAGCCGTTTCAATGGATGGGGCAATAGCTATTGCTATCAACAGGGAGAACCAGCAGTACAGCCTCAGCTCTGCTACACATTTCCAGTCTCACTATGAGCGAGTGGCCTTTTGGGCAAGTCTATGAAGACAGAGTTCTGCAGGGAAAATGCTCAATTTGCGAAACACTGAGCACTGCTGAGTCTGGAACTCATCTACAATCCCTATTCTTTACTGTTGCACAGTTAAAGAATGGAAATATGGTTTCATTACCCAACGGAGGCAATTGATTGCTATTGCAACGTTTGATGAACAGGGAAGAAAGGGAAAACACAAGTGTGCTGTAAATAACAACTAGTAATACTTGCTTTTGCAATTGTGTTTGCTCTACAGCACCGACTCCAAGATAGTTCCACAGTCAATGCATCTATCACCTACTGCTTATGTACAGAGGCACCCAAAAGGCTACAAATAAGTGAGCGGGGAAGTCAAATGAGAAAGGTGTGACTTCCAAAACAGAACAGTAACATGCTGAGAGGCTGACCAAGGAGCACTCATTGATCAGTTTTAGAAGAGCTATTTTCATGGTGATTCATGTCCTGCTTATGAGCATGGCACAATCTGGTACCGTGTTTCACACAGCAACAAACACTGCAACAGACACAACGAAGGCATCAGCTACCCTGGCAAAAAACACCGATGACCTAATTGTTTCCATAACAATCTAGGCATGATGGCAGTGATAAACCAGTGACTAATCTCACACTTGGTACCTACAGGGACAGCACTCAACTACACCACACAAAGTTACATGCAGAGTTAACATCACTAAGGCCTACAGAAGATATATAAGGGGGGGAAAAAAGCTTACAGTGGCATAAACGTAAAATTCCCCCAAACAGTATCACTGGATGACCAAATGCAGCACTGTGGTCCAACACACTTAACAGACTATCTGCCTGGCTGTGACACCATTTATATAAACAACATGACATTCCTTTAACACAGGCCTCAGGACACTGCTACAGGGCCAGTAACTTGGTAGGAGGGTTCAAAGTTGAATTCCATAAAGATGTATTAGTCATTGAAACAGCCTTATGACATATCAAGGATTTTACTTAAACTGGAATCTATTTAGTAATTAGCATTCCAGAAACATTCTTTGCACAAACCCTTCTTTTCTTCCACTTACATCAGAAGTAACTCCCCTCCACCCACACTCCTCAGCTAAGGAAGAAATGTGTTGTCAGTTGTACAGATGAGTAAACTGAATCACATGGCTGGCAAGTTGGTCTTGTTTCTACAAGATACAAATTTAAATTAAAAAATACTGAGATTTTCACTGGCACAGAAATAGGGAAGGTGACAAAAGAATTTGTCAGTTACAGGATATAAAGAAGTTTTCTGTTCTGTCTGAAGCAGGCGTTCCCTCTGGAGAACTCACCCTCAGACAAACAAATGAGAATCACAGCCTTTTCCTGTGAAAGGCAACACTTAAAAAATTACACAGGTCTCAAGATACTTGTTAAATTCCCAGCCTTTCAAACATTCTGACATCGAAGTTCACACAACTTCTCTGAGCATGCTTAAGAGAGAAATGTCATTCTCCTGAGCAGCCACATCTGAAGAGGAGAAAGTTTAAAAAAAAAGGCTTGGGCTACAGAAAGGGAAAACAGAGCTTGCACAGCAATGCAGCAATGCTCCTGTTTGTCAGCCTGAAGCAATCAAGTATCATGGGCATAAACATGCCATGGAAAGTTCAAGGAAAACCAGACTGGTCTCTTAATGGTAGGAAACAATATCAGGAAGGAGAGCTAAGAGCTCAGCAATGAAAGGTGAGCCCAGGCTTTTATTTAAAAAAGGAGTTTCAAAGCTAAGTCTACATACTGCTTCATGTACTGCCAAACTTCAGTAGCATTGCAAAGACACCAGTGTTAGTTTTAAATGTCTTGGTTTAAGTACTGCTGTCGCCATATCAGCATAAAGTACAACACAGGCTGACCAACCCTCAGACACAGGTCCAACCTCAGGCTTCTCTGCTGTAAGAGAAGTAAAGCCATTACCTCAAAGTATTCCTGAGATGAGACTACATGGACAAAAAACTCCAAGAACCTGTTGTGAATCTTACTGGTGAAAAAAGATTATTCTGATTTTCCCTCCTATTCACCAGAGTAAGGCTGTTCACTAAGCTGGAAGTCACAGAAGCACAACTACAGAGTGTTTGAAAATTTTGACCCCCAACCTAGGAATCAAACGGAACCTTTGTACAATGCAATAGAACTTCTCCAGTTTCAGTGGAACTACAGCTGCTTGTGTTTAAAGCTGAAAACAGTCTCTGTCCTTGGAAAGCACTGCCTAACATTTGCTGCAGAGGAGTTGCAAGGTTTAAGCTGGCACTTAAAATATATCAGCAGTCAAGACAGCAAAAAGTAACACATTCATTTCATTGGTGATCGTTTCTCTTGCTAACACTTTATGTGCTGTTTTACTAAGCCCCACTTATTGCAGAGGCAGCTGAGAATGTTCTAGCTGGGCAAGCCTCTGCATGTCACTGGTTGTTTCAGATCCCAGCAAGCGAATGATGGTCACTTCAGATCCTCTATTTGCCCAGAGCACTTCTATGCCTATGTGACAGAAGATAGTAGTTTATGGCACAGTGGTTGTTCATAACTCTTTCTAGTACAAATAAATACACCTAATAACACTGTGCTGCATAAGACAGGCACATATGTTTCCTACAATTTGGTGAGATTTTCTGCCAGCAAGAAGCATAAAGACAAGTAAATCCATTCATTCTCTTTTGACAGGAAAGCAAAATGAAGAGGACATTCTACAAAGGCAGATTAACTCTTCTTTTACCCACGATGTCTTAGTATCTGTATCTAAGACTTTCTTACTTTAAAGAGTGCTCAAATATGAATGCTGCATTTATTATCAGAAGCATTGCTTTCAATGGGCCTGTGTTCCTGCACAAAATCCAATCGGTTTATGATCAGTGGTGTTCTTTTTGCATTCTACAAAACAGATGCAAACTTGATCTTCTTACACTAAGAGAAGCGTACAGGTAAGTGCCAAGAGATGAGTTCTGAAAACAAGTATGAGGACAAATGCTAATTAGAAAAAGGAATAAAATATGACATAAGACTGTAGTTACTCTCACGGCTGTTGCATCATTCTGTATGGTTTGGAAACATCATTAACAATGGAATCATGCCTTAGGGAGCAATCTATGTTTGCAAATAAAACTAGCTGTCAACACTGGCAGTTACACCCACTGCTGGCAATTGAATATTCAATAAGGAAGACCAAAGAAACCTCTAGTAAACATCTAAATAAACCAGTATGTAGGCAGTGTATCTGGAAGAGGGGAAAGGATCTTGGCATTGAATAAGAATAAAGACAGGAGATTAGTGAATCCTCAGATACCAAACCACACTGAGTGCATGTTTCAGCCAACACACCAAGCCAAGCTGTGAGACAGTAAAGAAACATGAGACAAAAAGGCTTACAGACCTGAAGACAAACCCCACCTGCATATGAAGTGGAGGTTAGTGGTTAGTGTTGCCTTTGGATATCGGGATGCTCAAGACGGAAAGAGAAAGAAAATGTGGAGTGAAGCTTTTACATGAATAAAATGCCTTTGCAATGAATTCATGCTGCAGAATTCCTCTCAAGACATTCTGGTAGGACAAATTAAGCAGAGAGAATATCCAAAGTGGAATGCCCCTTGTATAAGGCAGAAATCCACAGTGGTTTGTTTTGGGTTTTTATCCCTACATGATCTCCTGAGTCACAGGAGAACACTGGATTTTTTGACAGTTTATAACTTGGAAAACAAAATAAATTTACAGATGGTGAAGGCGTGGATAATAACCATAAGTAATAGGTCATACGCTCCTAATTAAGCAGTCAGAGCCAAAACCTTTAATGACATTTGTCCCAAAGTTGAGTATAATCATCATAGAGAGAGGCTTGGTTCTCACAAATTCTGCCAGGTTGCCTTTCAAGATACAGCACCTAAGTAGCAAGACCTCTTCACATTCATCTGCAAGTCGTACTCATTGCAGTCATTACATTATCATGTTTAACACAAGAAGCATGATGTGAAGACTGCTGATCACTGCAAACAGCAAACGTACAGCAAATAGGTTCCAAAATGAATGATCGAGCTGTTGAAACACCAGACTGAAGCAAGTGCGCGGTAATGAATTATTACCGACAGAAACTTCGCTTTTCTCCACTCAGTTTTTCATCAGACAGATGATTCTGAATAACGAGATTTCTCATATCTGAAAGCAAAGCTCAGTTCTCTTACTGAAAGGTTAGCTCTGAAAGCATTTCTGTGAGTGGGCAGTGAAACAAAGAAAATTTTCATTTCATAAAACTTCATATTCTTTGTAGAAACACCCATTAAGTGAAAGAGAAGGAGTGAGAGGCAGCCAAGCCTCCATAATCACATACTTTGTCTTGAATAAAATAAATTAATAAAAAATAAACAACAAAAGACATTGCAATCATAAACTGGATTTGATTCAATTTATATTTCCAGTATATGAGTCCTTCCCTGATGAATTTTTCCAGTCTAACCATTCTGAATGAAGACTATGGAAAAACCTTCCTGCATGGTGTCACAGAGACAGTAGCTGGAAGCAGCTGTTCCTTCAGACAGCAGTCAACAAATACCAAAGCAAAACATGCATTTCAGTGGTATTAGGCTAGGCCACAAGATTTGTGACTGTATAATTACAAGCATGAATTTTAAAAATTCATACTTAAAAAGTAAGTTGTTATTTGGGGGGTTTTTGACAGTTGTTAGACTTGTTTTCCAGTGCAGAAGCCTTGCAGAATTGCATTTCTGATGTTGCTAACACACACACACACACAAACTTGTAGGACAAGCCCTGGTGCTCAGCTTGCTTTACTTGCCCTTCTTTGCTCCAACAGCTCACGGTGCTGCTGAAATGCACTCCCTGCACAAACACGCTGCCAATGAGCTCACTCCCTGGCAGGTCACAATCTCTTGTGCATATGCCTGCTCAGCCAAGGGATGTTTATTGTAATATTTAGAATATAAAGTTAACACATCAAAGCAGATCTGGAACAGGGATCCTTTCAACACCTTCCTATACCACACCCTAATTGTTTTAAGAGAGCAAATGATGCCTTATGTGGATTATTTCCTTCCCTTCTTCCTCTTGTCCAAGCTGAACATGTTATTTCTAGCATTCTTGCATACTAAAGCAGACATAGGTGAGAGAAGTTATGCAAACTGAAGAAAAATAAAGCTTAAGTAACAAAGAACACATCAGACTTTGTCATATTGCCTACATGAGCTTTTTTCAAAAGCATCTTCCCAGTACTTCAGGGGAACAGAGGGGATTGAGTCATTCTCCATACCATTTGTGCCTCCTTGGCTATGGCAATAACACTTAGTAGAACACTGTTGATAGCCAGCAAATCTCACTAAATGCAAGGCGCCAGCCTGACCATCTCTGTATTACACCATAAATGCTCAGATTCTAAGCTAATTATATTCTATAACACTTGGCACTAAATAATTAAACACAGTAATAGGAACAGTTTCAACAGAGTACTACTAACTACTGGGGAGTACAATGTTTCGGAAAGACATCTCCTACAGTTTCTAATTCCTCAACTGATATGCACTTCTCACTCTGGGAAGTAAGGCATCATGAACCAAAATCAACCTGTATATATCCACGCAAATCTGGATGGGGTTTTGGTTCATTCAATTCACACTCCAGATTTCAAATAAAAATGACAAATTACAAGAGTGTATTTGTCTTGCTGGGAAATATCTATCCAGAGGACTTTATGGTTTTGATTTATTATTCAAATTAAATTGAGCATCTGTTTTGGTTCTAAACTTCAGGCAGAGCAAAATAAAGAAGAAAGATTAGCACTTTTGTGAAGCAACGAAATGGAGGGGTGAAAAACATAATTAGAGGTTATTATCCAAATGGTCTCTGCATTCTTTCAAAGAAATTATTGAAGAGATTATTCAAGCTGCTGAAACTTAGGTAAGCCTTATATAACTACTAAAAAATTAATATTATAATAATATTTTCAAAGGGCTAATGGAAAGACCTGAGAGATGGACAGGTAAATCCAACTTCAGTCCAGACCAAAGCAGAAGATATGAAAGAATTGAAGGGTATGAGCACCACAAACGTGTTACACCATGCCCCACCTCACAGAAACAGTGCCGAACACTGTAGGTTTACAGCTTGATTCAGTCACAAGTCCGATTACAAACGAAATATCACATCGTATCCTCAAGTTTCTAAAAAGCATTGAACCTAGTACCACTGACGTATTTGGTAAAACAGGACTACAGTAGTGATTTGTATCTTAGCAGAGAAGAAATAAAGTTAAATGGCTTGAGGCAAACTTTAAGTAAAGTCACTCTAGAAGAAATGGTGCATTTGAAGTGGAGATAATTAATCACTGAGACAACTTAGCCAAAGGCAAGACAGAGTCGTTGTCATTTGACACGTTTCATATGGAAATGAGTTCCCTGGAGATGGAATCGCAGAGCTTTGGGCCTCTCAGGCAAACACCTGCCAGCAGGTACTCTGCCTTCACTTCTGTGTAGAAAACAAAGGAGTTCGAGCATGTCTGCTCATGGCAACTGCAGCAAAGAAACGTGGAGAGATGTCTTTTTTGCTCTCATGGTTTAAGCATACTTCACAGTAACATATGAAGAAGGTTTAGCACTGTTTTTCATTGAAGGTATAAAATACCAAAAATTGAAAACACCATCAAAGACCATATAAAAACATGAGGAATGCAAGAATGAGCTTTAATCATAACAGAATTAGCAGCCATCATAACAACAGAGGGTTGGCTATCATAGATGATGAATCAGTTGACGCCCAGATTTTCAGTAACAGATTAAATGAAGTGCAGCCCTGTAATGCACAGTGAAGGGTTGTGCATTTGTGGATTAATAAAAAATAATTGTGCTATTAGAAGATGTTTCTAAGTTTGAAGAATTTCAATGAAGAAAGGATTTCAGTGAAATAGCATTTGACCAAAATGACCTGCTGTGATTAAGGTTTAATAAGGATATGATTTGCTGAAGCAATCTGCTGTGCTAAAAAATGAACCAAACTCAACTTGGAAATAACATCAGAGACAAATGCACATCACCAAAAAATGTCAGTAGTTTTTTAGTGTTGTGTCATTGAGGGAGCAAAGTGTAAAACCAGGTGGATTTTTTTTAATTTTAGTTCTAATTGTGATATGCAAACCAGATCTGATGGATCACTAAATGCTCACAGTTCATTGTTTACCCAGGATATCTCCACAACAATTTTACAAAGACTCAAATTTTGTTGTTTAGCTGCCAGATACATGGAAGAAAGTCAAAAGTGTGCATTTATTTTTTACTCCTACATAAAAATATGTGAAACTACTAGTAACATGAACCAGTTGCCAAGATGCAAGCAAACCTGGGGAAGAACCAGAGATGTCAGATTTGTGAACCATAACTTTATGCCCTGTGGTCAAGAACTCTCCCAGTGTTGGTGTATAAACATGTTTATTTTCTAAACACATACTCGGTGCCTGTGTGAACATCACAGGTGTATCAACATATGCTTTAATACTGCTTTACAAATGTTCTGGCTGCTTCCAGGCTTTACAACTAAGTCTTTGTTCTTTAAATAGCTTGTTAAAAGTAAGAGTTACAAGGAGAAATCAAGAGGTTTGGGTATTTTAATTGAAGGAATTAGAATGAAAAAGCTCTGCCAAAATAATGATTGCTCTCAGTCTGACTCAGCAAAAGCTTTTATAACCTTAATGCCAGAAATAAAAATAGAACTGGGGCACATTTTGACTATGAAATACTTCACCAGAAATTGTCTAATTAATTGGCTCAGCCATCACCACTGCTGCAAGCTACAGCACTTCTGACACTTACTGTTCACCTCCTACTCAAAAATCTCTTGTCGCTCCTTTAAGCTCCACGGGAAGACTGGGAGAGCTCCATCCACCCAAAGAGAGAATGGCTTCCTCTTTCTCCCAGTTCCTGTGTTCTGAGTACTCTAGTTTTACCTTCCATAATTGTTCTTGCTCAATTCCACTCACACAACTTTCTCCTGAGTTCAGGTTGTACATCTAGCCTTCAACTTAAATTCAAAGTCTTTGTTTTGCTAATCTTCCACCTAATTACTTAAAGCAGTTATGACTGAGAACATTGCATAGCTCCACATACCAGGCCTACTTACGCAGTCACATACTTTCCATTCACAATCCAGTTTACAACCATTAAAGAGTGGGTGATTTCATATAACTTCCCGAGAGCCTCCTGCTTTGAAGGAGAAAGTGCAGCTTGATTACAAGCCACCTCCGAATTTTATTCCAACAAGGAAAGCTGACAGGCAGTGGGGTGATTGTTTAAGTTTATAGTCAAAGCTGGCAAACACCGGAGAAATACAGGTACAGGTCTTTGCATTCTAGACATGAGCCTGCCCTAGCCAGAGTAACCCTGTGGGAGCACTCCCCTCATATAGAAGGAGCCAGCAAACTCTTTATGAGGTCGAGTAATTCAGAGGGCGGACTAATCAAAAAACCACATGAACAACAACAAGAAGTATTTTTTCTCTGCCAGAACCAATTCCTTGATCTAGTTCACTGTGTAGCTACATGAACAGTCCTGCCACGCAACCAAAGAAGAAACAGGGTGCTGGAAACAGTCACATGTGCTTCAGCCAGCTGTGGTCTCAGCAGGGCAGAGCAGAGGGGGAGGAGAACCTCTCCCGATTTACTACCAAACCATTTTTAATAGGGTAGCTAGGAATAGTAAAGCACACAAAAACGTAATCAAACTGGTCAGGTCATGGAGCTGGAAGATGTTTTCCTCACACTTGAAATTCAACTTAACTACAGAAACAAAATTAATCAATGATTAATTTTATCATCCATGCCTACAGTATAACACAAGGGACTGAATATAGGGTGCTTTTCCCTCACTGAGCTTCATCTCAGTGCTTTCTACCTACAGGTGGAATTCCACAGCAACATCAGTTCACTCACTCTCTTACTCAAATTCTGCAGTCATGCCCCTTCCACTGCCAGTGCTGCTGTCACAATCACACTGACCTATTTCAAGGCACAGAGCAAAACCTAACTCTGCTGAAAGAGAACACATTTTTAGCTCTTTCACCTTCTTAGAACAGCTTGTCGCTCTGCAGGAAAAGCAATGCAGAAGATAGAGGAGGCAATGGTAGCTCTGAGCAAGCTCAGTCCCAGCTAACGGGGACCAGGAGCCTTAGAAAGGATCAGTTTGTTACTACGACATAGGTTGGGAGCTCTGCCAACAGGCATATCGCTCAGGGCTCTGCCCAGGAATGCATTAGCACCTCAGGTTAAAGAAAGATTTGTGTCAATAAGAGTACACTAAGCACAGGTGATGGAATGAGTGTCACTCCTGATTTATTTTCACCCATGTCTTTTTTACAGCTTCAAATCAACTTACAGTTCAGAAATTACTTCAGCAGGAAAATAGCTGGCAACAGAATTTTCAGAAGATATAACAATGCAGCTAGGAAATAAACCATAAACAGATTCAGCCAGCTTCTCTGCCATTGCCTCTCAGATCCACCTGTACTTAACGCGCATCACACCTTCTCGTTGGGGAAAACACTTCCAAGAAAAGGTCTGCTATGTTCTAACAGTAATTATCACAATAACCACCACTGCAAAACTGCCATAATTCCTATCAGTGGAAAGACTAAAAGAGGTGGAGTTGCAATACATTTGAAAAAGGCTAAAGATGGCAAGAAAAATTTGGTTGCAAAAGCATGGCTTGCAGCTGAGAGATCAGAAACACAGCTGAGAACAAGGGTGCTGCTGATAGAGTAGTTGTGGAATTTCTGAACAGTCCAGATTGACTTAAAATGTTTTACTCAAAGCAAGCCAAACAAGAGCAGAACCTCACAGCAAGGAAACTAACCACATAAAAATAAATTAAAGATGGCAGGTCTGCTCTCCTATTTCTATTTCTGTTCCAAACAAATGGTACAAAAAATTTTGACTACTCTGTAGCTTAGAAGTTTTACTCCATTAGAGGTAATGTAAAATCTTTCTGGCTCTACTTTCAAAACAGCTTGCCTTTGATAATTTCCTAAGTAAACTGTAAGAATTTAGATCCATATAGGCAGGAGAATGCTGACCTGGTCCCTTAATAGGTTGTCTCAGAAAGGGTCTTCTCAGTGGTATCCAATGATAGGACAAGCGGCATTCGGTGTAAGCTGGAACATAGGAGGTTCTGCATAAATATGAGAAGGAACTTCTTCACAGTGAGGGTGACAGAGTACTGGAAGGGGCTGTCCAGGTGAGTTGTGAAGTCTCCTGGACATGTTCCTGTGTGACTTGATCTAGGTCATCCTGCCCTGGGAGGAGGATTGCCCTAGATATCTTTCAAGGTCCCTTCCAATTCCTAATGTGTAATTCTGTGAAAGAGCTCTTACTGCTAAATGTTTCACCGTGCAAGACCATTACAGTACCAATCACCCTTTTTCCAGTCCCACACCGTGAGAAAAGTACGTTTCACTCACTCCCGTTAAGAGAAAAGGGAGGAATTTTCTTCTGGTTGGAAAACAGTCTGTACAGAGCCACTTCTTTGCTTGACAGCTCCCTCTTCTGTTTCAATCGACTAACCATCTTTCAGAGTGTACATATACTTCCATTACTTAAAAAACAGCGTAACTGCTAAGAAAGGGCAATCTTTTGTGCACCATGACCCTGCATTCACTGTCTCTGCCTAGCCAATTTTGGGAGCTAAACTACAGCTGCTGTTCTGTCATCCCATGAGCCCTACCCGGTCAACAAGGGGTATCAGGAAAAAGGAGAGGAGATCCATAAGATTAAATGAAAATGGATTTAATGAAGCAGACTAACACCAATGCAAATATATAGTATAAAAAGTCTTTACTGAGTGCTCACAACATATGGGAAAGCAGTCCACAGGAGAGAGAAAAGGTGCAGGTGCAGAAGGAGCCCAAGGAGGAGCCCAAGCAGGCAATCCTCTTCTCAGCAAACTTCTCCCTCTATACTAAATGTGATGTTTATGGTCTGGGATACATCTGCAGCAGTTCTGGGCACCTGCCCTGGCTGACTACAAACTCTAATAGCCTGCAGACCACGGCAGAGCTGAGATACTGCCCCAGCAAACCCAGTGTGTGTATGCAGGCCAAAGTGCCAAGACTGCATTTTATAAGAGAAACACAACCTGCAGACCAACATCACAAACTATAGCCCATTCCCATAAGCACTATTTCTTCTATTAAAAGTACTTTCAATTACAGCATGTTTGTAGCATTTGGATTCAAAAAATCTTCCCCTCTCCGTTCTAAGTAATGTTTATATTTCATATAAAACCATATAGAAAGAATCTAAGATATTGGATACAAAAAATCACCACTGTCATCTCAGTGATCTACAGAGCACTTGGGGATAAAATCAGTTACCATCTTGCACTATGTTTATGCGAAAACTGCTATCTTACTACCTTATTTAGTTTAACACTACAGCCCCCAAATCAAAGGGCTCTTCAATGGGTTCCTCAAGAAAAGTAAATTAAATCCAGGTTTTGCAGTTCTCAGCACCTACCTCATTACTCTACCATCATCAGCTGAGAAAACCTCACTGGCCTAAGCTTTTTCAGATTAAAAAAACATCACGACAATGTACCTTTAACCAAAGATTGTGAATGGAGGATTTAAAGCTTCAGCTCACATCTCTTCCTTCAGTGAACACCTGGGAGAGGCAGATGAGGACAAACTCCATCAGGCAGCTCTTACTCTGGACTAGTGTATATATATATATATAACTATATATATACATATATATGTGCATATGTGTATTTATGTAACTATATGTATATATGTTTAGGCTGTCTTGCACCTAAGACCATTACTGCTTCAAGTATTTAGAACAAACACCTTGCATCTCCATTACTCTACATTGTATCAGAGAAAGCAACATGTCTCAATGGCATTTCATGCTCAGTAGGGCAACAGCTGAATGGGAGCCTTTGAATTTTATGAGTTCATCCCAGAATTTAGCCTGGCTATTTAAAAATAACCAAGGAATAACGGTATCTCTCTACCAAGTGCGATTAAGACATTCATATGAGGGTAGCCCTGTTACTTTTATTAGGAGAATTTGTAGGGGGCCAACCATTATAACTTAAAATTAGGGTTGTAGTGACTCGAGGTGCTTCTGGTATACATTGAACTGGACAACTAATTCTCCCTAAATGGAAGAAGGGATTGTTGGCATCCTACAAAGTAGCCTGACAATTAGGGCTTGTGTCCCCCTCAGTTGAGCTATCCTTGCTAGGATACCAAAAATCACATCCACAGGTCAAATAGCCTCTGTCCTGGGCGAATCTACCCCTTCTTGAGCAAGTGTAGTAAAAAGTAGGTACACTGCTAATTTTAAAATGAAGCAAAGAATTACTTGGCCAATCACCTTTAGGATTGAAGCTGTAGAAACTTCAAAAATAATGAACATGTTTCATAAATAGTAAAATTATTTATTATGCTAACTTTAAGTGTATGAATGGATGGATGTATGTTTTCAGCTGAGGGAGCTCACTCTGGATGACCACTGAGCTCCCAGCTTTGTGCAAACCTGTAATAAAGGCACCCCTCGGCTCTGTGTGTGGACTGGCTGTCAGTGCACTCGGCCAAAGAACGAGGACTTTGGGGTAACGAGTTCACATTCACTCATAACCGAGCAGCTCAGTTCACCTGAGACCTCTCACCGTGAGGTGTGGAGGCCTCTCCAGGCCGCAGGCAGCGTAGAGGCTGTCCCTCTTCTTAGGGGAAACCCCTGTGTGGGCGCAAGGTTCGCAGACGCAGCTCTGTCTCAGCTCCAGGCCCAGAGGACACAGACAGAGCCGAGCCGAGTACAAAGCAAAGCGCCGTGGCTCTGAGGCGCCAATCCCAACTTCCCGCCTCAGCCTCCACCGGACCCCAACTGCGCAGGCGCCCTAACGGCTGCAGGGCGCGCGAGCACGCCCCGCGGACACGCACGCGCACTACCTCCGCGTGAAGCGCCGCAGGGGCGCCCCTGCGTGACGCGATTGCGTCAGACGCAACCTCGCTCTGGAGCGGGGAGGGGCGGGGGGAAAGGTAACGGCGCGATTTTTCAAAATGGAGGCGCCGGGGGAGAAGAGCGGCCGCCGGGCCCGGCAGCGAGCGGGGCTGCGCCAGGGCGGGCGGCGGCGGGCGGCGCCGTGATGGGGAGCCGCGGCCCTGAGAAGAGCCCGTAGCGGGGAGAGCGGCTTGGCGGCGCCATGGCGACCTGCATCGGCGAGAAGATCGAGGTGCGGGGCCCTGCCGAGGCCGCCATTTGCCATGGGCGGGGAGTGGCGCTGTTTGTTGGCTGGCTGGCGGGCGACAGAGCGGGCGGCGGTTGCTCCCCGGGGGCTGCCATGGCGGCAGGCGGCGGGAAAGGGTGTCCAGTGTCCCGCTGGAGAGGCGGCGGGAACGATGGCGGGAAGGCGGCCGCTCCGGGCAGTCCTGGGCAACGCCAGCGGCAGTGGCAGCGAGCAGCCGCGCAGGAAGCATCATGTCCCCGGTGGGGTCGCACGGCCTCGCCGCCCACCGCCGCCCGACCCCGGAGAGCTCCGTCCAGGTACCCCCCGGCATCGGGGGTGTGGGGCATCCCATCCTCTGGGGGTCTGCCGCTGGAGACTGGAGCTTCGACACCTGCTGTGAGGCTGGTGGTGATGGTTTGTTCGTGTTGCAGGATTTCAAGGTGGGGAACCTCCTGGGGAAAGGCTCCTTCGCGGGGGTCTACAGAGCAGTGTCCCTGAAAACCGGTCTGGAAGTGGCTATCAAAATGGTAAGGCTGCCAGCCAAAGAGGGTTCAGGCTTCCTTCTTCACCAAAAAGAGTTACCAAACACTGAAACAGGCTGCCAGGGGGAGTGGTGGAGGGATTTAAACGTGTGGACCTAGTGCTTAGGAGCACGATTTCTGGAGGGATTTAAAGGTGTGCACCTGTTGCTCAGGAACACGATTTAGGGGTGATCTGCCAGTGTGCTGGTTTGAAGGTTGGACTTGATCATCTTAAAAGTCTCTTCCAACCAGAGATACTCTGTGATTCTGAGACTGGACAGCAGTAAGTTGCAGCAGAATGGGGTTACGTGTTTGGGTATTAATGTTTGTATGTAACCCCTGTTTAAGTTGGGATTCAATCTCGAGATCTTTGCTACCACAAAATAGGCTCTAAGGATAACTAATATAAGTGCTAGTGGTGATAGATTTATTGAATATCTAAAATGTCAAGGCAATGTGAAGCTAACGTGTATGTAACCAGCATTGTGCTGCTTGAAAATACTCTGTGATCCTTTTGCAGATTGACAAAAAAGCCATGCACAAAGTAGGAATGGTACAGAGGGTTCAAAATGAGGTGAAAATACACTGTCAGCTAAAACATCCATCTATACTTGAGGTAAGCATCGTGTTTTTCTAGTGAGGACTACTTGTGACTTGTTCTATGGTCTATAAAATGTATTGAATCGATTTCTCATTGTTTCACCTTCTAGCTTTACAACTATTTTGAAGATAGCAACTATGTGTACTTGATACTTGAGATGTGTCACAATGGTGAAATGAGCAGATTCATAAAGAACAGAAAGAAAGCCTTTTCAGAAGAAGAAGGTGAGGTGTCTGTGTAGCTCTCTTTGCTTTAGTATTTTGGCTTATTTAATGTTTAATTTTAGTAAAAGGATGCTTAGAGCTGCCATCTCTCAAGACCAGTTTGTATGTATTAAAATTTTGTAAATTAGAACCTAGAGATGAATTATTACAAGTATTCATTTGACTTTGTGTCCTTTTGCTTCTGTTTCTGCCATTTTACAGTAGCTTGTGCTATTTGGGGTTTCAAAATAATCAGAGAACCTAGGATGCAAAGATACAGAAGGCTGAGCTCACCTTGGCACATAAAATTTTGTTGAAGTGAGTCTTGGTCAAGCTCCATGAAGGAAAACCTGCAACTTCAGACCCATAGAATTGCTGTCTTTGTGCTGCATCTCTCACCTCAGTGTTACTGTATTACATGTCACTCCAGCAAAGCGAGCTGCTGTGCCTTTGAGAGCACAGCCAAGTAGACTGTTCTGGTTCCAGGTGATCTGGATTCAGTGGCTGTTGTCTCTGTTGCTTCCAGACTTACCATGTTGTTCATCTCTTGCACAGTTCTTCCAGCTCACCTACTTCTCTATCAGTTTCTAATCTGTTTATGTGAAACTATTATAGAAACAGAGGTTTTGGAACCCAGATTATGGAACTGGATTAAAGGAGTATTTGATGCACAGGCATCATCTGTTTTATTCAGATCTGCCTCAGCAAAAAGAGTTCATCTCAATGATACCTTAGTTCTAAAACCGATAAACAACCCACTTTGTTAACAAAGCCTCTTCCTTTGACTTCTGGTTTCTGCTAATCCTGGTTACTCACCAGTCTTTGTCCCCTGCTAAAAGGAGGATTGTAAATTGTCTAGAAAAAGAATAATTCTTAAAGTTGCTGTAATTGCAACAGCTTAGTAAATGATGATGTTTCAGCCTGGATGAGGTGATGTTGTTTCTGCTCTAAGCTAAAACTCCTGAGTATTCCCTAAACTTTACTAATTATTTACTAATGTAAAAGACAGAGGCTGTCCCGTTACTGTGACCCTGGAGGTTTTTGAGAAATTGAAGTACTACTAGCCTTGCCAGTTTGCTCCTGTATTCCTAAATCTGCAGGTAGTAAAGCTGCTTGACATCATGTATTAGCTGTTTCTGAAAGTGTGGAGCATCTAAACTTTTTGATTTCTTAAGGATCTAGTTTTAAAAAGTTTATTCCAGTTGAAGCAACACCACATTTTTTGTACGAGCTTAGAACATAGTCGTAGCGCTTAAAGCAAAAAACAGGCTGTTGATTCCAGTCTCATGCTCATGACACTGGATCATCCTTGTAATGCCATCGTTACTAAAAACAAAAAGGCAAGGACAATAACAGGCTTCAGAAAGTTATATTTTTCAAGTACACGACTAAACCATCTGGTTTTGTATTTCGACAGCCCGACACTTCCTGCATCAGATTATCACGGGTATGCTGTATCTTCATTCTCACGGAATACTGCACCGGGACCTCACCCTTTCCAATATCTTACTGACCAGTAATATGAATGTGAAGATTGCTGATTTTGGACTAGCAACTCAGCTGAAAATGCCTCACGAGAAGCATTACACCATGTGCGGAACTCCAAATTACATTTCCCCAGAGATAGCCACTAGGAGTCCACATGGACTTGAATCTGATGTGTGGTCTTTGGGCTGTATGTTTTACACTCTCCTTATCGGAAAGCCACCTTTTGATACTGACACAGTCAAGAACACGCTGAACAAAGTGGTCTTAGCAGACTATGAAATGCCAGCCTTTCTATCGAGAGAGGCGCAGGACCTTATTCATAGGTTACTTCGTAAAAATCCAGCAGACCGTCTGAGTCTCTCCTCAGTACTGGATCATCCTTTTATGGCCAGGCATAGCTCTTCGCGAAGTAAAGATTCGGTAACTTCGGAAGATTCCATGGACAGTGGAAATGCCACCATCTCCACAACCTTCACAGGCTCTTCCAGCATCAGTAGTAGCAGCTGCCTGAAGGAAAAGAAGAAGCTGTTGGTTGGACAGCCGCTCCCGAATAAAATAACATTTTTTCCCAACAGCAAGAGTTCCAGTAACACTTCATCAGTCGATGGAAGTGGTTCTTTTCACCAGTGGGGAGTTCAGGGAAAAGAAATGGAAATTAGTGGCAGGGGGAGAACTGTGCAGCTTGCTGAAGAGAGACCCCATTCACGCTACCTCCGACGAGCCCACTCTTCAGACAGGTCTGGCACATCCCGCAGTCAGACTCAAGGCATGTCGAATGTCGTGGAGAGGTGTCGCTCCATGGAAGTGCTCTCCAAGCCTAAAGTAGGAACGAGGGACACTACCGAACGCTTTTCACCTGCAAACAGCTATACGGATATAGGAGAAATATTTAAGGAGAAGACCTCTAGTAGTGCTGGTTCACTTGAGGGGCAAGTATCTCCACCTGTACAAGATCAACCACAGTAAGGATGAGTTTTTATTAAGATGAAATTTATAAGTCAATTGCATGATTTTTTTTCCCTGTAGCTAAGCTGTAGCAAGTGCCCAAAGCCTCTACACTTGCAGTCTGAATTTCAAATAGGAGAGCATGGTAGTGATGTTGTTGCTCTTTAGGGGTTTCCCCACTGCTGCCCCTGTCTTAAAACCCGTAGATGCAGCACATCAGTCAGCTAGATCGTAGCGGTTATATATCCTGCTTGTACTCTATTATTGACTTAAACTTGCTGCTCGTGGAAGTGTTTCCTAAGTGCAGTAGTGAGTATCTCTTCTTTGTAGCAGAGACACAGATTGAGGTAGAAGGCAGTCAGAGTGGGATTGCAGCTATTTTAAACTTGCTGCTCTGTTGTTTGAGGTTAGACAAGGTAAAGGAAAAATAAAGAATCCAAATTTAAGTCCCTGTCATACCAGGGAGGAAAACAGTAGTCAAGGATACCTCTGAAATTTAATTCTGTCCTTAGCTGCTTCTGGGTGGAAGTCTTGGCTTCTTTCTATACACTGGTGGGCTTCCCCAGCTGGTGCTCAGGTGTCAAGTGTGCAAGGGATGCTATAGGGCATTCTGTGGGATGTTGGAGGAGTCATCTTTGCCCTCTGTGTACTGCTGTGGAACAAGAGCCCCTCTGTGATAAACAGTCTGTGCTCAGAAGTTTTGCTCTGCTTTTTCCATCAGCTGAATAGCAAAGAACACTTTCCTACTTTACTGTAGGGGCTACTTCATATCTTAGCTCTTGCATTTCTCTCCTTGTTAAGAAGTGGCAGCTTTGTGTGATGGTTTCATATGTTTTTCTTTTGTCAGCCAGTTCAGGCAGAAGGCAAATGAGCACTTTGCCTTGTAGAAAAACAGAGTAAGGGGTTTTTCTTGCCTGTTAAAAGGTGTTTGCTATAAGCCTCTGTTCAGGTTCACTGGACAGGTGGATTATAACTTGAGTTTACCTGTGACTGTGCATATGTCGTTGTCTAAGAAGCTGGTAAAATAAATCTTGGGATTTACTGTATTGTGTAGAAATTCAAATTTCTCCAGGGGATAACATTGCCCACATAGTTTAGCTGTGTCTTTGCTACGATGAATGATCCTTTGGGACTATGGGTGTCACCCCTGTGCTGGTATAGGTGGTTCCCTGTACTGTGAATGCAGAACTACAGTTAAGAACAGCTCTGCTGGCAGCAGAGTTTACTAGTGTGAGTACTAGCAGGCTTAATTTGTGCTAAAAGTTAGTAATAACTTTTCATTCCATTTAGAAACTGTTTTTCTGCTTTACTCAACATTCCCTATGGAAGAAAGCAGCATGTTCCATGCTTTCTACAGCTGTACAATGCCACCTTCATGTCTTATGTGCTCTCAAAGTGTTTTAGTCTCTGCAGCTGGAAATTTATACCTTCTGCTGTGCCTTTACTATGATCTTGGTTCCATTTGTAACTCTTACTTTGCAGCTCCAATTACCTCTGTCCAATGAAGCCCCAGGTTGGTTTGTTAGAGCAGAAGTCCCAGGCTGAAACCATGCAGCAGTGGCTCGGAAGCATGCAGCCAAACGGTGTGTTACTCATCACTTGTTCAGTGACTTCTAACAGTTTCTGTGGGATTTACTGAGTTTTATTTCTTTCAGCTTGTGATGAGGGGTTTCTCTGTATCAAGGAACTGTGATACTGGAGTGTGATGCTGGCATCCCAAATAACAGTGATTGGGTGTTAACAGTGACTCCTACACACAGACCTTTCTGAGGCAAAAACATGGGACACCCTAAATTGACTCGTTACTGCCAACTGTGGGTATTGAAAGAGGCAAAATTACTTCCAGTGTCGTTGATCTGTGGAATCATTAAGTGAGAAATGTCCTGTTGAAAATACCCCGTTTTGTTTTCTCTTTTGGAGTAAGCAGTAGCTTTTTCATTTCCTGAGGGGTTTCAGAAGGGTTTGTAGTCAGCCCTTCTCCTAAGCTGTTGAGCTGACACAAAGGATTGTAGAATGGAGAAGGCGTATGTTGAATTTGAATACTTAGCTTCCTAAAAAGAGGAATCTTTCTCCTGCTTGTGTTGTAGCTATAAATGAAAAAGAGGAAAGTGCAATTGTAGACTGTCCTATAATCATTCAGTCCTAGCCTGATGTGTATAAGTCTGTGTGTGACCAGAGATTGGCAGGGGACTCTGCTAAGGCCTCCTGGCACAAATAAATTAAGAGAAAAAGGAACCTCAGCTAATGAGGCTGCAGAAGGAGGGGTGGAGGAGAGAACAAAAGGCACAGAAGGGAAGGAGGTGTTGTCATGCATCATGTTACATCACTCACAAATAATGTAATTTAATCATAAAACTACATCACAAATCCATTCTGGCCTTTTTTGCTTTGATGTCACTGGACTCCTTCTCTTCTTGTCTGTAGGAAATCTGAATTGCATGACAGATGATTAATCCTGTTTAAATTTTGCTCTCAACTGTCCTGCAGTGTGGCAGAAGGAGCACGTTGCTTGTGTGGCTGAGGTGAAAGTTGATCAAGGGCTTAAATATCACAACTGGGGAGGCAATTGTAGGAAGTTTAAATATAAAACCGGGTTTTTGTCTTTTAGCAAGTGGCTGGAAATAAAACGAGGGCTTTGGAGCAAGCATCTGATGTCTTTGGTACTAAAACCTGTGGTCAATGCTAAGACACTAGTTAGATTAGTACTAAAGTCTTAATGGTTTGGACTGAGAGTTAAAGAAACCCCATTTTTCACTTAAACCTTCTAAGACTACTGGTTGAAAAGCTTTAAAATCATAATAACTTTGGTTTTTCTTTCAATTGTGATCTTTGGATCTCAAATGGATCTTTGTGATGCTTTCAGTTCCACCAAGAGCCCCTGCAGACCTGACTGGCAGCAGTAGTGCCCATGGAGGTTTTCGGTATCATATGGATGTGCAGCCAGATGCATCAAGAAATGCATGGAACACCTTAAAGGATATAAGGAATCATGATGCATCCGTCAACCATCCACTTAATTTGAACCAGAGAAACCCAAAGAAATGCATCCCTGGAGTTCTCTGCAAGTCTGAGAAAGTTCAGCAGTCGTCTTCTGCGTGTGGCGTTTGGCCAGCTTCAGAACAAAACCAAGCATGGGGCAAAGAACCACCAGCACATCAGAAACCTACCCTGCGAAGTGTCGTGTCTCCTCTCAGTGCTCACAGGCTGAAACAGATCAGGCAGAGAACAAAAAATGCAGTGGTACGTCTTGGTTCTCACAACACAGAAAATTAAACAGACTGGGACTGTCCCTTAGAAATCGGGTGATAAACCTGAAGGATATGTTTTTAGACAACCTAACCTGCAGTCATGTTATTTAAAGTTGTGTTCATAAGGTGCCTCTTGGCTTTTGTGTATGAAATGCTGATGGAAACTTGCTGCAAGTGTTGGCATGGTGTTGCTTTTAGCTTGCAAGCAAGGAAGCTGCACGTAGACAGAAGAGATGTCCAGTGTGTACAGACTTCCTGCAGTCCTGCTGCTCTGTGCTGCTCGGCTGTACAGTCCCATGTAGAATTTGAACTGTGTCAAACACACCCAGCACTTAGAGATTAAATAACTGCATCAGAAATGAAAACAGTGAAAACATGAGTGTTTTTTCTGTAGTGCTGGGTTTTGTCTGGCCTTGTGAGTGGGAAAGCAAAACAAATTCTACTGATCACAATCGCTTTCCGGTGGGTTCGTTCCTAGTGCCACCCCTTTCACCTTTTGTCTCGTTGCTTAGTCCTACTCAATCTGTCATGTTTCCCTCCACCTCCCCAGTTCTTTTTCTAGGGAGAGCATAATGAAGGTGATCTGTCTTCATTTGATTTGTCCTTTAAAACCCACACCCTCCCTGACCAGCCTCATAACCCTCAGTGATGTTGAAGTGTTCAGTTTTAATAGTACGGAGACCACAAGTTACTGTGAGGAAGAGGAAAACCAGTTAATGTAAAGCATTTGTAGAAAGAAATTATAGTTTGACTTGCTGGAAAGTAGAGGTCTCTGTTTAACTTTTTAATATGTTTTAGGTGAGCATTCTAGAGACTGGGGAAGTGTGTATGGAGTTCCTCAAAGAACACCACTCACAAGAACTTGTGAAAGAAGTCCTCAGAATATCTTGTGATGGAAATGTGGTAGGTTTTCAGTTTCTTCACTGTTACCTAAAATACTTGAAGAGTTTTGTTCTTTCAGAGGGTTTTTCAGTTCTTCCTGAAGCGATGATTTGTTTGAAATGTGACGTTTACTTGTGCACAGCTGTAAGGTGGTTTTTTTTTTCTATGGCAGTGAGCAATTATTTCAGAGCAAAACTGAACCTTGAGTTTTAGAGTAGGTGAAGTGGTGTTGAAAAATGGCTGCTGTGAAACGATTACTTAGAGGAACAGAGCCTTCATGATAAATTACTGTAACTGATTAAACTGTGACTTCTTTCCATACCTGTTAGAAGTAGGGAGCGCCGTAGGAAGCTGCAAACACCCTTTTTACCCCATTTTGTAGATCGCAGTTTATCATCCAAATGAAGGAAGAGGTTTCCTTCTTGATGACACACCTCCTGCTCCCCCTGAAAACATCTGTATGTATAATTTTGACAACTTACCAGGTAACTTGAACCTTCTTTTAAAATTATGATGATTAATGTGAATTTTATGTCAATTTTGTCTTAGACTAAAAAGTCTTTGGCTTTTAGCAGCTGCTTTTCTGATAATTGCAAAGATAACTCTTGTCAGCATAAAATCCAAGCTACAGTTCAGCTGGGAACTGTTTTTGAAACTTAGGGACAAAGTGTGAGCCCACAGCTTTAAGTTATTTGTGTACAGAAGGTCTGAGGAGTCACTTGGCCTTTTAGATGTAGTGTCCTAAGATCAAAACTTGTATAACCTCCTCATTCACATTGGAAGCTGTTTAAGTGTGAGTGGAAGAAATATTATCAAGTAATTTTTGAAACAGCAACTTTACTTTGCACTTCTTAATTCTCAAAACTTTGGCATGAAGGGGAAAAAATATGTATTTAAAACATTGACAGTATTTGTTGTGAAGAACAAATGTAAGGTAGTGGTAGGGTTTTAAGAGACAAGCAGACTGCTCATTAGAGATCAAAGATGGGTTTTCTCTGAAGTCAGGGAGCCAGATGGACTGTGAAATGAAGTTCAGTGGTCCATGCAGCAGTTTACAACCTGCTGAGGTTCTGAACTATGCTAATTGAAGGTAGTCAAGTGGAGCTGTTGAAGGTGCTCACTTGCTGAAAACTGGTGGAAGTACGTTGCTTTGAGCATGCTTCTGTGAAGTCCCTCAGTATTACTCACAACCTTATAGGCCACTGGTTTGCAAGCTGGTACAATATTGAACCTGATGATTTTTATCAAGAAATCTTTACATTTTCTTTTGTTTAGAGAAGTACTGGAAAAAATACCAGTATGCAGCCAAGTTTGTGCAGTTGGTAAGAACAAAAACCCCCAAAGTTACGTTCTACTCGAGATACGCCAAGTGCATGTTGATGGAGAATTCACCTGCTGCAGACGTTGAAGTCTGCTTTTACGATGGTATGTACTGCACTGTTGCAGTTGTGCAACTAGAAATGTTAAGGGTGCACTAAATATTGCCAGACACTACACAGCAAGCACTTCAGGTTGAAGAAAATACTCTAGCACTTGCTGGTTACTTCATTATTCGTTAGTTCTGTTACGGGTACCTTCTTTAGGGGGCACATGTTGCAAAGGTGGTATTTAAATTACACCTCGTTTTTATTCATGAGCTTTCCTTTAGGTCTGTAGAACAGGCCCTATGAGGAGTAGCTGAGGGAACTGGGGTTATTTAGTCTAGAGAAGAGGAGGCTGAAAAAAGACCTTATTGTTTTCTACAGCTACCTAAAAGAAGGCTGTAGTGAGGCTGGTGCTGGCCTCTTCTCCAAAATTACTAATGATAGGACAAGGGGAAATGGCCTCAAGTTGCATCAGGGGAGGTTTAAATTGGATCTTAGGAAGAAAATCTTTGCTGAGAGAGTGGCTGGGCAGTGGAACAGGCTGCTCAGGGAAGTGTTGGAATCCCCGACCCTGGAGGGATTTAAAAAACAAGTAGCTAGAGCACTTGAGGCCATGGTCTAGGGGTTAGGGAGATGTTGAGATGAGGGCTGGACTTGATCTTGGAGGTCCTTTCCAGCCATAATTGTTCTATGATTCACACCTACGTTTGATAGTTTACCTCCCTAGTGAGGCCTGCAACCTTACTCAAAGCTCCCAGTTGGTAACTGAGGGAATAGTATTACCAAGGGCACCCACTGGAGAAAGCAGTTGGCTGTCTTCTCCAGTTCTGCCCCTCATAAACTCAGCTGCACCAAAGATTGGTTTCTCACTTTGCAGAGAGGTACCCCAGTAGAATTTTGTGAAAAAAACCCCCAGACATAACAGCTCTGATTCAGTGAGGAACTGCCGTTGAAACAGCATCTCTTAAGTCATCTCTTAAAATCATGTTCAGATACGAAGAAGCACGCTCAGTTGCATTCTGGCTTTACAATTAAAAGTGTTAATTTTGTCCCAGGTTAATGTTTAGCTCAGTAGTTCTTATAGTACTTTATAAATGTGTTATTCAGCCCATTTAAGTAGTGGTTTTTGGCCACAGAGGGTGTTCTGTTACTGTCACAGTCCCACTTTAAGTGACTTGTAATTTCTGCTAGAAATAGAGCTCATTTGGGACCAGCTTTATTCTTGCAGTAATTAAATGGGAGAGAGACACTTCAGCAGAGCAGAATGTAACAGCAGGAATTGGTATTTTATGGTGTTCTATACAGTTTGGGGTAGAAACTGTCACGTGTGCGTTTTTACAGGAGCAAAGATACACAAGACAGCTGGTGTAACGCGCGTGATCGAAAAATCAGGGAAATCCTTCACTTTGAAAGCAGAAAGCCCAGTGTGTCTGAAGAAGGAAATACAAGTTTATATGGATCATGCAGATGAGGTAAACTGGTTTATACAGACCTTTCCTGGTGCAGAGCAAGCTTCTGAAAAATTCAGTTTCATAGATGTGCTGCTGTAAATCTGCAAAACTAAGTGAAACTGAAAACTAAGCTGTTCATAGTTTTCATGGCATTAATAAGGAGGGATGATAGTGTGTTTTGGATGTGGAGGTAACATACAGTGCCTCACAGTAAAGAGTGGGAGAGAAAATTCTTATACTAGTGTGTAAAGCAGGTGAAAGGATTCAAAAGAACAGATGAATCTGCTTTACACAAGTTGGAACAAACCCCATCAAATGCCAAAATCAACACAAAAACCCAGATATCACAATATACCAGCCGTTTCACTGGTCTGCCTGCTGTGCTTTCCATCTCATTTCGTGTCACTCTGTGAACAATCACAAGAGTTGTGGACAAATGAACGTAGGAAAGAGCTAAAATAGAGGATGAATTTATTATTTGGTCTGTTGTTTTCTGGAATAGAACTCAGGGGTCACGGAGATGTGTTTGTTAAGAGCATAATTCCCGACGTGCTGAAGTGATGGTGTAGCATGGCCTGTGGAGAGGGCTCCGTGGTACCTGAGTGCAGCTGTTACTGAGATTCCTTGCATAGGCTTACTTGCCATGCTGAACTTGTACAGAATAACTACACTGTGCTCAGCTGAAAACTTCTAACAAGCCTTTTTCTCGTTGCAGGCACATCGTATATGCCTTGCACTGGAGTCTGCTGTTCTGCAGGAAGAAAAACGAAGTGAACATGTTCCTTTTTTCCCAATAATTGTTGGAAGGTAGTAACTTTCACTTGATAATACTGTGTACTCAGATATTCCCACTAAGCAGCCTTTGCAGCTAATTTTTGCCAAGGCCAGGGTTGTTTAACCAAAGCCTCATAGCAAGATAAATATTAGCTTGACTGCATGTATGAACACACCTTCGTTAGGACCCTTTGACGGTGGGAGAGGATGTACTTGTGGATGTAGACTGAGTGACACCAACAATAACAAGTGAAAACAATCCTTCAGAAGACTGGTGCTATTGGGTGCTATTTTGCAGTCCCCTTTGGACAGAGCTTTTCACTGCTTGTCTCACTTTTCCAGAAAACCTGGCAATACTGAATCGCCCCAGGCTGCAGCACTTCCACTGTTGGAAAATGTGAACTGTTCAAAGGAAATTCTGGCACTGGATCAGAAAATAGCTGCTGCCAGTTCTGCTCCAGCTCAGACTCCAAACTGTGCTCCTCCTGTGAGTACCCAAGGTCGTGCAGTAGAGCTGCTCTCCAATAGGAATTCAAATCCTGCTGTCTGGTAGAACTAATGACATTTGTATGGACTTAGACTTTTATTAGCCGTTTGTGAGAGCATTGACTAGAAGTGTGGACTTTGAATTCAACTAACTTTTCTTATCTGGTTTTAAGATCACCTGGAAAATCCAACTTTGCTGAAGCTTCAGTTTGAAAGTTGTTTACTCAGTGTATGACACTGAGTAAACACAGTGGACAGCCCTGAAGTGCCCTCAGCCCTGCCAAGTAGCAGTTGCAAAGGGTATTAGTGCTTGAGGCTGTTGTTGTAAAGTAGTGAAGTGCTTGTGCGTATTAACACTTCGATACAGAGGCAGATGTGTTCCTCCTAGGTAGCAGTGGTGGTGTTGTCCTAAAGGCCTGCAGTAGTTCTTCCTCTTACTGTAAATTCATCCCTTTTGTGTGTCTCAGCCTGTAACAGGCTCAGTATGTGCTGTAGAACTTGTCCATTAATGTTCTGGTTTCCAGTGAATAGCAATGCCCATATTTTTGTGAAGCATTGGCCAAGGGTTCATCTGAACGAAGGCTGTTTTCTAGCCTCACATGTGCTGAACATACACTGGCTGAAGATGGGTGAGTTTTCTGCCTGCTGAGTAAGGAAAAATGAGCTTTAGGTGGCAAATCTGCTTAGGGAAAGCAGTTATTTTGAGAGTATATGGAAGTGGTAGAAAAGCTGTTGTAATGCCAAAAGCCGTAGGGAAATCCTGTGGGGTGCTTGTAACATAACACTGTTAAATGAAGCGTGTAGGCTAACGTGTGTGCATGAGCTGATTCAACCTGATGATAATTAACCACTGAATATTGCCAGTGGGATTAATATTAAGGTTTCTAACGCTGTGTTTTAGGTGCTGTTGGAAAAGCCGACATTCATGAGTAACCCTGCTGAAAAGACGTGCTCCCCCGCCCATCAAACAGAATGCAGTCCCAATTCAGCCCAGCTTTTAAAGTCTGTCTTCATCAAAAACGTTGGCTGGGCTTCTCAGGTAAGAAAAGCACTCAGATTGAGGGGGAAGCCTGTTCTTTTTTGCTGTTAAACTTAAGATCCAATTTGGAAGTCATTAACTTCAACCTGATTTGTGAGGTGATGCAGATGGAAAGGTGTCGTGACAAGGCATTTAAGTTGGTTTCTAAACAAGGAAAGCTGTTTCCTTACAGAGAACTGTTTCCTCTGCTTTTGTTTGGGACCAGCTTAGATATTTAAATTTGGTTCTGTGCTGTGGAGAGAAGTAACCATCCTGTCCTAACAGAGAAAGTTTGAGATAGACACAGATGAAGATGTAAACTATGGAATGTGAATAGCTGTGAACTCTCATTCTATCTGATGTTTGGTCCTATGTAAAACTTCTTCAGCAGTGGTTTAGCTAGAAGTACTTCTTTATTTAACTGTCATTGAAAAGGATGACCTAAAGCTGAGTGTCTGAAACCTTACAAAGTCTTGAGGCTGTGAGAGACTACTTACTTCAAAGACATGTAATCTTGATCTTGAAAGAGATGATCACTCCAAAAGCCTTCTGCTTCAATTATTAGAAAAAGTCTAGGTCTGTAGTCCTGTTTTTTACATCCTCAAATTACAACTTCTCTTGTTAGCTGACCAGCGGAGCCGTATGGGTTCAGTTTAACGATGGATCCCAACTGGTAGCCCAAGCTGGTGTTTCTTCCATCACTTACACATCTCCAGATGGCCAGACAAGCAGGTGAGTCTGTTGCTGCTATAAAAACAGTTCCCTTGACTGTCAGTGCAAGGCTGTTAGACCTCAGGTCAGCTTCACAGCTGCTGATCTTTGTATTTTGTAAATATGAAAGCTTTGCTTTTCACTGACTTTACTCAGCTGATTAAACATCTATGGCTTTGACAACACTGTCTATGAGAGTCCATGTACTTGGTCTGCAGTGTTCATGTGTCTTATTTAAAAGTGGGAGGGGGAGAAAAGTGTAGTCTTAGTACTTAGGACTGCTAGATAGGGAAAGACAGGGTCCACAACTAAGACAGATGTGAAGTTCTGCCTGTCTTTGGACACTGGGTACCACCCATACAAGTACAAGCGCTCAGAAACAGCTTCCTCTGTGCAAGGTTTATGACAGTAACAGTCTGTACAGATACTTGCTGGAACAAGTATCTGTTGCCGCAGGACGTTGTGGCTGCCCCATCCCTGGAAGTGTTCAAGGCCAGGCTGGATGTGGCCCAGAGTAAGCTGATTAAGTGAAGGTGTCCCTGCCTCTGCAGGGAGGTTGGAACTGGATGATCTTTAAGGTCCCTTCCACCCAACCCTGGCCATTCTCTGACTCGGTACTGCTGCAGCTTTAGCCATTGCTTAGATAGACTAGGGAAGGGAGCCCTAGATTCAAGCTCCAGTGAGTGTGTCTACTAGGTTTACCTAAAATCTGCTTGACATAGTGGTTTGCCTGTTTACAGACAAGTTTTGAAATATTTATAGTCTCCTGAAATAAAACTAACTCACCTACATTTTCTGTGCTCACTTGCCTTTCTAGGTATGGAGAAAACGATAAGTTACCAGAATACATCAAAGAGAAGCTGCACTGTCTGTCTTCTATTCTTGTGATGTTTACCAATCCAGCTGGTCCCCCCTGATATTAAGCAAAGTAGGTGTCAGGACACCAAGAGCTTAATAAACTCACTGACTTTCATGTGAAGTGACTGGTTTTACTCTGCTTACGCAGAAATTCTTCCAAAAGCTGGTAAAAAAACCAAACAACATAGGAAGGGGAAGGTTGCTCTGTTTGTGTAGCAAGTTGCTTGTAAAGAATCATACAAACCACATTTCTTCCCTTGAAATGATGACCTTGCTCAAGCAAAACTGGGAACAACTGATCTATTTTATTTCTTCCCCCACTCAGTGGCAACAATCATGGAAAATGCAACTGTGCTGTCGGAGTGTTTTGTATTTGTAAATAACGTTGTACGTCTTACAAGTAATATATGTAAATATGTACATGTTTTATAACTGGTTTTATTGTTTTGTAGCAGCAGCTTTAACTTCCCTGCACAAGCATTTTATACAAAAAAAATAAATGCAGTGGCAAATGTCCAGATCTATTCCTTTTGTTTCCTGTTCAAGCGATTGTTCATTGAGAGGCCTTGAGGTATAACTGGAGCTGAACTGGTACTTCACAGCATCATATGTTTGGAGTGTGGGGAGCAACTGCAACAGTTTTCAAGTTACTTTTGCCTTGCTGAATTGAAAACTTTAACTTAGTCTGTCATTAGTACTTTAACTTCTAGAGTACTTTAACTTCTAGCCTACAGCTGGCATGGGGCAGAAGCACAGCTGAGAGGAAAACAAAATACCTTGTCTGAGGGGCAAGTGAAATGTAATCAATAATGGAAAAAGCCCCATGAGTTTAGGCATCAGAGGGGATAAATGCTTAGAAAGAACAATCAGCTGGCTGGTAAGGAGCTGTGTGACTGATGTTACTCCAATAAAAAGGAAAATCAGAAGACCTACCTCCAAGTAGCAGGAGTGTGGTTTGTGGAAACGAGAGGGTGATAGTCTGTAACATGCCAGCCCCAACCTAAAACAGCTGACTTAGGAAAGCAAATCATCCCAATCTTAAGTGAACCCATTACTCTGGTTCATGGGTTCACTTGGGTTGGAATTAAGGAGACTGACTCCACAGAATTAACCCTTGTTTTCTTACTTTAATCATCATTTAAGCATGTTAATGTGCATGGGCTACCTCCTTTCAGGGCTATTCTGTATCCTTCAGGCATTTGATGCAGAAGCAACTTGAAGAGTTTATGCTTAACCCAATCTCTGTGTGCCCAAACGTTTTCTCACTCAGGCTGGCAAGCCTGAAGAACAAAAGCAATAAAACCCCTCCCTATAAACACTTCAGCATAAACAGTGCTGTCAAAAACAAGAGTCCTAACCATGTTCTTAGTTTTGAAAACTCTTCTCATATCTGAAGTTAAACACCAGTTTCTCATGACTCTGAGGTTTCTGCTGCTGTAGCTTCCAGCACTTGCTTTTGCAGCACACAGTCCCACAGGTTTGCTTTAGGGATCAGCATGTATAAGACTTGTTTATAAAAGCCCAGTTTCCTCCCTGACAGCATTTTGTGAATGTGCAGCAGGAAAGCACAAGAAGGAAGAAAGTTGCTGTCCTCCCTTCAGTCAGTACTGAAAAAATAGCATTTTATTTCAGTAGTCCTTCAGTGCTTGAACAATTGATTACATTATTACATTTATTAAATGCTGTAAGCATCAAATATTAGACACATTAAACAGCAGCCACAGCTCTCTCACTGCCATTATGACACCTTTTTTCCCCCCCTCTACTAGTACTGAGAGAGATAAAACACTTAACGATGAGTTTAGGCCCCACTGTGAAGGGAAAGTTATTATTTCATCATTTAAAATACAATTTGAGGTTTGTAAATTCCTGTTTCTCATTATATCAGAAAAAAATAAGTCTACAAATAATAGTCAACATCCAAGGAGCCAGTTTCTTTCTAGTTATAAAATGAACACTGGTTGCTCAGTGCAGTGCAGTCCTTAAAAATGACAACAGAAGTGTAAACTATGGTGTGTAGCACTTCCTCCCTGTAGTAAAGTTAAGAAAGGCTGTGCCTATTTAGACTCTGTTACTTTTGCTACAAAAAGGCATTTAGCAAAACAGTAGAGGAAAAATTGCACATAGGGTTCACTGGAGTTCAAGTAACCGAGGCTGTGAGCTTCAATGACTCTTAACCAACTTAAATAAGCAAGTCTCACATAAAGTGCTTGAGAAGCAGGCACCTACCTCCTACTGCTGGGTCATCACATTTCAGTTGAGATCCTGGAGAGACCTACCAATACCTACCAGTTCCTAACTCCAGACGTTTTGTACTAACCACTGCTTAGGAAACTTGAGTAGCACCAGGTTCCCCCGGGCAGGACGGTTCCACACAAAGTGCATGCAGCTCAACTAGTCCTGTAGTTACAAAGGAGATACCGATCCTGATTCACAGAATCAAGATAAATATTTCTCTACTTCTTTCTGGAAAGGATGCACATAACCAGTGATCTTCACAGCTGCACTCAGTGCAGAGGTGCACTGTTTAAAGTAGTCACGCTCAGATGTGTGGCAAACCAGTCTGACTTGTTCACGTCCCTTCCTCTGCGGCTGGAAAAGCGGAGTGCAAATGCTGTTGCAGCAGATGTGACCATGTATCAGGATACGACCAGGTTACGTGTTCTGTCAGTGTGTTAACTACAGCCTTGCAACTGTTAGCACACAGCCAGACAGTGGTTAGCTTCTCCTCAGTACAAAGTAGTAATAAATATTATCCTTTCTGACGGGGTTTACTTTTTCTACAAGCCACGTATTTAACAATTCTCTTCTTGCATCCTTCCATATCTGACAGAAAATGCAATTAGTCTGTTGTATACTATCTCCAAGAGTAAGAGAGAGAGTACAACGACTCCACAGATTAAGCTGAAAGCCCAGCGTGGTCCCAGGTGAGTGTATATTTGGCTCACAAAAACTGGCCCGAGGATTCGTGCTCCGCTTCCCGAGGCAGTTAACCAGCCCATGTAGACACCCTGTGGAAGAGCAATAGCTTGTATTAGTGATACAGGAATTATCTTGGGAGCCAATAATCCCCACCAGTGACCCTAACTGGAAAATTTAGAAGTGTTTAAGCAATTGCTTATGTGTCTTAACTCATTAATATATTGAGAAGCACTGCTCAGCCTCTCTACGCGGTAATTCTGAGACTCCACTGAGCTACGTACTCCGTAACTTCCCAATAAAGGCTCTTAAAGCAAAATAAAACACAGAGAAAATTATTGAAGTGGTGGAAAAGGAAGAACATCTTTTGTTACTCAGTAATACCAGCCTGCTGTGAGTTTCACCACCATAAATGGTCAATAACTGGAGGTATCATAGCATTTCGGGCCTTGATACAGCACACAAAGCAACAGGAACACTGTTCCCCACTGGTATTCCAAATATGTAATTGGTGCTTTCAAAAGAAAGACTCTTCCAAAACACCCACGAAAGCCACAAGCTTTGGGTTTAGTTCTGAAGTTTCCATGCTGATTTCCCACACACTGTAGTACAAGCCCTGCTTTCTAATTCTTCTTTCTAGGGACTTGCCTTGGATTTTAAAAAAGACTTTAGCTCCTAGAAACTTCTTCCCGTGTTGAAGCATTAAGCATTGTGCTTACCTGAGGTTTTGGTCCTAGAATTTTAGAGTATAAGGTGTAGGACATGACGTTACAAACTGGGTAGCCCAGCCCTATGAGTATGTCAGAGCTGATGTACTGGGCCAGGTAGATCATGGGAGTATTCAGGCACCAGGACTGTGTGATGGGGCAGCCCACGGGTTCCACTGTGCCGTTGGATGGCAGCTCCATTGCTGGCAGACTCCAGAAAGGCATTAACATTTCGGTCGCCGCTGTTCTGGGAATGGAGTTATTCTTTACTTCTGTGAAAACAAGTTGTGTGCACCGTGAAGGGAAAAAAAGTACAGAATCACAGAATTCCTGAGGCTGGAAAAGACCTCCAAGCTCATCAAGCCCAGCCCATGACCTAACATCAACACAGTTAGCCAAACCAGGGCACTAAAAGGGTCACATCTAGTCTTTTCTTAAACACCTCCAGGGATGGAGACTCTATCACTGCCCTGGGCACTCTGTTCCAGTGTGATCACGCTTTCCAGGAGGAAGGGCTTCCTAACATCCAACCTAACCCTCTCCTGGCAGCTTCAGGCCCTGCCTTCTAGTCCTGTTGCTAGTTGTCTGGGAGAAGAACCCAACCCCCACCTGACTAACACTTCCCTTCAGGGAGCTGGAGAGAAGGATGAGGTCCCTCCTGAGTCTCCTCCAGGCTAAACACCCCCAGCTCCCTGAGCCTCTCATCAGACTCTCCCTCCAGTCCCTTCCCCAGCCTCTGGACCCACTCCAGCCTCTCAATCTCTTTCTTGAAGTGAGGAAACACAATAAATAGCTTTCAGTAAAACATAACAGTGATAGTTGAGTGTGTACCTTGCCACTGGATATTGGGTAGTTTTTTCCCCCAAGGCAGTAAGACAAAGAATCCAACCAAGACAATCAGTAACCCTGCATGGAGTATGGCACGCTCACCGGTCCTGTCGAACAATGACATGACAGTTAACTATAGCATTTAGGTAAAGCACACTTTGGGAAGGAGCCAGTGACACAGCCCCTGCTTCCACTGCAACATCACAGTAACTTAAAACCTGTTTTTCTTGGGATTCTAGGGGACGAGGAAGGGGGTTACACCAACAGAATAAAGAACTGCCACAGCATCACGGCTGTGTCCACACGGGAAGTTCTTCACTGTCACAGTAAACCCAAACCCACGAGCGAGCAGAAGACGTAAGTGACACAGATTTGGCCTCACCACGAGGCTGCTCACACTTAGGGCTAAAACAACACCCTGACAAATTCCAAACTCATACCTTTTAGACAGCGGTTTAACCACCATGAAAGCAAGAACTGACTCAATGCCAACCACACTCAGGATTACTCCATTATAAAAAACAGCCTGTTTCCTGGTCCACGAATACATATCCATCGTCAGTGGAGTAGCTATGCTGAATCAACAGAACACAATGAGATTGATTAAAACAGTGCTTCTCCTGCCCAGTCACTTCCACGTCAAACACACTGGTACAGAAGCCTTCCCTCCTGACTGGTACACAACGAAACACAGCTGGTTATGAACTAATTCTGTCATGTGCGGCCGATCAGAACTAAACCTGATAAACAAAATACACACTGTGTGAACATCAGCCATATTCAGAAGCATCACTAATCCATTTAATGAAAAGATGATGGAGTTAAAGCAAAGAAACAGAGGGAAATTAAAAAACAGGCCTTGTGAATATAATAACAAGCATTTAATACTGTGTCAGTCCAGCCTCTAGGAACAAGATCTTCTAAAAATAATGTGATTAAGACAGGGATTTACTGTTAAAAGAATTTCACCTACATTAGAGATCAAAACACTTACAAAATAAATCTTGTATCCTCACAGTGGTTTATAAATTTAACAAAGCACAAGGATACTTCAGCCTAGAGTGATGTTTTATTCCACTTATTTTCTTACGTACAGAAAATCTGGCAGTACTTCTTTAGGTATAAAAACCAATCATGTAAAATACTGTATTTAAGGAAAAAACTGCCTCAATTGTTTCCATCATTAGAGAAATAATCATTTAAAGAGCTTCTGGAGCTGAACAGAACAGAAAGGATAGAACAAGACACTCAGGTGAAGACAGTTCTGTCTGAAGACTGCAGACAACCCAAATCAAAACCTCTACTTTTTACAAAATAAATGCAGTTGAGGATATAGATCTGCCTGAATGGCTCCAGGATTCTGCAGTCCACTCAAAAGCTTTTACTCTGTGTCATACAGAGCAAACTGTACGCTGCCTATTTTCAGTTCCCTTAATTCATTACTTTCAGCCCTTTAACTCACTGCTGTGGGTCAGCGTACACCAACTGAATTGCTTGCAGTTTTGGGTTTCTATTTGTGAGGGGTTAAGAGAATTAACGCAACAGAAGAGCTTTTGCATGCACACCCAGGCTAACTTCATGTCTTTGCATGCACCCAGGCTAATTTCATGTCAAGTATCTTGAGGGCAAGCAGACAAACTTACGTTTCAAACACAGCAAACACAAACAAGATGACGAAGAAAAGCAAATTGATTGCTACCACAGCAACGTGGTCAATGTTTCCTTCTGCGTCCTCATCCTGAACAGCGCTTTCTGGAAGAGAATGAGAATGATCTAAACTGCAAACTGAGCTTCTCTTACACATCTACAAATTACAAACAGTCATGATTTCCTTTCTCTGGTAGGTATTTAATGCACAGGGTGGTGGGGGCCTAGGCAGTTAGATGTTTTGACAATTGCAGTATAATGTTTTAAAATCAAAATGCAGCTGTTGAAATGCCAGTTCCTCTTGACAGTGAGAGAAAATGATTTACAAATTGGTTTCACCACATGTTGTCCCACTCTAACACTGCGACTGACAGGTCCTGGGTGGCAGCAAAATAAGCAAACTTCTTTAAACATCTTCCTCTTGCAAAGCCAGAAGTACACAGCAGCAGAATTCTCTGCACCACTACGGAGCCTTTGTTCCTCTAACCTGGGTGAAATGTTTCCGTACGCAAACCACCACGTGTGCTGCACGCACGCAGTTCCCATTTTAGACAGACACCTAATGACTGAGACTGGCGAGTTCCAGAGAATTTGAGAGATTTAAGATCACCTTTCACACACTTTTAATTTGTGAAGTGAAAAGGGCGCTCGGCACGTTTATCAAACTGTGAACTGGGTAAAGGAAGGGAACACAGCGAAGGCCAGCTGCTACACTGCACGTAGCCATTGCTGTACTCAAGTCTCACTAGCCCACCTTACTTACACATCACACACTTCATTGAGATGCTGTACGCGAACACTCGCGTGTTTTCCCAATCCATCAGACCTCAGAGTAAGCCCAAGTGCTTATCTGTATTGCAGTGCTTCAAAATAAGCACCACAGAGTGAGTTTTTCAAGAAAGCAGAGGTACCTTCTTCAGAATTGACACTATTGCACTGCCGTCCCATGTCATCCACTCGATGCTCTCTGGAAATTTAGAATGGTTTTCATTAATGTTTAAGATGTAAGATTTATGTACTATAAAGTCTCATTTAAAGTATTTCTAATTGCCAGCTCCTTTAAGCACCATCTCTGTGGTTTCCCCTTGGTTCATCTTGCAAGGTCCCTTCTAATCCCCAATGATTCTATGACTGCAGGGAACAGCAGTACACTCAAGAAAGAAAACATTCCAGTGGGAGAACATCACAAATCTGTGTGCCTCTCCCCTCGCTGCCACCGTAACACATAAAAGTCCCCTCCCTGAGGTTCTCAAATGAAAGACACAGTGAGAACCCTACAGACAAGCCACCTTCTTTCTCTAGAGAAAAGACATCTGCAGAAGCAATCAACATTTAAAATTTAATAAAACTAACAGTAATCTATCAGCTCTTTTCCTCTAATTTAACATTTTACTCCTCCTCCTGAGCAGCATATGATTCGTTACAAGCCTCCCACAAAAACAAGTCACAATTTGTTTTTGACTTGTTTACCTGAATATAGCAAAGATGAGGACAATATTAATCACTCCTAAGAGAGCTCCACATAAAACTGGCGTCGTATACATGTTCAGCTGAAGCTGAATTAATTTCCATGTTATTCCTTCTTCTCCAATAAGTGTAAAACATGTCTGAAAAACTTAAAAACATACTTGTATTAATAATATCTTGAAGTTGTTACGGAAACACTGGGACACATATAGAATAAATGCATAACACTTGGTAAGCAAAGATGTTCTAATTCCTAAGTAAAATTGAAATATTGTACCTGTCAAACATCTTACATTTTGAATATCCTGCTCTAAAGAAACTGATGGCTACCAGCAGGATCTCACTTAGCTAGGAAACTACTTGGCTGCACACAAACATGCTCTGTCAGCAACAGGGTGACACTTAAAGGGCTGAATTCTGACAGTAACAAAGGTTAAACTTCTTCACCATGTGCAGGCAGCTGATTTTTAACTTCTACGTAGAAAACCTGGGAGTGGACTATATCTTCTGCTAAAGACCAGCTACTGAAAAAAAAGAAGTTGTGGAGCTTTACTTAATCTATAAATTGGTGCCCAGAAAAGTAGAGTTTGCTTAGTACTGTTACGAAACTGTGAGTCCCCGTGGAATCAGCAAAGGGAATTTGCTGTGCTTAACATTCTGAGCAAATCACATAAATACCAAGATGTTGTGATCGTTGCCACACAGTCAGAAACATCTGTTGGATGTTATCTTCTGCATTGTGTGAAGCAAGGTAAGATTTTCAGTCATTTTGGAAAGGTGGCAACGTTTGCCTGAGCACAGCAACATTACACTGGTCAGGGACTAGACAGTGGAGACTTGTACAAGAGAGCATCTTGCAACTTGCTTTTCCTGCAGCCAGCAATCCAAACCAGCTTTTAACTACAATTAGAATGTTTTCAGACTGCAGTGCTGAATTCCTGTGGGCACACACCAGTTCTGTACAAGTAGATCCCATTAAACTTTGACACCACAGACAAGCTACACCTTGCAGCACCAAAACCCTGCTGAATGTCACTACTTCCAATGCCAAATGTACTGGAGAGGTGAGGAAAGAAGAGAAGTTTTACCTGGTCCTAGTATGAAGCCAACTGCTTGGCAGGCACTGGTATTGGCCATCGCACTTGTTCTTTCCCTAAGAGAAGTGGCACCCGCAATATACGATCGAACTACAGCCACGTTTCCTTAGAAAAGAGAATCCCAACAGTGTGCAAGTACACACCAGGTTACACTCTTAAATTATCCAGTTACATTTATGTTAGGGGTGGTGTGTTCTTATTTTCCACAAAAGTAAACTCCCCTCCCCCAGCATTTATACACAACTGCCAATATATCAGCATCTGAAGGGGGCCTACAAAAAGGCTGAGGAGGGACTATTTAGGATGGCAGGCAGCGACAGGACTAGGGGCAATGGAGCAAAGCTGGGGATGGGTAGATTTAGACTGGATGTGAGGAGGAAGTTCTTCACCATGAGAGTGGTGAGAGCCTGGAATGGGTTGCCCAGGGAGGTGGTTGGGGCCCCAACCCTGGAGGTGTTAAAGGCCAGCCTGGTCTAGGTTGGGGTGTTCCAGCCTGGTGGGGGGGGGTTGGAACTGGATGATCAGGTGGTCCCTTCCAACCCTGAGTGTTTCTGATTCCATAACCTCTCCAGTGAAGTGAGCCTGCTGTGGCAGGGGGATTGGACTAGATGATCTTCTGGGGTCCCTTCCAATCCCTAACAATTCCATGATTCTATGATTCTAAATTATGCAATAAAATGACGATTGAATATTGGCCGACTTGTAAGTAATTACTTATCATTCACATCACAGTCCAGGGGTTAGGGAGATGTTGGGATGAGGGCTGGACTTGATGATCCTGGAGGACGTTTCCAGCCATAATGATTCTATGATTCTGTGGTAAATGTGCTGCTGAGATACCACGTTAACTGTCTCACACAAGACACCAAACGTCACAAGCTCCAGAAACGCAAGTTTTGCTGCGGTTACCTGCTCCAAATCCCACGAGAGCACGAGCAGTCAGCATGTAGTATTTGTTGTGCGAATGAGGTACGTGTACATAGGCATAAAGACAATTAGCAGCCACCGAAATCGCTGTTGAGATGACAAGAGGTTCTCTCCTTGGCCGGTAATTGGACCACAAGCCAAACAGGGGAGAGGCAACCATTTGGCCAATGCTGTAGGAAGCTATAATCCAGCCCAAGAAACTCGCGTCTGCTGTTGGATCAATCTGCAGAAACAAACGAATCAATTCTTCAGGTAAAGTATTGGTATCAACAAACCCACTTTCAAATCAGGACCTGAAACACCTAAGGCTCCGTGCGGTAATTCTGGCACCACGCAGCGCAGTGTCAAACCTCTGCTATGGCTCCACGAGTCGGCGTGCCTGCACAGCACTGCGCAGTGTTTAACATCTACACGGCACGCCGGGCCGCAGAAGCAGCTGTGTTCACTTTGGGACAATAAACCTTGGCTAACTGCCTCCAGCAATGCACCAAACCAATAAAACAGCTTTGATTGCAAGACTGGAAACAGCTCACTTGCAGCAAACTCCAACAGCTTTCATACAGCACTACTGATGTTACAAGCTATAGGAGTAACTCGAGCAGCACCACAGACAGTTTCCAAACCAGGAGCAAGGAATCCCTGAAGTCATCTCTGCAGGTGCTTCTACCTGTCCTGCCTTCGATGGCTGATGATACATTCTCTTTTCTGCTCCACAAATTCAGCATCAGCACGGTGTTACTGATACCTCTAGGACTGCTCCAGCTTGTTCCATGCCTGTTCTGAGGAGATGTACCTCTGCACTGACACGATCCCTGAGGGGTCACCTCATTAATGGGTGAGTGTCAGGAGGATGGACCCAGGGTCTTCTCCCTGTCATCTAACGCTGAGACAATGGGTATCAGCTGTAACATAGGAGGTTCCACATAAATATGAGAAGGAAATTCTTCATAATGAGGGTGACAGAGCACTGGAAGGGGCTGCCCAAGGTGGGTTGCAGAGTCTCCTTCTCTGAAAACATTTAAAACCCACCTGGACATGTTCCTGTGCAACTTGATCTAGGTGATCCTGCTGTGGCAGGGGAACTGGACGAGATGATCTTTTGTGGTCCCTTCCAATCCCTGATGTTCAGTGATTGAGTCATTCAGTGACTCTAATACAAGGGATCTCTAGGATCCTCAGCACATGAAAGACATGGAGGTCCAGAGGAGGCCTCTAAAAATCAAGGGGCTGGAACTGGGGTTGTTCAGTCTGGAGAAGTCTCAGTGAGACCTTACTATGGCCTTTCAGTACCAAAAGAGGAGCTTCAGATAAGATACAAGGAAGAAGTTTTTTATGACGAGGGTGGTAAAACACTGGCCCAGGTTGCCCAGAGAGGTGGTATAAGCTCCATCCCTGGAAGCATTCCAACTCAGATAGTACAGGGCCTTGAGCAACTTGATCTAGTTGAGGATGTCCCTGCTCACTGCGGGAGGGTTGGACTAGATGACCTTTGGAGGTTCCTCCTGACCCAAACCACTCTAGGATTTTATGATTCTACTGTAAGTACTTGCAAATATTCATTTGAACTGCCTGCTACAATTCCAAGGGCAGTTAAATCCTAGCACAGATTAAATTCAAGTTTTCACCACTTTTTATGTTGCTTTTTAATAAGAATGCAACAAACAGGGGAAAAAAAACCCCAAAGAAACTAAAACCAGTACCCAGAAATGGGCAATTCCTTGTGAAGAGAGTCAAGAAGGTTGACTTGCAATGATCTCACACTTAGAGAGTAAGTTCTACTTTCAGTTTGCTTTTTGTCTTTTCCCAAAATGCAGACAAGCCCTGTTTTTTACATTTTAACTGTAGACATTAATTCACAGAATTATTCAGGCTGGAAAAGACCTCCAAGATCATCAAGTGCAGCCTATGACCTAACATCATATGACCTAATTCAGATAAAGAGATATCTATTCATTCAATGTCCAAGAAAACAGTGGAAAACCAACCATTTCTACGACGTACCTTTCTCAGTTCAGGAAACTAACTGACAGGCTTTACACAGAATGATGAAAACAGCCCAAAAAATGCCAGTTCCAGCCACACACTTCACTGCACTCTTTCTTTTCCTAAATAAAGTGTCAAGCTTCGTACCACGTTCTTTCTGAGCAGGAGTTTTGCATTCTTATTAATTAAAAAAACCCCACGTTTACAAACCTTTTGGAGATACGGCCACACAGACATAATGACAATTGAGAAACCTGGAATGCAGTAAAAACACAGCTGAAGTTACTTTAGTGGTCACGTTCATCAGCAGTTCACTCTATGAAAGCTACCACAAGTTCATTCTGCTCCTGAGTGCATCAGCCTGTCATCAGAAAAAAAACTTACTCCTCTTTCTAACGAGTGATAATTGCTCCTAACAGGAAGAACTAGTTTTAAAAACATGTTTTATAGGTGTGTGCAGAGTAAACAGGAATCTCCTACAAACAGGAGGCAGGCAAACTGCACAGAAACCATAAACCAAAGATCTTCTGTTCTGAGGTTATAAAAGAACGGCAGCATTAGAGCTATGTAGTTGAACTCTAGTAAAGCCTATGATTTTCAAACCAAAATTCATTCATTAAGGAAATAAAATTGAAACCCATCTGTGTTTTACTCACCTACACTACTGAGAAACATAGTAAGATACATAATCCAGATGGATCGCCACCTGCTCTTGTAATGCTCTTGTGTCTCGACAACATCCCTGTAGTGGAACCAAAAGTCAAGAGACAAAGAAATCATCATCAGATGTGATTATCTTCTGCTTGTTCCCACAGGACACTGCAAACATTTTCCACAATCTTCTCAATAAAATTGTGTAAATTGTTATGCGAGAGCGGACTTCCTCACAACAAAGAATATAAAGAGCTCCAGTGAAAAAATAGCTTGTCTCCCAAGTAAAAATACTAGATTGTTCAAGTCAAAAAACCTAACACCAATGCTATCAAATCATAGAATCATCACAGCTGGAAAGGACCTCCCAGATCATCAAGTCCAGCCCTCATCCTAAGACCCCCCTAACCCCTAGACTATGGCCTCAAGTGCTTGAGCTAGTCAGGTTTTAAACACCTCCAGAGACAATGACTCCACTGCCACCCTGGGCAGCCTGTTCCAGTGCCCAACCACTCTCTCAGGACAGAACCAATCTAAACCTCCCCTGATGCAACTTGAGGCCATTTCCCCTCGTACTATCGTTAGTAATTTGGGAAAAGATGTGACCTCAAGAGATCTTTACCTCTAGAGGTCTTCAATTCTGCTGTCTCTTTGTATAGACACTCTGAGCACCACAGATGTCACATAAAGTCTTTAGGAAGGGCACATCAAACCATAAAACCACAGACACCTTCTCACAACTGTGACTCTAAAGCAAAAAAACCCCCCAAACCAAATAACTACACAATATAAAAGATGTTTGTAACAGATAATGCGGAAGATTGTGAAGACTGAAGAAAAACCTAGTTTAGATATGTCTGGGCACAGTTTATAATCAGTGTTTATATAGGCCAGTCCTGGTTTTGGCTGGAATGCACTTAATTTTCTTCCTGGTAGCCTGGTGCAGCGGTGTGTTTTGCATTTAGGATGAGAATGATGTTGAGAATATGATGATTCTTTAGTTGTTGCTAAGCAGTGTTTATCCGAAGTCATGGACTTTCAGGTCTGCCACGAAGCAGGTGCACAAGAAGCTGGGAAGGAGCATGGCTGGGACAGCTCACCCTAATTAGCCAAAGGGATATTCCACACCATAGGACGTCAGGCTCAGGTATAACACAAGGATCACTCACAGGCATAGGTACACACACAATTTAAAGCTCATACAACGAGTCTGCAGCAGGACTTGTCCATTTATGCCTTCAGGAATGTTTACACCACTGAAGTGTCTTAGTTCAATCCAACTTGAAGCCCATTAAGGACTCTAAATGTACGTTGTCATCTTATTGCCCATTACATGGAGGAGAAGTTCAGTCAGACCCGCTGTGCAGGGTCTGAGCTACCCCAGAGCCCTGCCCTGCTCACTCCAGGTGCCCTTGTACTCCTGACAGAAGGGAAAACCAAGCGACAAGGTGACGGTTCTCAAACAGCTCGACTTCACCACCCCAGCAGTAGATTTTTAGGCTTTTTAAAACTTCCCAAGCGGAGCGCGTTTGGTTTTCAAGAGCCAGACCCGCCGCGCCTCCCTCCTGCCCTCAGCCTGGAGCAAGGGGGCGGCTTCCCTCAGCCCGGGGGTTTCCCAGCCGGGGGTCTTCCTAGAGGGCTCCTCGGTGTCTCAGGAGTGTCGTAGGGCCCCGAGGGGCACAGGGAGGGCTGGGAGCCGCCTCGGTTAGGAGGGCCGTGGGAAGGAACAAGCGCCTACCTGCTCTCCGCCTCCTCCTCCTCTACCGTCTCTCCGGGACCCAGCAAAGGCTCCTGCCCGTCAGCAACCAGCCCCGTACCGGACACGGCCGCCATTCCCAGCTACGGCCTCTCCAGAGTCCCCCAATCTAAACGACTGGGACCGGGGCCGGGACCGGGGCCGGGACCTGTCCCCGGACACTCCCAGCAGCTCCCGCCCTTTCGCCGCTGGGGGGCGCTGCAAGACAGGCGCGACGTTGAGCGAGAGGCACAGGCGCCAACCGCCGACGAGCGCGAAATGCGGCGGGGCAGGGCGGGGCGGTGAGAGCCGGTCACGCGCGTTGGGGCGGGGCCAAATGGCCTCCCGCCCGCGCACGCTGAGCGCGTGCGTACGTGCACCCGCCCACGCGTGCGGTTGGCCCCGCCCTTCTCCTGCTCCCGCGCCCCCCCCCCTCTTACTGCCCCAGCTCTCTCTTCCCGCCCGCTCGTGTGAAGCCCCGGCACCGGCACCGCCGGGTGAGTGACCTTCTCGGGGCGACCGGGACAGGGATAGCGAAGGGAGCGGGGACGGGAATAGAAGGTGCATGCCCAGTCGGGGAGCGGTAGGTGGTCTTGGTGCGACCCCTAGCCGAGGGCTAGGCGGGGCGCTCTCCGCCCTCAGGGGCTCTTCCCCCTGGCGGCCTCGTCCCGCAGTGCTCACCGACCCCTGCTCTGCGTGTCCGAGGGTCTTCCGGGCTTTAATGGCTGTTGGGTCCCTTCCCAGCCCCGTCCCTCTCGAGGCGGCCTGAGGGGGTTGCCGCCAGCCGTGTGGTGGGCTGGGCCCCGCCTGCCGAGCGCTGCCCTTCGGACCGGGCAATGCCCGGGTGAGGCTCTCGCTGCGCCGGTGACCAAGCTCGGTCAGAGCGGGAGGGGCAGGTGTGCACCGATAGGTTCCTTTCTGTCTTTAAGCCCCTTTGTTTACCTGCAGGTTACTCTCTGTGTGACACTGGGGTGGAGAGGCTTATTTCGAGCTTTCTTTTTCTAGCCGTCTTCTCTTGGAGAGAAAGGGGTGGGGGGAAGGTATGACCTGACCTTAATTGAGAGAGATTTACGAAAAGATAAACAGGGAAGTCAAGGAGTTGGCCTTCTGAGATAGACCTGCCTTCTTGGCTTTTTCAGCCCGACTGTTTTGTGTTCAGCTAGTCTGGGTCTTTAGTCTCAAGTCTTACCTGGTTTTCTTGTAACTGAAGCTGTGTGCTGTGGATAAAAACCAAGAGTTGATCTTTTATCCATTGAGTTTTGGGGGAATTGTGGTGTCTGTTTGTATGAAATAAGTGTATAAGCCAAAAGTGTGAAGTTAATATGCAGTATGAGGGTTCTGGAAGCAAAGAAAAATGCTCTTCCTAGAGCAGGAGCCTAGCTAAAATTTATCTCTAGGTTTGCTTGTCATCTCTGGGAAAGACTGTTTTTAAATGAATGGGTTTCTTTTGCATGTCAGTTGTTAATGGGAGTTTGCACGTTACAATTTGTATTCACAACTTACAACTGTGTGAAGCTGTGTTGGCAATGAGCTCACAGAACACCGGCCCCATAGCTATACAGCATCTTTATCAGGTCACTGCTTCCTGCTGACCTAACTTAAAAAAACCTCGTGATGTGATGTGTGGTGTGAGGTGGTGAAAAATCAGTCGTGCTCAGAAACAGCCTCTGCTGATTCTTAAGTCCAAACTTTTGCTGCTAAAATAAACTCTTCTACTGTGAATCACAGAATGGCCAGTGTTGAACAAGAACTTTAAAGATCATCTAGTTTCAGCCCTTCTGCATAGGCAGGGACACCTTCAGTAGCTCAGGTTATTCAGGGCCACATCCAACCTGACCTTGAATGCTTCCAGGGTTGGAGCAGTGAAGTAATGGAACTTCTACACCCCAACAGTTTCTGATAGTTGGGGTATTTGTAATTCTTTCCTTGTAGACATCGATGGGCACTGACTGAATTATGTTCTTCCCTGTTATTATTGGGCTAAACAAAATGGGAGGGTGACCTGTATTTTATCACAGTAATGTTTTTATGAAGCTCGCTACAACATAGTTTCACAACTGGAATGTTTGTTTTAGTGCTTCCTGCACTCTTTCCAGTAGTGGTTTAATCTTGAACCTGATGAATTGAAATATCCTGGATTACGTTAGTGCCTGTATTCAATCAATGAAGGCAAATACAGAATGAGAAAGCTCTTTCACCTCAATCAATGTAGCACTTAAATGCAATGTGCTTGTCTGGAAACTTGCTTTGGCATTCCTTTGGTGCTTTAGAACTCTGAGCAAAATCAATGTCTTTGTGTTTTGTCTTACGTTTAGCTTCTGTTTTGGAGAGAACTTAAACACCCCAACTCCCAAGAAACAACTGAACAAAACATGAGAGTCTGCTTTATTTGGCATCAAAGCATCAATTAAAATTTCTTATGGCTAAGCAGTGTACCAACAGAACTGCAAATTTTGTTGTAGCATATTTTTGGCAGCCTACTCATGTATGTACTCACTTGGAACTGCCTTCCTAACCCCAAAGAAGGTCCACTTTGTGCATCTGTCCTTGGCTACACCACCCAGTTTTCTTCTAGCACCAGGAAAGTACCAAGCTGTCCCGCTACTCAAAAAATCAGAGGAGAGCCCTTGCAGAGGCTAGCAAACATTTCCTATTGTGTTGACACCCTAGCAGTTCATGAGGTCAGTGGATATCTCCAGAGTGGGCAAAGAAAAAGCCCACTTTTGATTCTGTTAGATCAAGCAGATCAAGGTGGTGATTCCATTAGATCAAGCAGATATGGATTGGCATAATGAGATTACACAGTCAACTGTTTGGGAGTGGTGCAGTTGGAACTAACACTTTCTATGGTGTTAAAATAGAAGGTTTTCTCTTTGGCTTTCTAGTGATTTCAGGTATTTGTTTTTGCCCTGTAATGACAGAACTTGGGACCACTGTGGCTTTCTATGATGCTTTTTCTAATAATCAAGTACCTCTGTTGTCTGTAGTTTCTAATTTTATAACAACTTGCTCTGTATGTTAAAGCAGCTTAGGTTTTTTCTGTGTATTGGTTCTTAAGTGATGGCTTTTCTGGAAGTGCAAGGGTTTTGCAGTCTGACCACAGTTTCCACTTAGTACATTTAGACAAGAATGTTTTAAGAACGACCACAGTCAACAAAACCACACTGATTCAATTGCACTATCGTATTTGTCTTGTGTGATAAGGTTTTGGACTGGTGGTGGGTCCGTGTGCTTCAGGAGTGGTTTCTGGGAGATGCTGCTGGAAGTCCAGGTCCCATAGAGTCAATGCCAGCTGTCTCCAAGCCAAGGTCAACCCACCACAGCTCTCTTGGAGTGTGATCAATTTATTTAGAGCACTTAGTGTGGAGGGGTCTAGAAATACTAAAAAAATGGTTGATAGTGAAGTAATTTGCTAACCAAGTCTTCGATTAGTAATTCTGTTGCTTGTTTTTCTTAGGTATGCACAGATCTTGAAACTTGGTTTTCATTGAATAACCTTTCTTCTGCTGACCAAGAAATCAGACTTTGAGTTCTTTTCTCTTTCCAATTCCTTACACATTGGAAGAGCACATTAGCTCCCCGGTCACTTCAGTAAGTATTGCTGTGAAGGTAACACTCAGCATGCCTAAAATCTTGTTTGCTTTAGCTGTACTTGAGCTAGAGTATTTGCTGAAACAGAAATTATACCATTAAGGATTTTGCTGGTATCCCTGAATGGAGTGGGAGTATAGCTTTCAAAACTATAAGGAATGAGGTGGTGGAAACTGGAACGGAATGGATGAGGATTAGGATGTAGCTTTAGTACATCAATGAATAAATGCGTACAAACATCAGTGACTGGAGATATTTTTTTCTTTCTTTCTATAAATGAGTAATTATGAAATGAGAGATACAGTCTTCTAATTGTTTAAAACCAAATTTGGTTTCAAGCTTCTGTTGTGAGAGGTATTTACGAAAGCTCATGTTGACTGAAAAGTATTTGCCGTTGTAGCCATTTTGGCCGGGCAGAAGTCAGTGTTGCTCTATTTTACTGGTGAAATACTGTTAAGACTGCTTGAAGCTGCAGTTCTGTGACCATGTGATTCTTCATTTGGCTTGTCACAGTCTATGTAATACACTTCTGGATATGTTAGGATACTATTCCTAAATAAGCGAAGAAATTCCTAAACCTAGGAGTTTGGATTTAGCTGCTTTTATGTTTTGTTTAAAGTGAAAGGGCCTAAATATAAGGAAGGAACAACATGGTAGGGCTTTTCAGTAGTACAGATACCAGATTAAGAACCTACTTTGTGTTGCAGTCACTGAACCTGCCTCTCAGAATAACCCTTATAACAGCCCTCTTTTTACCTGTTTGTTTTTGGTTTTTTTTCCTAGATGTCATTTTGCTGCTAATGGGTGTAAGTAAATTAGATGTCTTGTACAGAAAGCTTCTCCTCACTAAACTTTTCATCAGAGGATGGGGAAAGCCAGAGGATCTGAAAAGGTGACTTGGTAAAAGCTAACGGCATAAACAGCACTTTTTAATTAAAGAGCAAAACAACCCTTGAATTAAACCTGCCTGGACATGTTCCTGTGTGACTAGGTGATCTTGCTGTGGTGGGCAGATTGGACGGGATGATCTCTTGAGGTCACTTCCAATCCCTCATGTTCTGTGATTCTGTGATTACCAACAGTTGCAACTATCCTCTATTAAAAAAACCAACTGATCAATTGTGTTAAATTTGTTTAGTTCAGGAAATCATGTGTTTCCATATCAAGGGAGGACATGGATTTAAAAGAAGCCTTAGAAGGGATCTGATGAATCTTTGTATTTAAAGAGACTCTTATTCAGAGACTGTGCATATGTCCAATTACATTTTTAATAATGTCTATATAACATAGTTCAAGCAGCATGTCTGAAAGTGTTTTCTAAAACCAGAACACTGAACTTCTGCAAAGGATTTGTTCTGTTTAACTTGAAAAAGAATCTTTCTAGTTTTCTGTAACTTCTTTGTAATAATAAGCTTTAGAAGTGTAGGTTGTGATAGGAAGTTTCTGTCATAGCCCAAAGTAATCAAGTCATTCTTTCTAGAAGAGTAATAAAAAAATCTAAATATCTCCTTTAATTTTTTAATATTCTTAAAATTTTTACAGTATTTTTTTAGTATTTGCTGGGTGGATGGCCTGCTGTTGGGAAAAGTGGAAGGAGAATTTGTTGTAGGTATTATCCCTAAATGGGAAGAAGATGAGCTGTTACCAGCAGCCTGACTTCACTGAATGAAGAAGGAAGAATACCACCTTCTCTTAGTTCCTCACACTGGCTGCTGGGAGTGCTTCTGTAGCAGGCATGCCCTGTCGTACCACAGACAGTGTCAGCAGCATCAGCTTTAAGTTTTTTTTTTTTTAAACTGATCACTGTGAAGCTGCATCATAGGAAATTATTACATTTCTTGTCCTTCAAGAGATTGAAGATTGGCTGAGATTGATTGAGATTACAGACTTCCCTGCCTAGATGTAATCTAAAGTTTTAAGGGTACACCCTTGATGTGATGACTGTTGATATCCTAATGCTTTATCCTCAGCTCATTAGCAAGAGTTTAGTCCTCATCACTGGTAACATTTAGCCTTCAGTATCCTGCTAACTTAAGAGGAAATGTAGTATTTTTAGAGGATTTGGTATCAAGCAAGACATCTCTTCATTAAGCATACCCTCTACATTCACATCTCATGTTGTTGCCCTCATTTTCTCAGGAGTAATTAATGCTTTTGCTGTTCTATACACAAAAAGGCTCAGGCTATACATACCCTTTCTGATGTGGTGGTAAACTGTTTCTTTTAGTCCTTTTGGTGTTCTCTTGTGGAAGGTGACCAGATAATTTCTGTTATATTGTTGTACTGTACTTTCCACCTAAATCCACAGTTACAGTTGGTCAGTTAAGAGTAAGAATGAGCAAGATACTCTTAGCATATTGTATTTTAAATTGAGAGGCCTGTCTTGAGGGTATCTAGTCCACACCTCTGTTTGCAACAGCTAACTCACTAATCAGTTCAAGTCACTTGCCACCTCTTCTGTTTGAGTTTTGAAAGTCCCTAAAGTGCAGTAGTGTAGTTCCCAGCCTCTGTTGGTGCATCTTCACTGTATTTTCACTGTATCAGCTGTAAAAGACTGTTTCTGTGCAACTGCAATAGCTGTGCCTGAGCCTTTTTTTAATTTAAAAATATCCTGACACTTCTACTCTGAGGTAGCCTGATTAGTCTGTGAATGCAAAGCTGGCTTCATAGTGTAGTTTTGCTCCTGAGATTTTGTATATATGTATGTATCTTCTCTCTATTTTAGATAAAATGTTGAATCTTCTCTACTTGTTTCCTTTGAACAGAATATTTGAATTCAGAAAGATTATTGGAAACAGGGAGAAATGCCAGACGCTGGTTTCGAAAGATTACCCAATCTTCATTGACAAGGTACTTGAAAGCAAAAAATGATGTAGTTCAATTAAATACATTTTCCTCATAGTTTATAAAGATTATAGACCTCTACTCTGCACTAGTGAGACCACATCTGGAGTATTGTGTCCAGTTCTGGGCCCCTCAGTTCCGCAAAGCAATAGAGCTGCTGGAGGGTGTCCAGCGTAGAGCCATGAAGATGGTGAAGGAAAGGCAAAGGGAGCTGGGTCTCTTTAGCTTGGAGAAACTGAGACTGAGGGGTGACCTCATAAATGTCTATAAATATGTGAAGGGTGAGTGTCGGGAGGATGGAGTCAGGCTCTTCTCAGTGTCATCTGGTGATAGGACAAGGGGCAGTGGGTGTAAGCTGGAACATAGGAGGTTCCATATAAATGTCAGAAGGACCACCTTCGCAGTGAGGGTGATGGAGCATTGGACAGGCTGCCCAGGGGAGCTGTGGAGTCTCCTTCTCTGGAGAGGTTTAAAACCTGCCTGGATGTGTTCCTGTGTGACTTGGTCTACGTGATCCTGCTGTGTCAGGGGGATTGGACTAGAGGCTCTTTCGAGGTCCCTTCCAATCCCTAATGTTCTGCGATTAAATCAACTTGGTACTTACCAAGCTCCTTTTATAGGATAGAAGAATTGAGTCTTGATGTCACAGAGTCATAAACCATCATGGCTGGAAGGGACCTCCAGGATCAAGTCCAGCCCGCATCCCAACATCTCCCTAACCCCTAGGCCATAGCCTTAAGTGCTAGGTCTGCTTGTTTTTTAAAGGCTTCCAGGGATGGTGACTCCACAACCTTCCTGGGCAGCCTGTTCCAGTGCCTAACCACTCTCTCATTGAAGAACTTCTTCCTGAGATATGAATCTGCGTTTT
>VXBP01003486.1:682175-850999 GCA_013400115.1 Rhinopomastus cyanomelas | reverse complement strand
TGTGGAGTCTCCTTCTCTGGAGAGGTTTAAAACCTGCCTGGATGTGTTCCTGTGTGACTTGGTCTACGTGATCCTGCTGTGTCAGGGGGATTGGACTAGAGGCTCTTTCGAGGTCCCTTCCAATCCCTAATGTTCTGCGATTAAATCAACTTGGTACTTACCAAGCTCCTTTTATAGGATAGAAGAATTGAGTCTTGATGTCATAGAGTCATAAACCATCATGGCTGGAAGGGACCTCCAGGATCAAGTCCAGCCCGCATCCCAACATCTCCCTAACCCCTAGGCCATAGCCTTAAGTGCTAGGTCTGCTTGTTTTTTAAAGGCTTCCAGGGATGGTGACTCCACAACCTTCCTGGGCAGCCTGTTCCAGTGCCTAACCACTCTCTCATTGAAGAACTTCTTCCTGAGATATGAATCTGCGTTTTCCTGGTGTCTACAGTTACCATAGCATGAATTGCTGCTGGGACAGGCAACTGGGTACGTGAGTTAGGGAGTACAGAGAGGTGGGACGGTGAATGTCTCTGACAACATCCACTTAGCTTTTGAAAGCTTGAAAGAAATGCAATGTGTTCATAACAGGTATCCCTATATTTGAAATAGACCTCAGCTTTGCTTTTTAGTAGGCTCATTTTACACCTTTAACCAGCTGTCTGCTTTAAGAGATTGGCTTTCGGAGCACTGATATGAAATTTACTCTTGTCATCCCATTCTCTCTGTAGGTTGAGCAACAATCTGACTGTAAAGTCCTTGAGGGGCACTTTCTTTCTCCCTTGGCTCATTGTGTACCAGGTGTCCTACCAGTTGAATCTCTTATAGCAAGGTAAGAGAAACTAAGTGGTATTTCCTTTTTGAAACTAGTACTGCAGAGAAATGGGAATAGTCTGTAAGTATTGTGGGTTTTTTAAGTTATTTGGGGGCTTTTTCAAAATGAGCAGGCTACTGGAAATGAAGTGCAATGGTTGTTTTATATGTGGCAGGAGAAGCTGTTTGTATGGAAGAAATATATTGTGTTTGAAGGAACTGTTCCAGCCTCCCATTTACATTGAACACAGAAATATTGGATGTGTACTGAAGCAGTACGTTTGTTTCACTGTAGGAAGAGTATCTCATGCCTTTCTTACTTCACAAGTCAAAAAAACCCCACATCCTCACAGAAGGCTGAACAATCCCTAACAGCCAGAAGATACCTAATGGCATTTTTGCATGTTTAAAACTGATGCTGCTTTGCATCTGAGGAGTGTATAAGGCAATGGAACATAATTTCTGTTTGGTTTTAGTTTTGAGCTAAATTTCCATGATTTCCCCCTCCCCAGGCTTTGTCCAGTAACTTAAAGAATAAATGTAGAAGTTTGTCAGCTCAAGTTGCTGCTTGCATTGTCAGTGGTACAGGTTGGTGGTTTTATGAGCACTTAAGCACACAACACTAAGGAATGTCAGAATAACTTTACTAGTCAAAATACCTGTTCTCCTCTACCTCTGTTTCTAAATTTAATCAAACTAATTAGTACCATGCTGGAAAATACCAGTGTTTCCTTACCTGGTTTTCTTACGGTTTTTAGTCAGCTTGTACTAATAGTTACACGGGACAGTATTGTTACAGGTTTAAAATGCTCCTCAAATTTCCCCTAGGATCCCTGTGTGCTGTGTGAGGGATGTTTGTCTCCACTGTGACACTGTTGTAGGTAACAGTGCTCCATCTTGTGGGGGAAAGTACTAGTGGCTCAGGAGCAATTCCTACCCTCTTCCACTAGCTGGGACTAAATAACTTGACATGAAGTGATTGATGACAGGTGTCTAGAATAGTTTCATGGTTTCTATGTCAGGTTTTTAATTTTTTAAAAATTTACATATATTGCTCATTTTAATCTTCAATTTCAGCTCTTGTGCCCTCAGGAGAAAACTAGCAATGATGCCTAGGAGAGCTAGTCATACTTGTTTAGGCTGCTCCTCATCTGAAGTTCCATTTCTCCACTCTGCAGAATTTAAATAGTGATGATGAGGTAGTGGTCTGTTTTAGGAACATGATCTTGCAGCTTGGCTCCTTTTCCTGTCTGGCATTTGTTCTCTCCTACTTTGTGATTCCTTTCTTTGCTGGATGTGTTTATGAAAAATGATGTTGCTGAATTGCTGGCAGTTGGCCTGCATGTGCTATGAAAAGACTTTTATTCTTCCTCTTTTTTTGTGATTAATTTCTCTGGTGCGGCTTGTAAATAGATATGCTTTGCTGAAACAGGTGTTTGTTTCTCATAGATTTCAGTTCATTATACCCAGGAGATGGAACGGCAAGCACAGACCTGTGTGCATTCACCTAGCAGGAACTGGAGATCATGTGAGTATGTAAAATGGTTTCTCGAGAAATTAAATAATCATATTTTATCTTCATACATGTTTTTGTGCTTTATTTTTAGCACTTCTGGAGGAGACGCACGTTAATGGCACGCCCAATGATTAAAGAAGCCTGTATGGCTTCCCTCTTGCTAGAAAATCCCTACTATATCCTTTCGTGGAAGGCACGATACGTGTTCTCAGCGTTCTGTCCAGAGGGTGAATTAGCACACTGGTACAATATCTACATTGTGGATCAATTTCCAGTGCATGGAATCACAAAGTATGAGCAGTGTATGAAGCACAATTCATATAAATGTGCTACTTTTACATCAAATACTGCTTTTATGATTTTGTTGGAAAATGCCTTCTACAGATGCTTACTGTACTTATTAAAGTGAGTAGTGTAGTCTTTAGAGAGGTTTGGATGTGACTCTGTACACTGATCGAAGTACGGAGAAGATTCTTTTAACCATGACAGAGTGAAAACAATAGATGAATTCCACAGATTTTTAAAGAAGTTTAAGTTCTGTTCCGTCATCATCTCACCAGTAACTTCTGTAACACTGTTACCCCGCTGTATACACTGTTACACTAGGAACTGTTACACTAGTTCCTACCCATCTATCTGACTAAAGTAAAATCTTGTGGTACAAACTGCATTATCAAACTACATTTAACTTGAGTTCCAGTTTGACACACAAAATTCGAGGTACAAATATTAATCAATGTGCTGTTGATGAATATGAATTATTTACTTCAGATTTGGCTGGTTTTTATACAGACATGCTTTACTTTCTTTAACTTGAGGCTTCTACATGGCTGCAGAAAACCTAAGGATCAGTTGTAAGTATTATTATTACATTCTTGGATGCTGGATTTTCAAAATAGCAGTGTTTTTTTTTTTCTCTTCAGAAGCTCAAAGTAGTATAAACTTAGAAAAAAAATCTCAAGCATGGATCAGTTGTAACTTACTAATGTGAACCTGTCTACCCTCTGCTAGGCTGCATTGTCCTCTTTTGCATTAAGAGATCACAGTGATTAGGAAAGTTTGCAGAAGATGAACTTGCAGTATAGAGAGATGAATGTGAGTGCAAGCAGGTATCAGTTCATTTTCCTGATTCACAACTGTGATGGTACAAGCACTGCAATTGTATTTCAGTCAACTGTGAGTAGCCTTTGCTCAGATAACAAACTTTCCTGTTATAATTGCTAAGATATTTGTTTTTCCAGGGCATTTTAAATAGAGCACAGTGAAATGTGTAAATGAATTTGTTGTGGCTTGTTTGTTAGGCAGTCAAAACTATGCGGTAGTATTTTGCAGGACTTGGCTCCCAGTCAGTTCTTAAATAGGAAATTGGAAGCCTAAACTCCTGGGGTATTTTGCTTTTCTCACGTTGAGTCTCTGGAATATAAATTCCACAACTCAGCAAGTTGTGTCTGACACACAGCTGTGGTTTTAGTCTAGCAAAATTTCTTTCCATCCTTGTTGGTGTTTTAATCCTTTTGAAGCCCAGCGTGAAAATTCAACCCAAGTAGAAGCTGCATAGGTGCATTATTTTATAAACCTGTCCTTTCTATTAGGGCTTGACCAGGAGCACTGCCTCCCACTACAGCAGTTTAAATTTTCTAGGTTTTCTTTAGATTTGCTAAATCCAAAGCTTAGAAAAATTAAGTAGGTAATGTTTCATTAAAAATCACTTTCAAGGGTTTGCTGTGGGTTTTGTTAAAACAAATGCTGAATTATATTTTTGACCTAAGAACCACTTTTTAAAGAAAGTGAATTGCATTTACCAGCTCAGATGATGCTGTTGTAAATTTCTTTAATAGGAAAGTTGCTTCAACACATAGGTAGGTTTATTATTGCTTTCAGAAGTGCAGGCTTATAGGAAGGTGACAGGAGGGAGTGTCTGCTAGACTACATCCATTGGTGGGGTTTTTTGCAGTTATTGAGGTTCTGGTGCAGAAGAGGAAATGAAGTACTTTGCTGATGTTTCTAACTCTGTTCTTAGCTGAGCATGCACATGAGAGGTTCTCTGAAAGGGGTGTTCTCAACCTAACACCCCAGCCGGTAGTTGTCACTCGGCTATATAAAGCTACAAACCAGTAGCAGTGGTTTTGGTTAATACACTGGTACTAATGTTTAATAAATACAGCAGCTGAGGGAAGATTCCTTAGAGGGTTGAGGAATCTCATAACAAAGCTGTAGGAAAGAATTACATTAGCCTATAAATACCGCTCTGCAGCAGCTATGTTCATTTCTGCTGTGGCTGGCACTGTCAGCTCTGTCCTTGTGCTTCAGAGTGTTTCAAATGTGACCTTAACTGTGATGGAAGAGGCCAGTAGCGTTTTGTCACTGGACTGTGTGGTACTGAAAATACACAGTCCTCCCCAAACTAGAAGTGTATGAATTGTTCTATAAAAGATGTATTTTTTCCCACTTTCTAGAGTCACTCTGATGGTTCAGCTGAATAGCTTTCTACGTTTTTCTTCTTCTGTGTTTTAATGCTTTGCAGTATGCTACATGAATTTCTCAGTACCGTGACAAACTTCCCACTTTACAATTTCAGTCTTACAGTGACACTGATGAGTGCTTCCAAAGCTGAAATACTGATTGCTCTTCAAATGTTGTGTGCAATTTTTCAATGATGTAAAACAGGTAAATGAGAAAAAAAAACCCCAAAAAAAGCACAAAGATTGTTTATGCAAGTGTGATAGTGTATGTGTAGGATGTATAGGATTGTATCACTGTTTCTAAAAGATCTGTTAGAATTTAGTAAGACAGAAGATTAGTGCTACTGAGATTCTAGTGGTGGTAACATCTGTTTTTAGAAGACCAGGCTGTCACTGATATTACATTAGAAGCTTAGCAGGTGTCTGTTCCTAGTCCTCTTTTAGATGAAAAACCACAAGAGTTAGGGTGTATGGACTTGAACTCCTGTTGAATCAACAGGAGAAAAAGCAACTCCAAAACTCTCTGGGAATGTGATCAGGCCTTGTACAAGACTATGTAAAGAGTGATGAAAACTGACCCAATCTAATCTTAGAAAATAAATCTTATATTTTCCTTTTCTGTGGAGAACAGACGGTCATGCTTAAAAAATGTCTCGGACCTCTTTGTGATGGGAGGAGCTCTTATTCTAGAATCGGCAGCTCTTTTGCACTGGCTAGAAAGAGAAGGCTATGGACCGCTAGGGATGACTGGAATATCCATGGGAGGACATGTAAGCTTTTATATTTCATCTTCAGTAATTCTTGTTTTAACTTCTTGCATGATCATTTTGCATGTGGAAATAATTTGTTCTATGCGTTCCTCTCAGAAATACTTTAAAATGAATGTTGAGAGTCAGAAGAAACAAATTGTTGGCAATTCTCGTGTTCTGTGATGCTGAATTAGTATAATTCTCAATAAGTACTGGCAAATCATAGAGCCCTTTGCCAGCCATCTCCTGACTGGCTTAATAAGAATATAAGCCTCTCACATAATTATGGTTTTTACGCAAAGGGCAGGGGGAGAAATGCTTTCTGAAAGGAAGCCTGGACTCATAATTGCTAGTTCTCCCCCTTTTGCTCCATTCTTCTGCTTTAACTTTTGTGTGGAATGTCTCTTCTTTGCAAGCATGTTGTAATTGAAATCACTTGGTGTCCCTTCTGTTCACAACTCATCATTTTTTACCCCAGTCATTTGTATTGATTAGAGGAGAGTTCAGTGCTGAAGTGGATAATACTTGGTATATGACATTGTGCATATTCGAACTGGAACAGCAGCTATTAGTAAGATGCTTGAAAGACTAATACACAGTTAAAATATTACAGCTTGTGTCTCTACAGATGATGATAATTGCTCTGAGAGCTATAGGAAGAAAGCTTATTAAAACAGCATACTTCTGTTCTTTGATCCCTGTTTGTTGTTGGGAGCTAAGTACATAATGTTGGTAATGATAGTGGCTACCAAATGGAAAATAATTTTTCCCCCAAAGCACAATTTTATAACTAAATGTCATGAATGTGCAAAGCACCTTTGATTTACATGAACATCTCGCTACTGAAACAGCAACTTAGGTATTAAACGTGTCTTCCCAGTTGTATTTGTGTGTTGGATTGAAGTTCCCAAACTTGTGTAGGCACCGTTAAGCGGTGCAGGTCACTTGGAATGCTGTGGGAATAACTGGGTGCTGTATCTTACACCAGTGGGCACGTACAGCAGGGGTATAGAAGGAGGCGAGAGCTGAGCCGTGACTCTTTTTTTTCTTAGTCCAGGAAGATGCATTTTTGCCTAGTTCTGAGTTCTTTATAAGACTTCTGCTACAATTGAAAACCAGGGAAATAAATCCTATTTGAAATTTGATCGAATTTGCAGCAGCAGGTAGACAGCATGAACTCAGTTCTACTGATGGGGAAGCTTGGAACTGAGACGAAAGTCGTTAGTTTCTGGCTTTCACCACACAGATAGGTGGTGTTCTTCGTTTTGCCTTGAAATAAGCTTGTGAGAGCTTGATGGGAAGGCTTTGTAGATCTTTGTCATGGATTTAAGCAACTGAAAGTTCAGAATGTGTATTCTATTGGGAATTTTTGTAACAAAAACTCTTCCAGCCTTGGAATTAGCCCTGTCCAGAGTGATGTTTGTTGGTGGGGAAATCTCTGAAGGATAGACTGTATCTTCTAAGTAGGTGACAGTATATCCAGCTGCCACCGTCCTTGACTGCTTGGCACTGCCTGTTTGTTTGATACTGTATGAACAAATACATAGAAGGTACATAAGTTCTTGATATCATGTTGTGAATTCAATATGAAAATATGTAATAGGTGCCTTTGATTCTAGATGGCTTCACTGGCGGTGGCAAACTGGCCTAAACCGTTGCCGTTGATTCCCTGTCTTTCCTGGTCAACAGCTTCTGCAGTCTTCACGACGGTAATTACTGTAATTTCTTGTTGATGTCTTGGAGTGCAATCAGATCTGTACTCTAAAAGGTTTGGGTTGGCCACGTTCACCTTTGCAGTTCGGGCCTCTATTAGTGACTAGTGGCAAAACCCCTCTTTCCTGCTGCACATACACCACCCATGATAAGGAAAGTAGTTTTAAGCTACTTCAGTGGGTCATGAAGCAAATTGGGGGCTCAGGCTCATTTGTGGCATGGTAAATAGAGTCCTGGTCTGAATGTGGGAGGGTGAGGAGGCAAGCCACACAAATACTTTCTTCTGCTCAAAGCCTGGCTTGAATAGCTGAGTGATACTGCTGTTGCTACGATATAACAGGTGCCTAGGTTTTCCCTTCTTTTTTTTTCTTTTTGTTTTAAAGGCAGGTAGATTTCCAAGTCCTATGTTACAATATGAGCTTACACTTTGATTCCATTAATTCTAAGGGTTCTCTGAGAACCTGGACAGAAGTCCCATAGAGGAGCAGATAGATTTTTTCCCTGTGTATTGTTATTTTAGATTGATCTCTGAATTTTCTTTGTGTGCTGGATACAAGCAAACCAATCAAAGTATTGGAAGGGTGTAAAATTGTGTTTGTAATCTCAGGGTGTGCTGAGCAAGGCAGTGAACTGGAGAGAGCTGGAGAAACAGTATTTTATGCAGACTGTTTATGAAGAAGAAATCATTCAAATGCTTGAATACTGTGGAGTGAGTATAGTTTGTTTTCTTCATTTCATAATATTTACCGGCACAGATAATGTCACTTCCTTTTACTTCCAGTTAAAGTAGCCAATTGTTGGCTAAGACATATTTGCTTGTTGTTTCCTTATCCTTTTGATAAATTGAATCTTTGAAGGAAAACCTTCTAAAAACCAGAAGCTATTATTTTGGCTCTGTAGTGTCGCAAGGGCTACACTTAACGCACACGTTTCTTCCATGACCACACTTACTGTAATCTGCCACGTAATGTAATCAAAGCTTCGTAACTGGCTTGTAGTCTGGAAAACCAACAGCCTGACATGCAAATATCAAAGAATGATGTGTCTCCCTTTGAAGCAGTTCCTTCCAATATTCAGTGCTGTATTTTTAATATGTAGGAGCTTTAAGCTACTTTTCCAGTTTGTTTCGAACGCTGGGTCACTCGACTTCTGCTTGCGTGTGATGCTGGCCTTTCTTCAGCTTTAGACTTCTATTCACGGACAGTTGAGATAAACATGATGTAGAGCTTTTGTAGTTCCCTTCTTGCTGGGAGCAACAAATGAAATACAAAATACATTTTATTCTTTCTTCAATGCATGTTATGACAAAGCTTGAAAGACTCTTCTCAAGGGGAGTTTACTTGCCTTGCCACGCTTCGAAGACTGAAGTGGTAACTTGTTCAGAATTGCTTCTGTTGCAATTCTGTTGTGTCCTAGACATAAATCGTGATAAATCGCAAGAGTCTTTGCTTTGTGACAATCCTTTATCAAATAACTTAGGACAGGAGAAGAGGGGTTGATGTGGAGACAGTTACTTAGGGGCTTTCCATTTGTAAGTAAAATACACTGGCATCGTGAGCTATAATGGAAACGCAGAATGAAGCTATTGAGTCGTTCTGATGATCAGGATTTAACTGAGTGACTTTGGGGCTGAAAATAACAAGCAGTCTGGGCAGTGTTGGTTCTATCTTTTTTCATGTTTTTCTTTTTGAGTTGATCTTAACAATAAGATTAAGCAACTGGTTTAGAGGAGAAACCCTTAATAAATGACCTATTGTCTTTGTGCAGACCGATTCCTTCAAGATGGGCCAAGACTTTGTTAAAAATTTCCCTGACAGCGTGCATGGTATAGATGAGATGGATGTGACCTCCAGAATGTTCAACTTTGATTCCTCAAACAAAACTGTATCCCAAGAAGCTGTTAACAGCTTTGCCACAAACAAAAGTACTCTAAGTGCCTCATCAGAAAGACTCTTAATACAGGATGCTCCTAAAATGCAGTGCATAAGTCAAACATTTTCAACCAGTAGCAACAGCAATAGTAACATAACCAGCCCCCAAGAACACAGAATGAACAAAAGGAGTGACACTTTGCAGAGAGAATCCTTAAGGTTCATGAAAGGAGTAATGGATGAGTGTACGCACGTAGCTAACTTCTCAGGTATGTATTGACTTGTTTCAATGTGTGATTTGAAAAAATGCATAAAGTCTGAGGGAAGATGTTTTCTTTACTCTCATTGCTGGCATCTTAGCTGAAATAGGGAAATATCTTCAGTATTATTCAGCAGCATCTATTTAACATTTCATTTCCTCATTGTTTTCCTGCTTCTTTGTAAGAGCCAACCAATGATCAAGTGAATTAAAAATTTGCCTTTCAGTTTCTTCATTCATGTTTTCATTCTGACTGTGAAGTTTGTTCTAAGTACAGTTACTGTTTTTGTAGACACTTAGCAAGGAACAACTTAGCTAAAGCAGTGACCTGTCTTGAAACTTGAAGAGGATCTGGGATCCTGATGTACTTGTCAAAGTGATGCAGTCCTTTGTGTCAGTTGTCTCCTGTCATTGTTTTTCTTACCGTAGATGAGTGAAACTCTGCTTTTCTTTAGTTCCAGTTGACCCAAGTTTAATCATAGTTGTACAAGCTAAGGAGGATGCCTATATTCCTCGAACTGGGGTGCGCAGTCTTCAAGAAATCTGGCCTGGCTGTGAAGTCAGGTATCTGGATGGAGGTCATGTCAGTGCCTACCTCTTCAAACAAGGACTCTTTAGGTAAGGTCAACAGAAAGTTCAAAAAGAGTCTAGAAGTTAAAGCCATAATATTGAGGCACTTAACTTTTCTTCTAGAAGTAATAGTATAAGTACTTAGAAGCAACAAATACCAAATACTGTTTTGAGGAACAAATTGTTTGATTTGCTTACAGCAATCCTGGGGTGATCCTGCTGTGGCAGGGGGATTGGACTAGATGATCTTTAGAGGTCCCTTCCAATCCTAATGATTCTGTGATGCTATGATTTCCATTTCATGAGCAAAGGTGAGGTGCAATACAGTGAGCCAACGGTAAGAGAATGATCCCACTCACTCCTGCTTTTCAGTGAAGACTGTTAGTTAATTTGTGCACTGAACACTACAAAATGCTTCCAAGTCAGTGACTGCTTATTTTGTATTGCACAGCTGTTGACTTTTTGCAGTTGTTGTCTGAGACTTTTAAGAACAGACATAATTGAAGATGAAAATCAAAAGAAAAGCTTGACTGCAGTTGAGTAGTAGTTGCATGAATTCTTACCTTAGTAATACCAGGCGTTGACTTTCTGAAGACTTTCTGAAGGTTAAATAAATGCAGTTCCTTAGTTTTAAAAAGCTGAATACTTTTTAATTTTCAAACATGAGGAGATGGTAAGAGTGTACATCTCATTTGGGAAGTCTAAGCAGCAATCAAGGTCAGTGTGCGCTTACCGCTAGCTTATTGCTATTTAAAACTTCAGCCTTACTTTATGAAGGTTACTCAAAAGTCATGAATTCTCCATATCTCTCTGACACATTTCGTGACGTGTTTGAGTAGAAAACTCCTCATCCATTAACATTTGCGCTCAAAGTTGGTAAAAAAATCCCGCTCGTTCCTGAAACATGAGTATATTGCTGCATTGAAATGAGAGATCCCAGAAACAGTGAAGGAGAAAAAACTACCTGGTATCACGCTTTGGTTGAATGCTGTTTTGAAGCTGTGATGGCAGCTTTGCAGTTGTATTTTGTAAGTACACAGAAATACACCGCTTACATCATTTGGGGAAGAGCAGGTCTAAGTGATCTTTTCTCCTTATTCTAGACAGGCGATTTACGATGCATTCGACCGCTTTCTTCAGAAATACACTGTTTAAAAGTCTTCCTAACGTAATCCGACTGATCTGATTTGTACTTCTGCTTCCTGGAACTCAACATTTGGAAAACAAGCCTCTCGCAACATCGAGTAGATGGGCACTGACTTTGTTGTAGGTAACAATTACCAAAAAGGGTGAAGTACCAGCGTTGCTTTCATTTCAAGCAAATGCCATTCTGACAGTTGCTTCAGTGTTAACCTGTGAAAAAACAACAGCAGCGTTTGTTAGTGCATGAAGGGCTCACGTACTTCATGTTTGATCTCGTCGTGTATTCCTTTAATTCGGGATAAATTCTGAATCATGTCTGCTGTGAAAACAAACCCATCTGAGTATTGAAGGAATGTGTAGTTTGCTCTAGAGCAAAGACGTCTCCTGCGTTTAGTGTATTCCTAGTTTGTTCCAGGTACCTTGGTTTCCTCTTGCTATTCCTATTGTGTGGCACTATGGCTTTGCCAGCACCCAGCCTATTGTGTTTGTCACTGATTTTCTGTGCTGTGAATCACAAATGAGCTATAACAGGAGGGGCAGCATTGAATCTGACGAAAAGACTTTCAAAATTCAGTGAAGAGTGTGAGAGAGACAATTTTATTCAATCCGTCCATGAGATTATTCTGCTGCTGAATTAAACCACGCTGTTCCAGAAGATTCATGCAGCAGTTAAATCATCGGTTTCACAAAACTGCAAAAGGGAAAATGGAACATCTAAGTAATTCATTGTTTACATGCATTCAGTTGAATAACATCAACATCTCCTTCTAGATTTTTTTTTTTTACAATGCTAGTGGAAACAAAAATGTACCCGTTGTCTTTAGAGTCTGTTTCTAAGCAGTTACACCAACAGCAGATTATATGGTGCTATAAAGATCTGTTGGAAATACTTCAGCAGAGGTCCTTTTTAAAGTGCACTCGGCGCTGATGTGCAAAATGCAGTTTCACTGTATAATATTTAAAATGAGACTAAGGGTTGTAACAGCAGTTGTGCTAGCTCCTTATTTTTCAACTCTCTTTTAATTGGATGGAAAATTTTAAAAACGAGGATTATGAATGCGTTTCAGAAAATCCAGAGCTTGTTTTTTCCCTTTGTGGGATTCAAAATGCCAACAAATGACAATAAAGGTTGTCCTACATCAGTAGTACCAGTATCTGTCCACATCTTATTTTGTGGTGATCTCCTGAAACCCTTGAGGATTAATTTTAGCACAGGAGTGGCCAGAGTTACACAAACAGGGACGATGTGGTTTCTGCACCTTTCCAATCAAGCACTTCATTGATCTCTACGGTTAGCGTAACGGATCTCAGTAGGCAGAGTATAAAGCAAACAAAGCTCAGTTTATATAAAGGTATTCTCTTGAGTTTTAATCTGGCAGACAGGAGTAGTAACTGGGAAGAAGTCATGGTTCACTTGGAAATGAGAGAACTTCAGGTAAAACTGAGGTGCAGCGGTTTGTAACAACCCTGGTTATGTAATGTAAAATCTACTGAACATGCAAAAAAAGTTCTGTTGGAAGTTAAATCATTTTTTTCCAAGGGCTTTTTTTATCAGTTCTTTAGTCAGCGCTGGTTTTGTACATGTCGGACACAAGTGTGAAGTGAGTACAGTGAAGCACTGAATGTATGGTGGAAGGCCTGAAATCAACTCTAAGCTTATAAATTTAAAATTGGCGTCTTGGGTACTGAAAGGTTTCTGGGGTTTACATTTTATGAGGTCATTCATCAACTGATTTACAAGACCATGGTCTGCTGTTCACCAGCTCTTTGAGATCTCACATTTTAAATGTGTTTGTGTGCTTTATGTCTTGTTTCTGTTGCAGCTATGAGAAAGGGAGATAACTGGTGGCAAGGGAAAGGGCCTGAATAAATGGAAGAGAGAAAAGACAGAATTTGTAAGGCGGGGAGAAAGCACAAGAAAAATGAACTTCCCCACAGAGCCTAACACGCCAAAGTAAATATTTTCAAAGCGCACAATACTAGGAATTACACAGCTGGTGGGAACTTGACATCCTGAGGTTAGTGTTCTGATGATATTACTAACAAGGTTTAACTTGCCAAAAGGGCAAACTGTTCACAGAAGCAGATTTCTGCCAGCGCCACTCTTGCTTGAGAGAGAGCAGAAGGCTGGGGTCTGACACCAATGAGAAACCACACTTTACCATGTACCTAAAGTAACATTGCCAAATGTGAAAGCCCAGTGCGAAGGGTTTAAGGAATTTCTCAGGTTAGAATAAAAAAATGTCTGTGGGCTGTTTCTGCCAGTTACCAGACACAGGAGGCTATTAGCTGGTCTGTCAAAGGGGAATAACCTGGCTGTGTGTTTTTAACCTTTGGAAAATTGACTTTTTAAACCAGATTTTAAGGTTACATCCGAAGAAGATGTTATTAATAAACCCCTGATGGTAAATGAGAATGTAATTTTTATTTAGGATGTGCATGAGAAAAGTATTGGAATAAGGTTCCTGCACTAAATGCAAATAGGAGGTAAGCTCTTGTGTATGTCTGAAATCTATTGTAAAACTGGCCTTGATAATTTTGTGGTTTTAATATTTTTCAATAAAAATCCTAGAAACACCCAGTGTAGGTGTTTGTTTCTTGCATATGAGAATTCAAACTCTTCAGTGGCCTCATTCTGCTAGAATTTCCTGGGCTTAAATAATAGCCTTTCTACTTAAAAGAGTTCAAACTCTATATAAACCTCTATCTGCTTGCTGCTGCGTTCCAAGCCAGGGGAGTGTTGGGCCATAATAAACTCGGAGCATGTTATAGGACTGTCCAGCAGTAACTGAAAAAAAGTCACCCTTGCCGTTGATGGTTGCTCTTGTGAGGTAAAAGGTTACGAGGTGAGACGGCCTGATGAGGAGCAGCTGAGGGAGCTGGGACTAGTTAGACTGAAGCAAAAGGAGGCTCAGGGGAGACCTTATCGCTGCCTACAACTACCTGAAAAGTGGTTATAAAGAGGCGGGTTTTGGTGTCTTCTCACAAGTGACAGGACAGGAGGAAATTAACTCCAATTGTGCCAGGGGAAGTTTAGTTTAGACATTAGGGGAAATGCCATTTATAGAAAGGGTCTTCAGGCCTTGGAACTGGCTGCCCAGGGAGGGGGTTGATACCATCTCCAGGTGTGTCTAAAACCTGTGCAGGTATGGAGCTTAGGGACATGGTTTAGCAGTGGGCTTGTTGCGTTTAGGTTAGTGGTTGTGCCTGATGATCTTGACGGTTGTTTCCAACCTGAACAACTCCATGGTTCTAAGGTGGTGGCAGGGTTCTGGATTGCTGCTGCCTGGAGCAGAGGAGACTATTTAATCATCTGCTGTGTTGAATGGGAATGTTACACAGTAGCCAAAAGGCTGCTTTGAGCTGATAGCTGTGAATGTTACTGGCAGGGGTATGTTTTGAGTTTTGATGGCGTTTATATGAGGAAGAAAAACAAAAAGTCTTGGAAACCTCGTAGAGTTGGAGCAGCCATTCCGACTGAAGCCTGCCTGTTGTACCCTGCAGCCAAGATGCAATCAGTCCTGTTTTTGGTGCTCAGTTGTGCTGTCTGACAAGCGATGTCAGTGGTAACACCTCTGCGCGTTAAGGCTGACACATCCTCCTCAAGCACGAGGAGAACAAACGGAGCGGATGGTACGCTTTGTCTGCCTTTGAAAGCAAGGGCCGTGACAGAGTGAGCAGTTAGGTCTGGTGTCTTACCTGTGAGAAAGCCAGGAGATTATTTTATGTGTGTGTTTTGTTTGCATGTTTCTTGGCACTGAAGTTGCTGATCCCCATCTAGAACAGTTGGGTTGTTGAATGGAGCTTTTTGGTTGGGGTTTTTTTTTTCCCAAGGCCAAAAAACTTCCTCAATAATAACCACTCAGTAATTTACTTTGTTTTTTAGCAAGTATAGATGCCTGACTCTAGAAAGGCTGCAAAAAGGTGCATTAATTGAAGGAATTGAGTCTGTTTCTATGTATTAGAATGCCATACATGTATATGTAGATACTTTTAAAATAGCCTAGAAGCCGTAAATCTTTGGATCATCAAAGGGCTGTTTTTGCTTTGTAATGGCTAACATTTTGAGTCAGCTAATACTTCTTATTTATTTATCTTACTTCTGTCCTGTGCTGCCTTTTTTTTTCCCCCCCCCCAAATGTTGATCTTAATTATGGTTGGTTGGGCAGGATAGTTTCTTTATCTTAAGCTGTCAGGTTCTCTGTTAGCTTGGCTGTAATGATAAGTTATTGAAAGGAGGTTCGTGCCGTCTGTAGCCGTATAATTCCTCATAAAAACCAATTACATGAGTAAAACTCATTACGTTATGCAATCCTGTAATTTTCAGTGTTTTCTCATACGCTAGGGTGCTTCCACACAAGATAAAACAGAAGCTTTAAAATGTAAAGCAGCTCCTCGCAGTTGTTACTCTCTCAGCTCTTTTCAAACAGGAGCGTTGCAGGCACTGTGCTCTCCACAGAAAAAGCACTGTGAGTTCTGGCAAGGGAGGCTTGGATGTGCTGCTAGAAAGTAACGAGAGGCATGATACACAGTGGACCAAAAGTTAAGGATCAGTCTTGCTGCAAAAAGCCTTTTGTATATTCTCCAGGCCCAGTCCATGGCACGATGTACCCAGCAAGCCTTCCACTACTATCCAGAGAGACAAACGTAGTCATCAAGAAGGCCAATAGAGTGTTGGGATGGATCAAGAGGAGTGTGTCTGGCAGATCAAGGGAAGTTGTTCTACCACTTTATTCTGCTTTAGTGAGGCTGCAACTGCAATGCTGTGTCCTGTTCTGGTCTCCTCAGTTCCAGAGGGATAGAGAATTAATTGTGAGAATTCAGTGCAGAGCTAAGAGGATGATTAGGGTTCTGAAACAACTGCCTTGTGGAGAGAGATTGAGAAAATTGGGACTCTTTAGTTTGGACAAAAGAAGGCTCCGAGGGGATTTAATCACTGTCTGTAAATCCATGAGGGCTGAGCATCAAGAAGAAAGGAATCCTCTCTTTTCAGTGGTGTCAGACAGGACAAGGGGTGATGGATGCCAGCTTGAACACAGGAAGTTTCATCTCAATCTGAAGAAAAACTTCTTTCCAGTCAGGGTTATTAAATATTGGAAGGAGTTCCCCGGGGAGCTTGTGGAGTCCCCTTCTCTGGACGTGTTTCAACCCTGGCTGGATGCAGTTTTCTGTCATTGATTGAAGCTTTTTAGGTGGTTCTGCTTTTCAGCAATTTGCATAAGAAAAAAGCAGGAGGGTTGGACCTGATGGCCTTTGAAGGCCTCTTCCAACCCTAATAAACTGTGTAAACTGTGTGTAAGTAGGTACCAAACCTGCTCAGGCTGACACCTCACAAGTCACTCTTACTCAGTTTCCTGCTTTTTTTAACCCTGGTCTGTTGAGGTTCCTGCAGTGCAGCATTGTGGTGTTCCCAAGGTCTGTCACTTCCTTACCATCTAACATGTGTCCAAGAAAAAGAAGAAACAGGAGGTTAATCCCCCTCTCCAAAGTGCCTTCGGTAGGGCCCCTGTGCTTTCGGATCGCTATAACCTCTGCCTAACCTTTGACTTAGGGAAACCAAATAAAAGATGTGAAAACTGTTTTGGAGAGGTAGTTTGACGATACTCCTGTGTCAGGAGTGTAGCTGCAAGTTATATCTGGACAACTGGTGCTTTGTCCAGTCACAATTATTCCCTAAGAACGCTTTCCCTCATTTTAAATACGCGTCACTGCCGTATGCGTTCAGCATGTCCTTGACTCATACGTCTGTTGCATGCAAAACAAATTGAGTTCTTAGTAGCAGAGAAAAATGCTTCCCAGAGTCTCAAGATTTGCTTCTTAGAAAAAAAGCACTTAGAAGAATAATAATTTATTTCGTCTTTATGTGAGAAATTCCTCCCAATCTAACGTTTTCAGCTAAAATCTGCAATATAGAAACGTGCATTGTATGGTTTGCTTGTAGTGGAGTAACAGTTGTGGTGGAAGTTTTAATTTCAAGCCTTTACCCTAATAACATATTTTGCTGCTGCAAAACACTGGGAAATTGGTTAATTGTGACACTACCTGAAAAATTATTTGGGTGGTTTTGTAAAAGACTGTTTTACAAATTGCTCAGTTCGTTGGTGTTGGCATTCCTTTTTTGGAACGTGCTTTGTAAGAAAAGGGAGGAGAGCAGGGCCAAGAGAATCTGTGAGAAACGGGAGCAGAACTGGTGTCTTGCGGTGTAATCAGGGAGACTTATGGGGAGCAACAGGAGGTGCAAAGAGGGAAAGAGGTGACTGACTGCATTCAGCCGTGGCTTCCCTCAGCCTGTAACCACAGTGCTGCTGGGAAGAGTCAGGAGGTATAACCTCCCCCTGGATCCAGCAAGGGTGATATAAGCGCACGTGTGCTACTGCAGGGTCATTTCTAGGGGATCGCTGGTAGGAAGTAAAACGGCAGCGGAGTTGTGGTGTGACAGCCAAAGTCCGAGTCCTTCGCGGTGCTGAAAGGTTGGGTTATTCCCTCGCCACATGGCCCCAAACCTGTTCCAGGAGCACAGCGTGGAGAACGTGGTGAATGGGAAGTGCGGGACCACAGAAGTACACTTCAACGAACCCCCTCCTGCTGTCTGCTGAGCCCCTCGTGTTGTATCAACATGGGCCAGACCCGCGAACCCCGAACTGTGCAGTCAGCGATCCGTGAGAGCTTCAGCCACCTTGAGCTGGGTGTGTCCGTCGTGGAGAGCCGGAGCGCTGCTGCCTGTGCTGCTTCTGCGCTCGGTGCTGCCACCAGCTTCCCCCGGCTTTCGGCTCAGCCCCCGCCTGCAGCTGCTTAATGGGATGCGGGATCACGGGGCCGCACGCTCCCGTCCCGCTCCGATCCCGTCCTGTTCCCCGCCGCTTCCGCGCTGCTGGGGACGGAGGCGGTGGAGGGGAGTGGCTCGCGCCGCCGCGCTCGCGCCCGTCCGCCGTGAGGTCACATCGCACAGGAGTGCTCCAGGCCCCGCCCCTCCCGCGCACCCTCCCCCGCGCGGGCCGGGCCGGCGACACTCTCGTTCCTGCGGCGGGCCGGGCCAGGCCGCCCCTCCCTCCCCGCGCCTCTGCCGTCCCCTGCCGCCGCGCTCCCCTTTCCTCTGGCGACCGGGCTCTGCCGAGTGCGCGACCCGGGCGGCGCCGCTTCCCCTCGGGATCTCACGGAGCCCCGGCGGGGCGGGGCGGTGGCGAGGGGTGGAGGAGGCGGGCTGCGCACGCCGCCCCCCCCACCCCTCCNCGAGCCGGGAGCCGGAGACCGCGGAGGAGGAGGAAGGCAACGGCCGGCGGCCGGTGGAAGCGCCGCCACCCCGGGAGAACCCGTGGACGAGGCGCCGAGCGGCGCGGGACAGCCCGTCCCCGCCCGCTGTCCCGCAGGAGCCAGGTGCGAGAGTAGGGGTGCGGGTTGGATGTCGGCCGGTTTTGGTTTTGTTCCGCGGGTTGGTCGTTTGAGAAGCGAAGCGCGTGTCGGTGCCCGGCGCCGGGCCCGGCGCGGGCCGGCCGCTGGGCAGCTCCGCCGTTTGACGAACATGGGCACAGTGGGGAGGGCAGTGGAGGGGAGCGGGGTCTGGCTGCCGCCTTCGCCCGGCTCGGTTTGGCGCCAGGACACGGAGCAGGGAGCCACGCTGATTCGGGGGTTGTAGTATCACCCCGGCACGGGAGTGGGAGGTGACCTCCGTCGGGCCCCGCATGGCGCTGCGCTCTGGGACTGGCCGAGAGCGAGATACTGCCTGGCGTTGCTTTTCGTTCGAAACCATGTGGAATCCCGTTCGCTTCACCGCAGGAGTTTTTTGCCTAATTACACAGTAAGGCCCTCTGTGCGATCCGTTACTCAGTTCTGCTTTCCAGGAGATTTGGATTGCGGAGTCTTTACGTGTTAACAGAAGCAGTTGGTTTGCTTACGCGCAGGGCTTAGACTGTTTATGCAGAAGGAGATAGAATGAGAGTAGCCACGGTGTAATTTTCTGGCCTTTACGTGCGCCATGTAGGACAACGTGTCAGAACTGCCTTACACGCTCCACACTGACTAAACAGGCAGGTGGTTTCACAAAGTTGGTCGTGGAAGACCTGACTGGAAATTATTGGTCTTTATGCTTAGGCTAGCAGAGAGTTCCTAGAAGTTAGACGCTTCTTGGAGTGTTGTTCTTGGCTGGAAGTAAACTGCTGACCTCAAAATACACATTACAGCCAGTGTTTCCTGACAATTTCAATCTCAGCACTTGCTCCTGAAGGCACCTGACAAACCTTTTTGTGATCTCAGTCACTTTTATCCCTGAATTAAGTATGTACTTGCCTCACAAAAGGAAATACATAATTTATAGCTTCAAGTACACAGGTCATGCAAAGAGAGGAGTTCTCTAGACCGCAAAGTCACTACTTAGCTGAAGATCAAACCTTTTGGCGACATATATAGTCATCTTTATCATCTCTATTGTTTCGTTTGCGTGCGTTCACTCATAAATACCTATTTGCACATAGCTTCTACAGTCCGGCTCGCTGGGCAGCAGCTTGTGGTCTTGTCACTGCATGAAAGGGAGCTTGTCACTCCTTTGCCTTGCTGTGGCCTTAATAATAGTAATAGTGGTACATTAGAAGCACCTGGAAAGCTTCCTTTGTTGTATTAGCTCCTCATGCTTCACCTTCTCTAAGGTTTACGTTTCTACTTAAGATAAAGCACGCAAATAGTTTCTGAAGGAAGGAGGAAAAAGGAGGCCGTGAGTTCATACACTGTGCGCATTATAGACTTAATTCGATGATGTCAGAGCACTTTAAATTGTTTTTCTTCTGTGTAAAAGTTGTGCTTGCCCTGTATCAAATGAATGTTAAACTAAGTAGCTGTGCTGGAATGGGTTTTTTTTTTGGTGGCAAGTTTATAATGCAAATATGGGAGTTGCTGTGGCTGGAAATGGCTTCAGTGAAGAACACGGTTTGGCCACCACTCAAAGCCCTGTGATGGAAGTGCTGCTGTTCTCTTTGTAAAAGACCAAGCAGCTGATACTTCCTGGCTGTTTGAGGAAGGACTTGCCATGTGCTTCCATCTGCAATGAGGGATGTATTTTGAAGTAACTAATTGCATGTTGGCAAAGCAAAATCAGTCACGCTAGGCCCTGATGAATGTAGTAGTATGGAAATTAGTCATGTGAAATAATAAGTAGATGAGCAGAAATACTACTGGGACGGAATGTAAAACTATCCGTAAAGAGGATAATAAAACGTAAAACAATCTCACATCAAAGTAGTGACTGAATCCTGTTTGACTCGTTGATCCTGGCTTAATTTGTTGAAAGTTTCCTGAGCCACGCAGGTACGGTGCGTTCGGCAGTAGTTACGCACTAGAGATAATTGACCCCAGCCCCAGTCATCTTCTGACTTTCAATTTAGCTTGGGATTTGTAATAGAGGCAAACCTGACTCTTGTTACTGAAGGAAACTCTTAAGGTTGCCCAACACTAGAAGGAAAAATACAACGTTAAACTTTCCAAGTTCTCAGTGAAAGAATTCAGTTCAAGTGTTGTTGCTACAAGCTGTTGTAGTTTTGTCTCTCAGTAAACCAAAGCGTAACTGTATTTGAATTTTTGATTGTGTGCTGTCACAGTTCAATGTTTCTCAGCTTTTTATTAAACTTCTCTTTTAAACAGGATACTTTCAGAATTAGGTAGCTAATTTCATATCCTAATCTGTGCTGAACTTGTAGAGAAAGACTTGGAGCAATACAAGACTGCTAGCAAAATTAATAAGCTTCTGCCTAATCCCAGTGATGGGGAACGCAGGGAGTTTGCTTTAGCATGGGCTGTTGAATGATGAAAGGTAATTCCAGTGTGTCCTCCTCCCAGTGCCTTCCCTTGCACTACTCAGCCAACATATTGCACTACATCTTCATTCAGTTCCTCGAGTTGGAGCTCTGTGAGTAAGAGGAGAGGAATGGTTGCGGAGAAGTCCTATGTAATCTTGCAGATAATTGTTTACAGGGTAACAAGATGAGCTTTTTTTACATTGGGACAACAAGGTGAGTGTGGACATATGAGAGCTGTGGAACAACTCAGCCTTAATCCCATATTCCTTTTCTTTCCTCAGCTCCTCCTCAAAGCTGGACTCTTCAGAAGAGCCAGATACCCTTCCTCCATATAAATAATTTGCCTAGGATGGAGCTGTTGAAATAATTCCATTCTGAGAGTTCTCTCACTGTTCTTCTTGATGAAACCTAAAAAGCTGCCCTTTGTGTAAGCCTACAAAAGGGAATCTGAATGACGAGTTCTGTAGCCTTTGTGTGAGCTGCATGATGTGGGTCTCTAATAATTCCTTAATTAGTAAAAAATTATTTATTAAGGTATTCAGTGAAGCAAAATATCCAGGGTGCCTGAGTGGTGGAAGTGGGTTTGTTTCCTAGTGTGCTTGAGTGATGTAGCTGATTACAATAACTGCCCGTTTCAGTCTTTATTGTGCTGTTTGTCTGTCTTCATTGCATTTACTTCTGAGCATCAAAGGAAACCTTTTATCCAGCTGATATTTTGGTAGCAGAACCAGTTTGCAGTAGTGCTATTGTACAAATTAATTTGCTTTAGTCTGTATTTCATTTGCTTTTGCCTGTTTAGCAGCTACTTAAAAAATGCAGTTTAGTAAAGACATACTCTGTTAGTGAGAATAGGGAGCTCCTGGCTGGTAAACGATCTGGCTATCAAACGTTTTGATGTATCTGAGGCAGATACTGTTAGTTCTTAGGAAGTCACCAAGTGTTTTAATAGCAGCTTTAAAGAAATCACGTTAAGAATTGTCAAAAGGTGCAATGTTGACAATTACTCCATCCCCAGAAGGGATCCAAACCAAACCTGCTGTCTCTGCTGTAGTCACATGAAACAGCGCAGGACATTTTTTCTGGTGGATTTTGTGTTGCTTAATTTCTGAACTGGTGGCCCATTATGAGAGAGAAATGCATCCAGCTGCCTGGAGTCTTAAGACTTAGCACTGGCCCGCCGTGCTCAACCTTGTGCTTCTTGCTATGATGAAGCTAAGAAAAATTGAGATGAGACATTAAAATAAATAGTCTAGTGATTAATTAATCAGGTATTGTGCAAGTTTTTGCCTATTGCTTGTTGTATTGAACAACTGATGGGTATTGAATGCAAAAATGTGGAGGCATACAGGTGTTCTAATGTGTTGTCTTAGCTGTTGTTCACATAGCTTGGAGAAGGTCGATCTAATGTAGTTTAGCTCTGAAATGCTGGAGCTATTGTAGGAAAGGATGTTAATGTAGTTACTGCTATTTTAGTTCTCAAAGTCTTGGATGTCAGTCTGTGCTCTAGGTGTAAATGATGAGACACTCCAGGAGATTCTTTTGTTTCCTTAGAGTCTTTTACACTGATGTGTTAAAACCACAGCTTTCAGCATGGCCCGTGTTGTTTAGAAGTGGACTATACCGTGAAGTTCAAAACTGAGCGTTGGAAATGAAATTGTGGTACACATGGAGCGTGTTCCACTGAAGTTGTGAGTAACTGTGCTGATGGGTGATTTCAGCTGCCTCCTGAAGCGCTTTTGTCCCTTCACTGAAGACAATACTCATGCTATCCAAGTGAAAATAAATAGAATATTATCTAGAAATCTTTAAGGCATAAACTGTGTTTGTATCAAGCTATCTTGTGTTTTACCTTTTATTAATGGAGTTTGCATTCAGAAGAAATGGGTGCTATCATACGTCCTCTGCTGTCAGAAACAATTCATGCCTAGTTATTTGCAGAGCTCCCAGCCATCTGTTCTTCAGAACTTTGAAAACATAGTTTGTCCTGTAATCGATGGTGCTTTAGTACATCTTTTTGTACAAACTTTGCTTCTTTTATCTCTGCACAGCGTCCAGTCTGCTTTTCCTTTTCTGTTGCCTTTGTTCCAGAGGATTGCTGCTGTTTAGTGGCTCTCAAATTCATCTTTCATTTCTCAGAACAGTCATACCATTTATCTTGATGGACTGTATTTGGCATGGTTGCTCATCTGTGTCTTTCTGCAGGAAGCATCTTGTGTTAGGATGTGGAAGAACCATAAGTCGTAATTCAGAAGTAAATTCTTCACTGGATAGAGTTCAGCGACTGAAAGATAATCTTTGGCAATGAAACTTCTTCATCCTTGATTTTGATTGTAGCCCCCTTCAAATCTGGGCTGAAACCCAGCAAGTAACTGAAGATAACTGAATTCTTTGAGGAACAGGGCATGCTGTCACTGATCAGGTTCCCTTGTAGCATTTGACTGAATAAACCATTTAAATACAGTTGGGTAGGAAGTAGCAGTGAGTGACATAGTTTATTTGCAAGGGCTTGTTGGGTTCTGCTGGAGCAGTGCATTAAAGATGCTGTTTTTAGGTGTTCAGCACTTTTATATGTTGCTGAAACTAAGCACTGAAGTAACGTGGAGCATCGAGCTTTTCTCTAACCACACTCTAGAGTAAGTTTTGCCAGGCCAGTGGCTCGAGGCCTGATCACAGCAGTATAACAAATGTAACCTGGGTAAAACCTTTAAGCGATTTGATGCTTTTATTCTCCCACTCTCCTTGTTTTCCTTCTTTACCCTTTATCTTCCCTTTTGAGCTTCACACTAGAATCCCACAAAAGGAAGGAACAGTTACAGCTGGGTTTGAACATAGCTCCACACAAGAAACTGTGGAGCTGCTTTCAAGCAGGGAATTCTGGAGTGTAGTGATATCTTGAGCTTTTGAGTTCAAAAAGGGCATCAGCAGCTAGCCAAGGTGTTGCCTAACATTGATTTTCTTTTCATTTAGTGAGCAAATGCATCTTCCAAGTCTTGTATTACTGTGTGCAGATAAGAGAGATTCCTCAGAACGAGTTGGGTCTCATTCTACTCAATTTAGATAGCCTCTCCTGCCTCCTGGAACAATATCCCATGACTAAGATAGTACAGCCACATGGAGTCTTTTCTGTTTGAATCCCGTGCTACGCCCTGGTGACACACAGAGTAGAAGTTCTAGCACAGCAATCCTTCAGCAGCAGGTTAAGTAAAAGTGCTGTGAGATGGAAAAAGGGCTTCAGTAAGGTAATTGGACAGCTCAGGAGAGCTGCATGTTTTACAGACTACTGGGAGGCTGATGGGATGGCCGGTGAGTTTACCTCTACAGATAATTAGCAGTTTTGTTGGAGAAAATTACAAATTTGTTTGCTACTCCACCTCTTCAGCTGTTTGTCCTGTGTTGTAAAGGGCAATTAGTTTGCTTGTCGAACGACAAGTGAAAATGAGGATTGCGCAGTCACTGCGTGTTTCTGAAAGCTCTTGGTCTAAAGTTAATTGAGGCTGAATAACACCAAAGAGGCAGTTTTGGGGAGTGTGTTTTTCTTTGTTTTAAAAGGCAGATCTGAGGAGAGGAAAAAAGTCCTGCTGGTCAATGGTGTGGCAAAGAGTCCCAGCCTGATGAGGAGTTGCTGAATTCACATCTTGGTGATGTGCGAGTTGAGTAGCGCAGCGTTAGTCTAATTTACAGTGGAATATGACATTAGTTTATGCCTCTAACGTTCACAGCGTATTCCAGGAAGCAGACAGAGGGTTTTCAGAGTGACTGGGGTGCACGAGGGTGGGGTTCCTAGTGTGAAGCTGCGATAAGGAAGATTAGTCACTGGATGTGAAAGAGATAGGGGTTGAGGTGATGTTATCCCTGTATGAAATAATAATCCACTAGTGATTTCAGTCGTGTTGAATGTTTCAAGCTTGTTTGTTCTAAAATACTGGGTAAGAAATGTCAAGGAAAGGTTGTGGCCGCTTCTTTATGGGGAAAATACACACTGGCAGAACAGAACCAGGGCTTGACAGAAGTTAGAGGTAGCTTCCACTGTCTCAATTTTTGTCTCCAAGAAAAAGGACCTGATACTAGTGGGTTTTTTTCTGTCCTGAATTCCCATGCAAGAAGTCAAACGTAGGACAAGTAGGGGAAAATTGTACCATATAAGAAAAACAAATTAATATACAGAAGGTCTATTAAAAGACATTGAAAAAAGTCTATTTAAATTTACTAAGTGGGTTATTGCTCCTAGACCATGAGGCCAAATGATGCTGCTACATATGAGAGAGTTATTTCCAAGCATTATATTAATTCCTGTCTGATGATACTGGTAGAAGTACAATGGACTCCTCCTCAGGAGGTCAGATGAGATCATGATTATACAGTTTAGGTCTTGGTTCTGAAGATGTGTGAGTGCCAGCTTTGTTGCAGGTGCTCATATTTATCATAAACATGTCCAGCTGTGAAAGTTGGACGTTAAAGTTTGTTAGTCCTAATGTGGTTTATATTGTTGTTTTCTCCTTTTCACCTTAAGTATTTTTTTATCACTTTGGCTTGATTGTCAACAATATGGCTAAATTGTATTTGGCCTTTGAGTAATTGCTTATAAAAGGAAAGTACTAGGGATCTGTGAGAGCTTCTGTATTTTTTCATGCTTGCATAATGAAAGATTTCATAAATGAATTCAGTCTTGCAGCCTCTAAAAGGAAAACTTAATGTATTTCGGGGGCAGGGGGGTGTCGTTGCTACTTAGGTTAGAATGCCAACATGTTTAGAGAGTCTTTATAGCTGAGCAAATGCTTAACTATCATGTTACAGGGTTGTTCCATACACCTGGTTTTCAAGATTATTTACATTCAATATCAGGTACTGCTGAAAACCTTATGGATGTGTTGATTGACCTTGATACCAAGGCCTCAAAAGCTCCTGCTAGTGTAGTATGGTAAAGTTGTTAGAGTATACCCTCCTTTCTCTTTTTAAGCTCAGTCTAATTCTTCATCTGACCACATTTTTCTTCTTTTTCAGAAACACAAAATTCCACTACAGTTATAAAGGCAGCGAAACCCAGGACAAGGAAGAGCAGCAAGGTTTGTATTTGCCAGAAGGACGTGTTGCTGTGAGTTCCTGGACTGACTGTGCTACGAGTCCCAGTTAATCTAAACTGTCACTGAGCTGATGATAATGTGGTAGAAAAATTAAATCATTTCACAGTGGTTATTTCTGGCTATAAATATCCAGAATGGTAATTAGCTGGTGTTACTAAGATAGAAAGATAGTGAGGTATTTTGAGGATATAACTAAAGGTGTTGTGTGGTCACGGTTAACTCTGAAGAGAGATAACAGTCAAGGAGGAAGGCAGGTTTAAAATTAGAAGGGATGCTAAAGTGGTGTACACATGAGGGGTAAGGAAAGATGCTTTTGGTTAAAAAATCTATTGGATCAAATGAAAATTTGAAATGAAATGTGAAAGGGCTGAAAAAGAAAGAGCATCACTACTGTTCACGAAGGCGTTCTTTGGACAGTTACACTAGTTACAAGCTCAGGTGTAACCTTGATTTGGATGTAACAGCAATGAATAGCTGTTTCTACAGTTGATCATACTCTGCTTTCAGAAGTAGAGTGTTTTCTGTGTTGTATTTCTTCCTTTAAAAAACTGCTCTTCTCAAAAGGGTGGTCTGATGCTCTGAGCCATGACTGACAACTTCCATGTATTGAAAAGCATTAAATCTAGGCAATAATGGGCACTGTTTGTCTTGTTGACAGGCTGGTGATTTTGGTGATATCACAAGCTGGCCAACACCAAGTGAAATAGCCAACAATGAAGTAAGTATCCTCTGTTATCTTCAGTATTCTATTTTTTTAACACCATATTGACTTCTCTGCTCAATACTATTCCCCCCAGCCCTACAACACCCCAGCTTTAGGTGTTGTAGAGTTTCAGCAGAAGTTTTGTCAATAGTTCAGGAGACTGGTTTGTGCTGAACTGGATATTGTGAACCCCTCACATGTCCACACACATCTGCTTCCTTTATTGTTAGTGGTGTGAAAACGTGCCGTGTTTACTGCGCCATTTAAAAATGTGTATTTCTCTTTCTTGCTCACTGAGAATCTTGTGCACAGAGGAGAAGGTTTTTGGGGTTGTGAATGCACTGCCCTCCCTTATGGCTCAGAATGCTTTGTGCAGGTAGTCTTATGACAACTTTGTTATCCTTGCGCTGTTCTCTGATGTGTTTTCCTCTTGCTATATGTATAGCTAATGTCTGTTCCTTTAAATTGTATTCCTTGCACTTTGTCTCAAGCACCAAGTGCATAGTGCATCTTAGGCCTCTTCTGTGCTGTTTAAAACCAGAGCAGAGCACAGATTACTGTAAGGTATCAGGTGCCATTTCATTCCTCAGTTGAGTTCTGCAGCACCCTGGGATGCTCGGTAAGGGAAACCAGGAGATTTGGGATTGGCAGTGTGCACTGTGTGGAAATGTCCAAGTGAAAACTGCAAAAGAGTTTGGCACAAATCATTTGTCCTGCAGGCTCAGTTTCAAACATCCTCCCTTCTTTCTCAACTGATTGTCATAATTTGATGCCATCAGTAGAACATTTTCAGGTATCTATCCAGGCTTTTGGTGTTGAAAGTGAAAATTAGAGATGTCTGTAGATTTGACACAGCTTTATGCTCACTGCTGGGTAGAGGTCACCTTGACATTGCTAGTAGAGTCTTTAAAACCTGAACAGATTACATGCCAGGTTGTTTGCATACAAGTTAGAACACTTCAGTGTGTGCATACATCCCATCGAGGTCTGGGATTTATACAAGATCCTTGACTTGAATTTAAAGGAAGAAATAATTTATAAGCTTCTCCATCATCAGTATTCCTGTCAGTTGCTGAGATGTCACGAAGGGAAGAGAGGAGGCAGTGGTGATAGATGTAACAGTATCATGAAGGACACATCACTTGGATCACAGATTCAGAGAATAATTAAGACTGGAAGAGACCTCAGAGATCATGAAGCCCAGCCCATGACTTAACATCTCCACATCGGCCAGACCAGGGCACTAAAGGCTACAGCCAGTCTGTCGTTCAACACCTCCAGGGATGGGCACTCCATCACTGCCCTGGGCAGTCCGTTCCGTGGTCTAATCACCCTTTCCATGAGGAAGGGCTTCCTAACATCCAACCTAACAATCCCCTGGCAGCTTCAGGCCCTGCAGTCTTGTCCTGTTGCTGGTTGCCTGATAGAAAAGCCTGACGCCCTCCTGACTGCAACTTCCCTTCAGGGAGTTGTAGAGAGGGAGAAGGTCCTCCCTGAGTCTCCTCTTCTCCAGGCTAAATAACACCAGCTCCCTCGGCCTCTCCTCATCAGACTTTCTCTCTAGTCCCTTCCCCAGCCTCGTTGCTCCTCTGGACCAGCTCCAGTACCTCAATATCCTAATGCTGTGAATTGTCTGGTGGTGTCTCATGGATGCGCTTCAAGTGCCTTCCTCAGTTACTCATAAAAATAACACTCAAAGATAATGTCACCTGTGCTTTTTGTACCTCAGTAGCACCACAGCCTCTTCCTTTGCTGTAGCCTGACTCAGAAATGCTGTTCTGGAAGCCTGCATGGCCAGTTCTGCTCTGCAGGACTGTGTGTTTGTAACTTCTCACAGGTGACTGTTGCAATGCTTGTGCTACAGTGCAGGGACAATCTGTAACTGTGTCCGTAAAGTGATTATCTTTTCTATAATGTTCTGATGCTCAGAAAAGCCACCTCTCTGCTGAGCTCGGATCTGAGAGACTGAATAGGGATTGCATTTTGTGTCCTTTAATAGTATTTGTAAACACTGATTTGTGCCAATGTCTAGAATATATTTGTTTTGGCAAACATTTTAAAGAAAACTACTGATTTTAGTGGTTTAAGGAAATGTGCACCCATATCTTTTGCATTCTCTTTAGTACTGCAGGTCTTTAGAATCATTTAGGTTGGATTGTTTCAGACCTTTAAGATCATCAAGTCCAGTTATCAATGTACTCGATCAAGCCCAATGCTAGATCATGTTCCTAACATCCCTGGAGATACTCAAGGTGAGGCTGGACAAGGCTCTGAGCAACCTGATCTGATTGAGGATGACCCTGCTTACTGCAGCCGAGGGTTGGACTAGATGACCTTTGGAGGTCCCTTCCAACCCAGGCCATTCTCTGATTCTATGAACTACATGACTTTTAAGATGCTGCCATTGTACTTGATTTTTATGCCAAATTTTGATAGGATTAATGATGCCTGTACAGGACTAACTAGAGTGTCTGGGTACACTTGTGTGGAGTCTCTCATGAGTGTCCACATTTGGTGTTGTCTGTCTGGTGTTCTCTTACTTTCAGAGCACTTTTTGAAGCGATGGCTTGTTTTAGCAGATGGTCTAGATTGTATCGCAGCGATGTTAATTGCACTTTCGCTGCCTCAGGTATGAAAATGTTAGCACAGAAATCCATGTAGTGTCTGTTAAACCACATAACATTTAGCTGTATTTCATTTCAGTCAATCTGCCTAGAGGGAAGGCCTTGTGTTCAACTAAATTGTTGTGCAGTACTGCAGTACCTAGTGTATGTGCTCCTGTGGGTACAGAGCCATCTCCCAAACACAAGAGAATTTGTTCTTTTTGCAGAAGCATCTGTGAAGTCTAATTTTGCAGGTAGATGTTATATCCAATCATAGAATGATGTGGCTTGGAAGAATCCATTAAAGCTCATCTAGTCCAACTCCCCTGCAGTGAGCAGGAACATCTTTCACTAGAGCAGGTTGCTTAGAGTCACATCCAGCCTGACCAGAAGTGTTTCCAGGGATGGTGGGCAACCTGTTCTCTGGTCAGTGTGTGCCAGTGTTTCACCATGCTCATTGTGAAAAATGTATTTCTTATATCTAGTCTGAATCTCCACTCTTTTAGTTGAAAACCATCACCCCATGTTATATTGCAACAGGCCCTACTAAAAAGTTTGTTGCTATCCCTTTTAGTACTGAAAGGGTGCAACAAGGTCTTCCTTGACCCTTGCCCAGGCTGAAAAACCTTTCTCAGCTTGTCCTCATCCGACAGGTGCTCCAGCTCTCTGACTGCTTTTGTGGCATCCTTTGGACCCTCTCCAACAGGTCCATGTCCTTCTCATGCTAAAGATTCTAGAGCTGGATGCAGGTCTAGACTAGATCTCGCAAGAGCAGAGAGGCAGGATCGTTTCCCTCGTCTTGCTGGCCAAGCTGCTTGTGAAACAACCCAGGATTTGCTTTGCTTTCTGGCTTCAAGCACATGCTGCCGGCTCATGTCCAGCCTTTGATCCCTCAGAGCCCCCAAGTCCTTTTCAGAAACAGCTCTCAACAACATCATGCCTGTATCGGTACTGTGGAAAAATGAAACTCTCCACAATTTGCTCAAATGCTGTTATTTTGCCTCCTTTGAAACGTGTTCTTCTGTGGCATTTCTGAGAAGCGATGGTCTGCGGGGTGCTGGCAGCGCTCAAAGGCACACAGTTTCCGGTGAATGCCCTATTCTAATGTGGGGAAAAAGAAATCTGTAATCATACACCTCCACATCCTCTGATCTTTGCTTCATGTTCTCATGTAGTGGAACAGAATTATCAGTATGAAGCCCCGTGGCTCTGTGTATTTTACATGAACATTTGGCACGCTGTTGAGGTTGTACAGCTTCATGGGAATTTCTGATTTACTGTTCCATATTCTTTAACCATAATCAGCCTGAACAGTAGGTACTGGTGAGTAATATTTCTTTTTTTGCTCTAAAATGCAATTCTCAGCTAATGAAACGTGATTGTCGAACGCTCTGCGATTCTACAGTCTTCAGTTAAAACACAAACAAAAACTTTCTTGGTCTAAAAATTCTTTGTAGAGCCTTGCCAAGTTAGCAGAAAATAGAACTATTTCAGATGAGACTTTACAGGCCTCAAAACTTACCCTACTGAGGAGGAATTTTGATAGGTAAAGGAGATGTTTAGCTTTTGCTGTCAGCAGCTGTAGTGTCAGAAATAATTAGCTGTGTTTCTTGCAGTGTAAGACAGTAAGTCACAGCAAGAAGGCAACAAACAGAAGAGAAAAGGAGGAGAAATCCGATCAAAAAAGCAATAATGGAATCAAGGACAACTCAGAGGCAAAGCCAGATGGTCCAGGAGATAACACTAGCGAGGATGAAGCTCAAACAACTAATCAAAGGAAGAAAGGTCAGTCTGGGTGCTGTGTCTAAGGCAGTAAGTCACCACTGATACTCTTAACGTTCATTCCAGTTGTGTGCCTTGATGAAATGTTTTTGGTTTGCATTTTCAGTGTAATAACAGGATATATTACTTAGGCCAGGCTTCCTTTCACAGGTTTTGGAGAATCTTGTTTAGCAAGTAGAAGTTCTTGGGAAAAATCAGCTCTTGTTCCACTCTGACAGTTTCTGAGGAATTTTTGCATGGCTGTGCGAGCCATTACCCGCTCGCTCTCTCTCTCTCCTGTATTTATTTCCTTAAATAGATAGCACTGTGTTAATTTAACTTCACACACACACATATAAATAATGTATAAATATATGTGCAAAATATACACACTTGTTACAATCTATACTAACTCCCAAGTTTTCACGTTTTACTGCTCACTTACACCTCAATCACTTGAAAACTGAACCTATTCGTTTTCTTTTTTGTCCAGTCTATTGCATTAAAAGTAGGAGGCCAGTCTGCATTGTCCTTGCCCAATAATAGACTGGAGACACAGCTGAGAGTTTTGAGATACTGCTGCCATCAGCTGCTCTTGTTCCTTCTTGCTTCCCTGCTGCTTCACATCCTAAAGTTCTCTGTTGTTTAGCTTTGTTAATTTTCCTATGTATGTATTTAAAACCAAAACCTTTATTGATGTGTTCCTGTGCGACTTGATCTAGGTGATCCTGCTGTGGCAGGGGGATTGGACGTGATCTTTCGGAGTCCCTTCCAAACCCTAATGTTCTGTGATTCTGTGATTTTAATTTTTTTTAGTCTAAGTGGAAATCTAAACCAAAAGATTCTGCAGATAAACTAGGGTGGGGTTTTTGTGGGGGTTTTTTCCCTCATCCATTGCAGGTAATCTCTATCCTGCTTGAGCAGGAGGGTTGGACCTGATGGCCTTAGAATGCCCCTTCCAACCCTAATAAACTGTATAAACTATGTGTGTAGGCAACATTTTGCTTATATTTCTTGGCTACAAAGTTTGAAGCCCACATCCCACTCTAGTAAGAACAACAAATATTATTGTTAAATAAATTATTAGTGGATGTTGGATAATTTAGGCCAGAATACAGCTTTGCTAATGATTTTTGGTTGACATGATTGAACGTAACCTGAATATCTCAAGATAAAATATACAGAACTGCAGCTAAATTGTCAGGAAAATACCTTATGGTTTGTGATTGAAAATGTTAATGCAGTCGTTAACTTTATTAGTTATTATTTAGCTTATTTATTTAGTAACTTGTTTATTGCATTAACTTTATTGTTCACATTTAAGTTTCATGTGCAAATTGTGAAATTTTATGTGGAAGAATTTGCTGTATAAATTTAACACTTGTGTAGCTAAAAATTCTTGGTGATGGAGGTTACATCTACAAATACATTAAGGTGAAAAGCTCACCTTTATTTCATATAGGTAAAGTTTAGTTAATGTTACCTTTCTGTCTGAGAAATTCCTGTTCACTGTGTTTGTTACTGCGTAGACATTCATCATACCAAAAACATCCTGTTTAAGCTTCCCCTATGTTTTTAAAGTTGGAAATTAACTGTCACTGGTTGTACAAGAGGAATTCTATAGATTCTTTTTCAGGAGCTGAAACCTCAAGCAGTATTCTAATTCCAAGTAATCCATTAACTTTTCAAGGTAACAAGCAGAAGTGGGTGCCCCTTCACTTGGATGATGTGAGGTCAGACAGCCAAGAAAGACCAGGCTCTCGAACTGGCTCAAGATTTCTTCTGGAATCAAACAAGCTAATACCTCATAACAACAGACGTAATGAGACGAGAAGTAAGGAGTTTTCAGACTCTCTGCTTTTCTGTTTGTGGCAAATAAAGCATTGCAGTACCTGAGTAGGCATTAGACTGACAGTGTGTGCTGAAACTTGACTTTACCCGTACTGAGTAAAACCTGGGGTATTTGCCAGGAATCAACGAAAAAAGTAACCAAATTGCACTGTATGTTCACTTAAGTTGGAAAGTTTTGTTTATAAGTTAGCTCTCAGATTTGTGTTTCTCAGACCTTTCACAAATGGATCAGAGTTGTAGTGTCTCAATCACTGCCTGCTGAATAACTGAGTTTGGAAACAGTCTGTCTTTCCCGTGTCTTCTGATGCCCAGAGTCGGAGCTGCATAGATGTTACGTTGTCTTCCCTTTGTGGCTCTGTACAGAGTCTTGGGCCTCAGTTTTACAATGCAGAAAGTTTGGAAACATTCTCATAAGGTGGCTGCTCTGCCCTGTTCTACTCTGATTCCAGCAAATTGTTGGTACCAGAGCGATTGCTTGTGGACCTACACTTTGAACTCTGCTTTGGCAATTCTACTGGTGGTGTTTTCTCATTTAAGTTGGACCAATTCCCTCAGTTTCCTGACCTACTTCTGAGCATGGCTGTGCAAACACTTGTACTGGCACAACAGAGAGAGAAATGCTTCACAGCGGGGACTGCGCCTGGTCCTCAGGTGTTCTGAACCCAGCCTGTTAGGGAGCAGAGCTCTTAGGCTGAGTGTAACTCCTTGGTTTATGTGTTTGCACAGAAGTTTTATAATTGCAATAACAACTAAAATGTTTGCTCGTTACAATAAGTGCTGGATGCTACTGAGATGAGATTTGTTTCAGAAGTTATTTTAAGAACATGGATGTAAGGGTTTGCTCACAATGTGTGAGGGACAGACATGGGCAGGAAGGATTTGTCCTAGTGCATGACTTTCTGCAGCGGTTACTCCTCAGGATGAATAATGTCTGTGCATGTTGGGCCTCTGAGGTTGAGGGCTGCCGATGTGAAGGCTGAGGTCCAAATTCCCAGGGAGACACACACCTGCAGGTTGTGATGATATTTGCAAATTCAGAGTCTTATTTGACAGAAAGTAAAGTATTGGAACCCAAATGTAGGAGCGTACGTGTTTTGTAGGGTTCATTAATAAACAGTTGCTAGTAAAACATCGTTTCTGATATGAACAAGGAATCATATCTTTAGTTGGTCCTTTGTTAAATTTAGCAGCTCTCTATTTGATCAAACACAGGCTGTATCCCCAGGCATTTCTCTGATGGAGGGATTGCCCTAGGACCTGCAAGACTATCCAGTTACAACCTAAGCTTTAAGCAAGGGGGACTGACTGAAGGTGGAAGTGTTAGAGAAAAGAGAAACAAATGGTGTGAAAGTGTGTGTGGAAAGGGATTAGTTTTCTCTCATGAGTAAAGTGAGAATCACACCTGTCCATCCTAGTCCACTCTAGTTTTCTGGCTAGTAAAATCAAGGTTTGTGGGGTGTGGTTTGGACCTGCTTCCTTTCCTTTCTTCTTCTGCTTCTCTTGCTCTCTTTTTGCTATGTGCAGAGCACATGCTTACACAAAAACCTTACAGAGATTCTTACAGAGTAATCGTAGACTTGCCTGTGCTATCAAAAGAGGTTCTTTAACTTGGAAGCTCAGTTTGGGGCAGGACCAGGAGAGAATAAGTCATTGTTATTAAATGTGCAGAGTCAGGGGACTGGTAGACAGCTGCTTATGAGAACAGAAGGGAGTCTCCGGAGAGCCACTGATGTGGAAATCCCACTCTAAGTAAGATCACCAAAAGCTCCACAGGAGGAGCTTGTATTATCCTACCTGGAAGGAGAATTGAGTGACAATTCTTTCCCATCACAAGCTGATAATAGGTTTTGTGATCCCTGAGCTGGCACCAGTGTCCAGTTGCTTTAGAAGCATCTGAAATCGATTGACTGCCAGTCAAGCCCATTTACTCTTCTTTATTGCTAACAGCTTCTGCCCTAAGGTCTGGCTGGTTAAACCTTACAGTTTCACCTTTGTAGCTTCCAGATGTGACCTCCTGCTTCAGCCAGCTTGGTGAGCCAGTGCAGTGATTGCCTGGGCACGAGCTGAGGACTTTTTGGCACTTGTCATGTGTTCTGCTGCATTGTTCCCTGTAGCCTTTCTGAACATCCAGAAAATGGAGAGGGCTGCTTTACAGCGCAGTGTTTTTTGGATAGTACACAGGAATAAATCAGAGAACACTTCATTGAACTGTGGTACTTAATTATGATTTCAAGTATTGGGCTTTTTTCTCCTCAAGATTGGCGGCGTGACAGAGAAAAGAGAGATGATCACGATGAAGTGTGCAGCGTGAGAAGTGAAGGTGGCAGCGTTCGAGGATTCTCCAGAGGCAGAGGAAGAGGACGAGGAAGAGGAAGGGGGCGAGGCAGAGGAAACCCTCGAAGTATGTGCTTAGTAAAAATCTTTAAACTATGTTTATAATTTTATTGTTTGCACACAAAGTGAGAGTTGCCTCAAAAAAAAAAAAGGTGTCCTGTAACATAATACAATTAAGTAGATTGAGTGCTTTTAAAATGGGCTGCTCAAAACCACCAGTAAAATTTTAGCAGGTTATCATGCCTAAAAATATTTGTGTGCTGGAGTTAATGTTTTCCATCATCTTTCTTTTCTGTTCTCCTCTGTTTTGAAGTGAACTTTGAGTATTCAGTTGGCTATCAAGAACTGTATGGTGAAGGAACTGACCAAGTGTTCCAGCCGGAGCTCAACGCCAGTGTGATGTACTACTACGGTGATGGCACAGGAGTGCAGATGTATTCTGTGGATGAAGCACTTCTCAAAGAGTACATAAAGCATCAAATGTAAGTAGACTGTTTTAATGTACAAATGCTGTGGAGATCTAGTCAACATTGAGTAACTCATTTGAACCAGTTTTGGATCCTTATTATCAATATAACGATGGAGATTAAGGCGTCTCAGTGTATCTCTCTGATTTGACCATTACCAGTGTCAGTTTAAAATCAGTGATGAAGCGACGGGGAAGAATTTAAAGGAAGCTGTTCTGCATCTTGTTGCTGTGGTCTGGCTCTAGCTTGTATACCTGCTTTATTTATGGCACGTAGCCCTCTTTTTATGTTGTCACGTAATCGAGATATGGATGTCTCTGAGCTTGTGCTTTGGAGTACTGTTGGTCTGTTTGCCTACAAAGCTCTTCTTGGGTGATGTGGCTGGACGTTTCCCTTATTTGCTCTCAATTTCACTTTGAGAAATCTTGTTAGTTTTATGTTTTCAGAGTGTTTCACCTGAAGCTTTTAACTGAAAGAGAGTAGTTTTGCAATTATACTTGATTTTTCAATAATCTGAAATGTTTACTTTCTCGTGTACACCATTAGGCAATGAGAAACCATCTGGAAGACTGATTATCACCAGGAGACAAGTCAAAAAGGGCCTGGAAACCACTAGTCCGTTTTAAAGAGACAGTTTCCACCACTGGCAGATACTTCATCCTTTTGTACTTGCAACGGCATTTCTCTGCGATGCCTTTGTGGTGGTTTTTGATTGCCCTTGTATTCCATAAAGCAAACTGCTTATTTTATTCTTGCTTCTTTTGTTACAGTTGACGCAAAAAGGAAGAAAAAAGCCTCTTTAAGGGCATGTGGCTATCAACTTCAAACTTCTATTACAGTCTTTTTTGTTACTCTTGCTGCCAGGCCCCTATGAGACCTGACAGTGGACATGTACCCCCATGTCAGGATAATCGGCCTGCAATGTCCTCAGACAAGTGAGGGAGGAGCACAGACACTCCACTGTTGGCCAGATTTCTGGGCATGCAGTGTAGAATCCAGACCTTCTAAGGTAGGACATGATGATGTCCCCTCTGCTGAGAAAAATGTCAGTTACAGCACCCGTCACATCTGACTTCTGGTTATATTTGTATTTTGTTTTGGCAACGAGAGGTTGGCAGGTGTCAGGAGAAGACTTGGCATGGCTGGCTAGCCAGAGCCATTGGTTGCTTGGCTGGTATGAACTCCTGAGGCAGTTTGATTATGGAGTTTGCTTTCCATGACAGAGAGGGAGATTCTTGAGCAGGTATAGGACATAACTTCGCTATTTTTGTGCACAAAGGTGGCTTTTTATCCAGTCACTTCTTTTGTCACGTTAAAAATTATGGAAAACAGACTTCATTCATCAGTTAGCCTTTACTGGCTTCTAAATGGGGGTGGTTTTGTCTGCCTTTTATAGGTAGTTATAAAATATTCAACTGATTATGCTGAAGGAAGCATACACAGAGTAAAGCTACGCAGAGCTGTTAGGTCTCAGAGTTCCTTGTACAGCCTGGGATAAATAAGAATATTTTAGAGATGTGGGATTGGTTTGAATCCTAGCAAACTGATGAATTTTAAAGCATTTTACCTGCTTAATAGGGAAAAATCTTAGAGACTGTATCCAGCAGAGTTGATGTGTAATTACAGGAAGAAATGCACTGCTATCAAGCAATCTTATGCTCGTTTCAAGAACCAGCTTGATGTACGAGAGTAATGTTTGTACCGCATACAAAAATATCTTTAATGTTTTTCATTACAGGCTGAAGTTGTCAGCCTGAAAATTTTCAGTGCCTAGCAACTCCTAAGTCTGCATCACGCAGTAAAACTACTGAAAGTCCTATTTCCTTAAAAAATACAGAAATAAATAAAAGTTGAAGAGTAAGCAAAGGCATTCTGAGGCAAAGGAAAAGCTGGAGGGGGTGTGTGTCTTAGATTTTCCCCTTTACTGGGAGCAAACTGGTGCGTTGTCTTCATTTCTCATTAATGGTCTTTCACGTTCCTTTTTCTAGAGTGATGGACATCAAGTGAGGCAGTTTGAGTCAAGTTCAGTCATTGTCCATTTCCGCTTGTGGAATTTTTAACTAGGTGAATCGTTACAAGATTTTACCTTTACTGTATGACTGTAAAGGTAACAGTAGTAAAACACTTGGTCTGTGGCTTTTGTTCTTGCTTATTTATTAGACTGGGATGGGTGAAGAAACGTAGCAGTTCAGAACAGTAAATAGGATGTTCTTGAGAGATACTTTCTCCTTGTGCACAGCTGCTTAATTCTCAGAAAGCCTTATCCTCTTCTCTGTTTGCTCTGTCCTCATTTGTCGCATGTCTTCCTGTCTAACGTTGACACTTTATATTCATTCTGTCTTGGAGCTATTTCATTGAAAAAGTTTTTGCTTTAAATGTCTTTAGCTACCAAAATTAAAGAAATGGTATCAAGCTTCTCCTTGGGTCAAAGACTGCATCAGAGTCCTCTCCTCTTGGTAACTTCAGTGGAGACACTTGGTGTTTTATACCGTGTTAAAATCAGAGTTACCTTTATTCATGTTTGCATGTGGTTATTTTCTCAGCGTTTTAATGCTCTCTCGTTTTACTCTCGCGCTGCCTCTGTTTTTGTGTCATAGAATTTTAATTGCTTTCCATTAAATATTTCACTACCTACATTTTCCTGCACCTGATGAGGAGCAGCGTTCCCTGGTTGTGATAAGCAAAGCTGTGGTGCGATGTGTATGCTCTGCGAAGAGCCAGGCTTACCGTCATGACTAAAATGGTTTTTTCCCATGCTTTTTCATAGGATGTTTTGTCGTTCCCTTGCTTTATGTGATGCATCATGGTTTGAATGCCTAGCTTTTTCTCCTCACTAAGTATAAAACATCTTGACAACCTGATCATTTCTTTAAGAAGATTTGTCTTTCTGCTGTTTCCTTGTCCCTCGTCTCCCGTGTTCTGTGGTTATCGTCAGATTCCTGAAGTACTCCTTGTCCCTCATTATGCACTAAACATCGTCTCTTCTCTTAGATGTTACCTTTCCCCATGAACTGTTGTGCCTTTTGGTACGGTTTCATGACAAATACAAGATGACTGTTTTTTGTTTTCTCATCTTCCCACAAGCATGCTTGAAGTAATGATTCAGAGTACATATATGTGCCTCAACACTCAGATAGACACTTAAACCTTCTAATATACTGGCAACTGGGAAAAGGAAAGATACAGTTCAGGATGATACTGCTGTGTGGGGAGTAACTTATGCCCTGACTGTCAGCAGTAGTTGTCCTTCATCTATATGGAGGCTAAGAGCATGTTGTTTCCTTCTGTTCATGTAAGTAATAAGGGAGGGGAATGGGTGACAGAAAAATGAAGCATAGTTTTTCTGTGCGTAGCTCATCTGCGCTGCACCGCGTTGCGAGTCTGTCCTCACACACGCGGAGCACGGGCGCTGCTCTGTAAGCCTTGTTTGCGGTGATGCTCCTGGTCAAAGAAGGCTGATGGCAAAGTACTCTGGTTTTGAATGGAGGATTTTAACAAGGAATCTCTGTGTTGCTGTATGAGGATGTTCTTCAGGCCGTGATAGGCTCACGTCGGTGTGTTTCTTTCTGCAGCGAGTATTATTTCAGCACAGAAAACTTGGAAAGAGACTTCTTTCTGAGGAGAAAAATGGACCAACAGGGGTTTCTGCCCGTTTCACTGATCGCGAGCTTCCGTCGGATGCAAGCTCTCACTACAAACGCTGCGCTCATTTTGGAGGTAAAGTAATTGAGAAGTGTGCGTGGGAAGTTGCTTGGTTGCTTGTGTGCTGCTATTTAAATCGCCGTTGTGAAGCTGAGGCTTTGCAGTGGCAAGGACTTCAGGAAAAGGCTATGAATGGTAACGTGTGTGTGGGGTTTGAGTGGCCCTGGATACGTAAACCTTTTAAAGTTATGATGTGCTTGTCACGCAGGCCCTGAAGGACAGTACAGAGGTTGAAACTGTGGATCAGAGGATAAGAAAAAGAGTTGATCCAGAGAAGTGGCCGATTCCCGGTCCTCCTCCGTGCAGTCTGCCACCGACTGACTTTTCCCAGCTCATCAATTGTCCAGAATTCGTACCAGGCCAAATTTTTGACTCACATACTGGTAAAGGATTTCTTCTGTAGAAACAGCAGTTTAGGACTGTCTGTCTAGCTTCGGAAGCCTACCTCTTGGTACTGATTTCATAATAGAAGTCATACATTTGGTAACTGTTTACTCAGCCGATAAGCCTGTCTGTCCTGCAGTTGCCAAGTCACATGGCTGCATGGCTGAAGTGAAGGGTATCAAAATGTCTTCTCTGTGTAACAGCTATGACCATCCTCCAGGGTATAGTGTCATGGGCTATGGTCTTTTACTAGTAGAAGTAGTAATAATAATCTTCAGTTAGTAATAAAACTGGCTTTGTTTTGGAAGCAGCTGAAAGTTAACTGGTGCATCCTGCTTTTGGATGGGGCCCTCACTCATGTCATTAGCAGGGAAATAAATGGCTTTGTTTGCTGATGACCCTTGGCAAGGAAATCTTTCTCTGAAACGCTGTCTGTAATTAAATGGGAGGAATCCTGACTGAGTGAGGCTCCCACCCACAGACCTAGTGAATGGTGTGGAGAAAACATGTCCCTCATGATGCTTCTCGTGTTTTCTCAGTAAAACAATGTCTGGCAGAGTTAGAGACTTTCAACATAAGTCAGTTGCTAGAACTGATCTTTTCCATAAAATGTTGAGTGAACTGTGATGAAAAGATACCATGCTGTATTTAGAATGGTACCTGTGCTTCAGAGAAAGACTAGCAAAACAGTTACAGTAAACCAAGAAACCAATCCAAACCAGTAACTGAACAACCATTTGCTGCTCCTAGAGTCTGCACCAAGTTCTCCGAGAATGGGAAGCCCTCGGAGTCCGAAGGAAAACACTGAAACAGATAATTTCCCGACAATTTCTAAAGGACTGTCTACAAGTTTGCCTGATTTGGACTCTGAGCCCTGGGTAGAAGTGAAGAAGAGGCATCGTGCATCTGTGGTCAAACTAAAGGTGAAATCAAAAATCTTTATGTTAAAACGAGCAAATGCCAAACTCAACAACTTTCAGATCTGTCAGGTTGTACTGTAAAGCAAGAACTGATGATGCAGTACAGGTAGGATGTGTACTTCTCACTCTTGGAATAACTAGAGAGCATCAGAAAGCCTGATCCACAGCTTCCAGAAATGTAAAAGCAGTACTGCTTGGGGTTTCTTTTTCTCCTGCTGAGACACAGTTGTACCTGTTGCCCCTTGAAAAATGTATTGTAAAGTTCTTTGAGATGATTTGGAGCAGTAATTCCACGTGATAACATATGGAAGTGGCTGTACCGCTTCTACCTCCTGTGTATCTGTTTATTGAGAATATTCTCTCACGTTCTGTTTGTCTCTTGTGGAGATAATCACCATCCAATTTGAATGTAACACACATGACCTTTTCTGACTTAGGAGAACACTCCTACACCTGATCAGTCTTCAGATCAACCGCAGCCACCCCAGCATCCAGAGGAACAAGAACAAGAAGAACTTGACTTCCTGTTTGATGAAGAAATGGAACAAGTTCAGGGTCGGAAGAATAAATTTACCGATTGGTCAGACAGTGATTCCGATTATGAAATTGATGACCAGGACGTGAACAAGATTTTGATTGTAGCTCAGACACCACCCTATGTGAGAAAACACTCCGATGGAGATCATGCCGGCAACCACACGTGCCGTGCCAAAATTACATCGGAGCTCGCCAAGGTTATCAACGATGGCCTGTACTACTATGAGCAGGATTTGTGGATGGAGCAGCGTGAAGATGACACTACGTTGAAGGTAACTCTCTGTGGTTTGGACATGAGCATCAGGCCTGTCTGAGAGTTCCAGAATTAGTTTTATTCATCTGCTGCATAACTGTACAAAGTGACTGTGCTGAAAAAGTAGTGGAATTGGTGGGTCTGTTGAATTCTCTTTATTCTGATAATACTGTAAGCAGTTGAAAGCCAAACGAGCAAGTTTTTCTTGTTCCATGTTTGGCCAAACCCACAGAAGGAATATTCTTTACAACTGCTTTTAACATTTTGGAAGTGGTTCAATTTTTTTTGTGTCTCCTTGATCTGTGAATAACTTGTTTTCATAACATTTGCAAACTCCTACCAGAGGAGAAGGGGGCACATAACAAGAGAGGGAGGCAACTCAGTCATTTTCAAGTAGTTTAATATTAAGGTTCTGTTTGCCTTGCAGCTTGTTAGAATGATAACTCTGTTAGCAAATGGAACTTTGGATTGCTCACCTTATTTTATCACAGAACGCTTTTACTCCCTAGGCTGGATGTGGGCCTCTCCCTGGAAGCTTTCAAAACTTTACGAGGAGATTTGTCAGCTTTGAGATATTTAAGTTCTTGTTTTATAAATTTTATTTTTATAGTAAAGCAGCTGCTTTATTAGAGATGAGTTGAACTCGGGCACTGTGTAGGCAGGGTTCAGTATGGGGCAGCCCTGTCACTTACTGCTCTAGGCTTGTTAAGTTGAGTGGGTGTCTCTGTATCACCAGCCAACGCAGTGGGTACTGCAACAGTCACCTAAACGCCGACTGTGAGGGGATAGACCTTTATGCACAAAGGTGGATTGTGGGGTAGGGGAGAAGTAGTGTGAAGGGTAAATGTAGTGTGGGGGTAACAAAGATGGAGATGAATGTTGAGAATAAGAGAAGAAATCACAGAATGTTAGGGATTGGAAGGGATCTTAAAAGATCACCTAGTCCAATCCCCCCACCACAGGAGGATCACCTATATCCAGATCAGCACTGGTGAGGCCACATCTTGAGTACTGTATCCAGTTTTGGGCACCTGAATACAAGAGAGATGTGAAGGTGCTTAGAGCAGTTGCAGAGGTGGGCACTGAAGCTGGTGAAGACTGAAATAGTCTGGGGCTCTTTAGTTTGAAGAAGAGGAGGCTGAGAGGAGACCTCGTCACTCTCTACAGCTACCTGAAAGGATGTTGTGGAGAGGTTGGTGCCGGTCTCTTCTCACGAGCAATTGGTGATAGAACAAGAGGGAATGGGTTCAAGTTGCAACAGGGGAGGTTAAGACTCGCAATTAGGAAAAGGTTTTTCACAGAAAGAGTGGTTGGGCACTGGAATGGGCTGCCCAGGGAGGTGGTTGAGTCGCCATCCCTGGATGTGTTGAATGATCGTTTGGGTGAGGTGTTGAGTGATCTGGTTTAGGGGTGAACTTGTAAGGTGGGGTAGATGGTTGGACTGGGTGATCCCAGGGGTCTTTTCCAGCCAGAGTGATTCTGTGTGATCCCGTTGCACAGGAACATACCCAGGTGTGTTTTAAATGCCTCCAGAGGAATAAAGGAAGAGATAAGAATATGGAGTTTTTATTACAAAATAAACAGAAACCCAGCAAAATGGAAGAGGAAGGTGACAGCAGAAGAGATTTTGGGGTTTGTTCCTGTGTGCTTGACAATGGTTTAGACAAGATTTTTCACACACAGCAAGCACACGTGTCCCACCCCTCCTTCAGCTGAGCAAGGGTGTGAGCAGGACTGATTTGAGATGCTGCTGCACGTCTTGGGAAGTCCCATCCTTTCACAGTTTGTCCTACCAATCACAAACAGAAGAGTGGCAGGGGAGGGATGGGTGTGAGAGGGAAAAAGCTGAATACTTCATCTACAGATCCTGCCTTATTTATCACGGACTTGGTGAGATTCACCTGCTTGTCAGGGTGACGTGCGTGGCACTAACGGGTTGCTTTCTCCCATGCAGCAAGAGACTGAGAACTTCAAGACGCTAAATGTCGTTAGTAAGAGAGAATCTGATAATCTTGCACCAAAAGCACCTGCTGATCCAACCCAAGAAGTTCCTCCAGGACCTCCAGCGCTAAGGAAAGGTAATGAGTGTGTGTTTTGGAGTCTGTGTCATAAAGAAGGATTTTATTTCTGCCTGTGCAATGTCTTAATTTTGGTTAAGTCAGCAGCCTGAGGGGCTCTTTCTTTGCTCATTTTTGGAGTTATCAGCTGTTGATCAGGATTGTGTTTTCCACTGAATTAGAAGCAGCTGGAGCTCACTCTTCTCAGGCTGTGTGTGAGCATCAGCAGTCAGTGGTCTATTTTCTTGTCACCTTGTACCAACTCCAGGTGCTCTTTATGTCCCTTGGCGTTTACAATGTGTAAAGCAAGAGGAATGTGCTGTGAAACATTTTCTAGAACCAATGTTTTGATGTGAAACAGGGATAAAGCAAAAGTGAGGTTCTGTGACGTAACCTTGCTGTGAGCAGTCACAATGTCCACATCTTACCTTTTGGAACAGCAGCAGTCAAGAAGGAGTAGGTTTAAATTTTCTTAGCAAAGTTTGGAGTGAAACATTTGTTCGCTGTTTCGAGCAGTTTGTGCTGCTTTTACACCAAGTGATTTTTTAAAATCCAGCTGATTGATAAATTAACAGTTTTGATTGTCCTTTGGGGCTGATGTAGTTTGCTCAAAGTAGGCCTCCAAGTTGCTAGATAATAGGGGAGCTTTGGCTTTGAAATCTCAAGTGTTCTTTGGTTTTCAAAAGTTTTCCCCTTCCTGGCTACAGGTTTAGCAGAGGAGCTGGCTCATTTAAATATCAACGCACCTCCAACAGCAGCAATAGCTCGATCGCTGCCAACAGCAGTTCCAGATTCACCACGTGTTCACCCTGGGTTCACCCCGCGAACACCTCGCACCCCGAGGCTCCAGGATCCAAACAAAACACCCAGGTTCTACCCTGTTGTGAAAGAAACGCGCTACATCGATGCAAAGGTACATGGGAAGATGTAGTTGTCTGGGTTTATTTAAACCAGAACCAGCTTTTCAAAATCATGGCTGTGTATCCAATTTAACAAGAATGAGAAGGCACAAAGTGAAACCCCAGTGCTTTTGTAGGGTTTGTCTTCGAAACATTCACTATCTGCAACTTTTTTCTTGGAAAAGGGTTTCCAGGTTTGCTGACAGTCCTTGCTGAGGAAGTGTCTGAAGATTTTTGTTACTAATCTTTAGGTTATGACACCTGGAGTGTTTTGGCTTCATGATGTGTTAGAACGTAAGATTCTTAGACATTTAAGAACAAGTGAAATCAAAATAAAGGAAACGTTTACTTCCTTAGAGTCCAAGGAAAAGAAAAACACGACACAGTACAAATCCTCCCTTAGAATGCCACGTTGGTTGGGTGATGGATTCCAGAGACCACAGGCCACGAACTTCCTCTGTGAGGTAACTGGTAATGTTTGTCATGTTTTATTTGCAGTGTGATTAGCTCTCACTGCTAGTGAAGAGGTAGGCAGGGATAAAAGGCAGCTTATAAATGCAGTGGAATCAAGAAAGACAAAATCATAGAGTATGAGGCTACCTGGAAGCCTGGGAGTCAGCTAGTTGCACTGCCTGCGTTCACAGTGAGGTGGTTTGATCCATGATGTAGTGGCTGCACTGGTGTTCGCTTCAGAGGATGTGCCCTTCCCTGCTCATTTGAAACTAGACCGTCCTGCAACGTTACGTTTAATTAAAGCCGCGTGGGTTTTGCCATATTAGCACCAAATCTGATTATCTTGAGGTACACCCAAAACCAAGTGCCACTGACCCCAGGCCTGTGTTGCACTGTCACCCAATGACCACTGCTATTCTCACAGCTCCTGTGTAGATCCAACTGGTTGAACACCGATTAAGTAGAAAACCACTACAAACAGGACACAATTACACTTCTTTTTTTGTGTTTATCTTCAGCAGTTCGAATGCTTCACCTTCAGAAGGGGCTTCACTGACAGGAAGTTACGGGTGTACCCCAAATTCTCTCCCAAAATTTCAGCATCCTTCTCATGAACTGTTAAAGGAGAATGGCTTCACCCAGCAGGTGTACCACAAATACCGCCGGAGATGTCTAACGGGTGAGACACTGAATGCACTTTCTAAAGCTTCAGGGAGGGAGTTACTGGGGGCCATCTGATACCAGTTTTCTCCACGTCGTTCCTCATCCTTAATTTTTCTTGGGGGAAAAGCAAAATGTATTCGATGCTCCTATTTTACAAACATGATTTTCCATTCCACAATTACCCTCAAAGTAAAATGATTGAGTGGCCGTGTGTGTGTTACTAATGGAAAAGCACTTGAAAATAATCTGCTAAGAAATTAGAACTGGCTGCTTACTTTTTCATCTCCTTTCTTGTCTTCCAGAGAGGAAACGGTTGGGAATTGGCCAGTCCCAAGAAATGAACACACTTTTTCGTTTCTGGTCCTTTTTTCTGAGGGATCACTTTAACAAGAAGATGTATGAGGAATTCAAACAGCTTGCTCTAGAGGATGCAAAGGAACACTACAGGTACTCACTTCTTCCTGAAGTTAAAAACCGTCGAGTTTTTACCATGTGCTGTAGTCACTGTGAAGTTCACGTAGATACCTGAAGTTTGGCTTCAACAGTTTGTAAATCTTTAAACAAGCAGTTTGTGTGAGTTGTTTTAATACCAGAAGTCTATTTGTCTGTATTTGCAGATAAATAGCTAAATATGCAGCATTTCCTGACTTCTAGTAGGTGCTGAGTTGTACCAAATCCTGTAACTTGTTGACAAACACTAGCAAGATCCTTCCTTCCACAGCTGAAGACATCCATAACCTCATTTCAGCTTGTAAAAACTGCTTTTTGCCTGACAAACACCAGAAAAATCACCACACAAAGAACATGTCCACTGCCCCTTTTAGTTCTTTGATTATATTTCCTTCTTTTCACCCGGATCCCCCTGCCTCTGTTTCTCTGAGACACCGAGATGAGGTAGCCTAATATTCTGAATGCCAGACTGGCTATGTGGAACTGGCTGGGGAACTACAGCTACTGGCTATGGGAATCCAGGGATGTTACCTGAGACTGCAGAGTGACAGTCCCTGGGGTGCAAAGGTGCTTTAATAATCCCTGGTGTCTCTGCTCTGAGCTCTCAGTGCTCTGTGAGTATCCAACAATGCGTTTACCAGGAGAAGCTTCAGAAGGAGGCTAACGTGGCAGCAGATGAAAGCAGAACAGGAGCTCCCAGGGTGTGCAGGAATGGAGGGGATGCAGAGTCGTGCCCTGCACACCAGGTTTTGCGCTGGTGGTGGTTAGGCTGACTTCTGGTCCAACTCACTGGTTCTCTGTTGAAGCTGTACACAAACTCACTGAAGTGGTGAAAGCTTTGTCTTCACTTTTTACGAGTGTGGCGTCTGTAGGTCTTAGCTGTGGCACAAACCTGACTCTCTTGTCAGTTTTGTTTATTTGTGAGGCTGTTGTCGATTTAGAACTGATGTGAAAAGGAAGTGGTTTTTATGACAAGGGTACGAGGTGATGCCCATTGACTTAAATGCAAGGAGAGACTCAAGGCATAAGATGTTTGTACCTCTTTGTTCTACTGCAGGTACGGATTGGAATGCTTGTTTAGATTTTACAGCTATGGCCTAGAAAAGAAATTCAGGCAAGAAATATTCAAGGACTTCCAAGAAGAAACCAAGAGAGACTACGAAGCTGGTAAATATCAGCCAGTCAGTGCTCACACTGGGGTAACCGTAGTTGGGAGATGAACCCCATTCCTTGGCACAGACCCGTTAACTAACCCACGAGCAGTGTTGTTCGTGTTCCTTCTACTTTACAGTTCTCTTTAACAGAGTAACCAGTGAATAATTCAGTTTTTAATTAAGCTTGACCTTTGTAAATTGCTAAAATGAGCTTTTTTTCTGTTCTTAGGTCAGCTCTATGGACTGGAAAAATTTTGGGCTTACCTAAAATACTCTCAGCACAAGACTCCAGCCATTGACCCCAACCTGCAAGAATACCTTAGTAAATTTAAGAGACTGGAGGACTTCCGAGTGGATGTAAGTTTCAAAACTGATCTTAAATAAATATTTGTTGTGTGAATATTTTTTGTTGCAGGGTAGTTGCAGAACACAGCTCCATTGCACAGGTAGTTTTACAATATCCTGCCCTGGCTTAGGAGAAGCACGACTGAAGAAACGGTACTTTCTGAGCAAGGCAGTTTTATTCTAGACAGGGTTTTCTTGACCTAAACTGTGGTGCTGAGCTGTGGTGGCTGAAATGTAATGTTGATCCTTTTTTGTTATGTAATGAAACAAGGAGCAAAGAAATAGCTCATTGGTCACCTGGAAAGACTGAGGACTTAAGACTTTGGCAAATGAGTTAATGCCCAACTGGCATTTCTTAATGAGCTGTGGCAGGCGGTGTCCTGCCTGAGACACTGTGGTGTGTTCCTCCCATGGAACTTCCGAGCTCTTACACTCCCGGATTCCAGAGCACGGTGCTGCCCTGCTTTGCATGGCTGGGTTTGGCTGCGCTGCTTTACCATCGGCCTCACCAATCCCCCATGTTATTCTGCGAGTTGTGGCAAATATTTGGTCAGTGACAAATTAGAGCTGTAAGGCTGGTGAAAGCCCTAAATGCGTCACACACTTGCACTTGTACCTAAGCAGCCAGGAAAGCTTTGAATGTCACCAGTGTTTGTGAATAATTAAGGTTACTAGGCCTAATTAAGGGCTGCTCTGTGGTTTGTGATCCTGTGAGTATATGAGAAGGCAACTAACCTGGCCTTACAGAGGGACATCTAACAGGTCACCACTGTTTATTTTCAGCCTCCGATTGGTGAAGAATCTGGCAGAAAGAGACCAGTTGCTACAACAGTTGCTGAGTCGGGTCATCGCAGACATCAGTCTAACTCTTCTAAAACACTTAATGCCACTAGACCCACGGCTGCCTGCCAGTCCCAGGCGCTGGGAATCGTTACCAGTGGGAACACTATGCAAGCATCCCTAGACCGAAGCAATGGTGCCGCAAAGTCTATAGAAAGTGATGTACCGGAGAAATAGACCTGAGTCGAGCTCGTGCCCTTGAGGATCAACCTCTACGTCACTCTCTTAATTTGGAGATCTTCAAATCTAATACGTGATTAAAAATGGATGGGAAGACAAAGGAATGGAGTCTCTTTTTCACAGGATTTAGTTCCAAAACACTTACCCTGGGAGAGTTTTGGGAGCATTGCAAGGATCCTAAGGGAAGATTCTTTGGCTTCAGTATTGCTTTCCTCAAGCTTTGTTTACAAGAACTGCATTCCTTGCATATGCAAAAAATACTTTGGGGGGGATGCCTTACATTTCAGCTCGTATTTCTTAAAGGTATGAAACACGCACGTTATTTACTGAGCTTCCTTTGCCCGGATTGCCCCGTTATTTGTATTTTACCAAAGCAAAACACCCAGATTATTCTAGGTAGAATTTTAAATGTAAAGGAAGGATCTACATGATTGGTTTGCTCTCGAATCGAACTATTAAACAATATGGATTTGTGCAAAAGCAGATGCAAATGTGCAGCTCTATACAAAACTTGCATTTCTGGATTCTGTTTAAAGACATGATTTCTATTTTGTCTCCATAGTTAGTATTTCATTAAGTCTGGAGTTTGAGTGGACATAACTGGGATAGTTGTTCAGGTATTTCCTTCAGCACTGGTTCTTAGTTACTCAAGCAACGGAAAAATACAAAGAGAAGGTAAATGGATCTGTTGATTTTATAGTGTCTTAACCGACAGTATCTACAGTTTGTGCGGGTTGTTAAGATACTCACGTTATCTTCAGCTCAAGAGGTGTCTTCATTGGAATCCTTCATGATTATAAAGTTAACAGGGGACATGTTTTTTCTCATATCTCAAGTAATAAAAATGAGTTCGGAGGGAAACAAAATATTCCTTATAAATCTTACTTTTTGCTTCATTTTGCAATATCTGAATGGAGTTCTGCTAAAATTCTGCCAGCCAAGCCGAAGTAATTTCAAACAGGTCTAAGTACAATTTCACTGAATGTAAGTTACTCAAAAACAATCTCTGTAGCTGAAAGATGGGGATGTTTATATCCTGTCATTTCTTATTCATTGCTTAAGTTTTAAAGACTCTAAAAGAACGAGTGGGGAACTTAACTTCTTCCAAGGGTAGGTAAAAACAATTTCAGCTTGTTGCTAGTTACCCACAGAAAAGACTTCAGTTGACTTTTAAATCTAGAAAGTTATCTCCAGCACAACTGCCTTAATCCACAAAGGTTTCCTGACTGCCCACAGGGGGCTTTAAACTTGTTATAACCTCTGAGATCTGATACAAGTCCATCAGTTCCTCAGTCAGTGTCTGGTGAATCTCAGTGAAACAAAGGATGAGTGTTTGCATTGTGAAGGACTGTCACCGCCGACCTCCCCGGCAGTTAATGCAATTTCCGTACAACGTCGGAGTCCTTGGTAAGTGGCCTGTTGTAGGAGAATTGAACTGAACACATACCAATACTTCAAATAACCCCTTAAGGTAGATGCTGAAGCGACACATCTCAATCCTGTGTTTGATCCTTGCCTTTTGCTATCCGAGAAGATGCCGCGAATGTAAATTTGGATTGAAATTGTATATACAAGTGATAGATTTAAGATATTTCCTTCCAGTTTTTCATTGGAAAATGTGCAGGTTAAGCTTTTGGTGTGTGTAATTTTGTGATATCTTGACAAATTTTATAAAAACAATGACAACAACAACAAAAACTACTAGTGTTGTATATCAGCTTCTTTTTTTCCTCCCCTAAGTGTAAAGAAAAGCCATTTGAAAGAGCGTCGGGCTGTAGATTTGCATAGGAGCTTCTGGTCCCTCTGGTGCACTATGGTATCAGCCTGTTCACAGCCAAAATGGTTCTGAGAGTGCAGCTTTCTTAGAGTTCCACATGGATTTCTTTTCCTTATGACTGGGTATCTGTCCAAGGAAAGAATGGTAGGTGAGCAGTAAATGTGGCTGAAGCAAAGAAGGTGAGTACTTCACCCCTGGTGGCCTCCATGGAGTTAGCTGCAAAGACACTGTCCCCTTGTTTAGGTGGGGAAAGCCCCAGGACCCTCCACAGCTCTGGCTACCTCTCAGGAACAGCCCTGTTCACTTCTTATGGACTTGAATCTTCCATTTCTCCCCTGGCAGACAGATGGAAAAAACAATACTCAGTGTTACTGCTGTGGGCACACTTTGCTGAGAACAAGACCTCTGAATTCTAGAATTAGCTTCCAAAATTACCAGAAAGACTCAAAGTGTAAGTAAGGTTTAACTATTCCTTGACTTTTCCAGTGCAGACAGTAAAATCAAACCTGTTTTGCAGGAAGAAGATGTTAGAAAATATTGTACAAGTTAGAGATTTCCAGTGAAACAAGATGAGCAGCAGAGTGCTAACCTGCTTTACCTGCCACGTCAGGCTCTGAAGGACACAAGATTTGCAGCTTAGCCAAGGGAAAGCAGCCCATGTGCCTCTACTTGTATTTTTTTATTGAAAGGATAGTGGAAATGAGAGCGGTTCAGATCAAGTAACAACATGGCACCTCTTGAGAACCAAGAAGGTTTAAAAATAATTGGCCTGCCACGATAAGGCAGTTTTGGGAAGCTGCACACAAATGAAGCACAAGTATCAGAACAAACTCCTTTAACTGTAAGTCTAGTCTAGGAAAACAAGCTGTATATTAAACTGGAAAACTATTTTGTTTCTAAAGGTAATGAGAGATATATTCCCCTCGAGTCCCTGATGTTGCTTAAACAATATTTAACGTGCTCTCAGAGCCAACCTGCCCGTCACTTCAGTTAACAGTCAGTTTTGACCAAGTGATTGATTGACATGTCACAAGCCTGAATGCCTCCAAAAAGTGATTTTATTAATTGCAGTGAAGCTCTGATAGATCTGCTGATCTAAATTATTCTTAGTATGTGTCAACTCTATCTAACAATGAAAGCTACGGTTGTGCTTTAAAGCACTTTTTTAAGGTTGTCAGCTTACAGTCACTGGTGACTTTGTATGTGGGATGAATGAGGTTAATTTAGACCCAGCTAGACATGAAAATACAGGATTAAGTCTACACAGCACACAAAACTGTCATCCCGTGGCTCTGTGCAGCAGCTGCAACACTTAGTAGCAGGATATTTTTATGGGGAAGCCATATGGTTGTCCTGGCTAAGAGGCAGGTGGACAAGCCTGTTTTTCCTGCTCCACAGCTGTAGACATCTCAGTGCAGTGAGGAGGTGCTGTGGCTGACACAGAAGGTAAAAGTGAAAGGCAGTACTGTAAAACCACGGTCGTGCAAAGCCTCCCGTGGTCAAGTTCAGTTACAAGAAAAAATACACAACATCTCCCCGGGGAAGCATCTCGATAAAGAACTGCTGCTTAAATACTCTCTGGGGTACAGCCACACACCCGACAGGAGCATTCAGCTTCTGCGAAAGCATGCAAGCATCAACGAGCTGCTAGGTAGGCATAGGTCCAGTTCTGGTGCTTGTTCTGTGGTAAAACCATTCAAGCCTAGAAGAGAATCCCACCTGCCTTCTAGGACACGTGATTCAACAGAGGATTTATTTATTTGTTTCATTTAGATCAATAATAAATCTCTTTCAGTCAAATAGTAACAAAAAGGAAGTAGTCCCTGGAATGTCACAGGTTACAGTTCAAGAGCAATCTGTTCCGTAGACTTGACACAGGTGAAATCTGCCAGTGGAGGTACACAGGCGTGACGTAAAGCTGCACATGATCTTCACAGTGTCACCCTTATGAGCTTAGCAGAAGAGATGCTGAAATTCTACAGCACGGTGAGCGACAGCCATGTACAGATCTCCAGCATCCTAGTCCTGTTAGTTCCACGAGACGTGTTCCTTTTGCTCTGTATTACATAACCTTCTACGATACTTACGTAATTTGTTTTTTCCTCGCCACAAAAGCATTGGCATAGAGCTATTCTCTGAACTACAGCTTACCTGAGCGAGTCTTCCAGAGTCTTTAAAAGCTGAGACTCTAAAGGAAAAGCAACACCATGAGGACACCGAACAGTATCAACCGTGGCAGGCTTTTCCCATCCAGGCCGCCTTCCGTCGTATTCCAGCTCTGCTCAACAGCTTCTACATAGAGTCCGACAGCACGGCTGGTATTGTACATGCTTTATTAAAATGGTAACTCGTATTTACAATATCTGCAGAAACAATCCCTCCCAAGTCTTGCATTCAAACAGACACGCACACATACACACGCGCGCACGCCCCTTCACTCTACGGGGTGTGAAGGCTATGCTCCCAAAAGTTAGGCAGCTTCTGGAAGAGGAGGAAGGGTGACTTTTTTGTGTGTTTGTAATTACTTAAAAAGAAGCATGGGAGTATGTGTTTGGCCATCACAATGCTAATTTCAGTATATGTAGTATTAACATATGGCAGTAACACTGAGTTTTCCTCTTTTACATTCTATACACAGAATGACATCAAGGTTTTCCAGTCAACAGAACATTCTAACTTCAGTCTCAATGCTGCTTGTAGTGACTATGAAACCACATTTTTGGGGCTGTCCCTTAAAACAATTCAAGTCTATGTAAGCGAAATAAGGCACAATTAATATTGGATTTGTTTTGGAGGATGGGCAAAGTGGGGAGAGGCAGGCTTCAGATAATAGTTGTTGTAAGAGATAGAGTTTTACCCAATCCTTTAGAGAAAAGGATGAATTTTACCCCCGTCCTAATCTACATAATCTACACGGACTTCTCTTAGAGAACTGAAGTATTCTGCCGGGGCTACCAACGCCCACATACACAACAAAATTGGAAATTCACATTTTAGCACCAGTTTCAGTAGTCTAACCTACTGATACTGATGTACACGGCCACGCCTTTTCTTTTTTAATGCTGAAGGAGAAGACACACACGAAACAAAGATTCAAACCTTCCACTGAGCTTGAAGACTCATGTCTTTTAGAGAGCTTGTAATATCTACTGTTTGAAGGCTTCAGCTTACTGATAAAAAGGAACAGCGTGTTTGCCTTTAGATCCCTGGCCCCTCTTCACTAACGAAGCCTAACCAGACATTACGAATAAACTGCAACAGAACGTTTGGCAGCACAAATAATGTCTAGAGGTCAAATCTTCATTTGTGAGCATATTATTTTCCTTGTACAAAACTGTTGAATGTTTTTCGCAGCAGATGAACTGTACCCAAAGATGCAGGACATTCTGTGGTGGGGAATAAGAGGTTGCAGTTCCGAAGGCCCCTGACTTTGGTTGTTTACAAAGTTCATTCCTGTTTAGTGTGATCCTTGGTATCTTCCTCGTCTGTGTATTCTGACGGTTCTTCCCCTGGTTTTAGGAGTCTACCTACGTAGTCATATTTTTCTGAAAAAGATTGATGATTCCATTACAATCAAATACAGCTGCATTCGCTAGTCAGCCTGTACTGCTGCAAATCCACTTTTCTCCTACACACTAGGGTTCTAAACCCAAATTGCTGAATTGGATGGCAGTTTATCAGCAGGCTCAGCCTCCTAAAGCAGTCTTGCTTCTATTGCTTTCTCTGGCCCGAGTGCTTTGGTTCAGTTTTCCCACAGCTAATCAGGCTTTACCACACCAACTATTAAAACCAGCACTGATTCCCTCAGCCTGTTTTCACTGCAGTGAATGTGAATAACGACACCCCCCCCCCCAGGCACTGCCATACTGCTCCCACATTATTTCAAAACAAATTTGTTCAGCCTTTTCTGCCAAAACAACTCTTAGTCCTCATTGAAATTCCATGGCATCTAAAATCAACAACCTGTGAGCAGGAATTCCATCAGCTCAGATTAAGAGAGTGAAATTCTGAGCTGAAGACCTCAGAAGAACTTTTCTGTATAGAATTACAAGTTTGAAAAAGCCTACAACTACACTGGGATACAGTGGGCTCTTCTCTAGGGAAGAAAGGCCTGACATCCCATGTCTTTTCCTAAGGAAGCTGCCCTGTGTTATTCACGTTCAAAGTCACATCTCTTTAAAAGCTGCCCCAAGCCCAAATCAGTCATTTTTATTACAAACATTTTCTTAAGCTAAAGAGGTGCTGCTATTTAGAAAATTTACCTTTAAATTGCATTTCCCACTCTCGGACACTTTCCATCTGTACAGCATTTAAGTCTGATAGGTCATCATATTCATCTCTGAGTGCATCTTTATCTAGACAGAAAGTTGCTAGTCCCCTGGAGGCATCTCTGCCAGCAAATATTCCATATGGCCCTTCTGAAAACAAAAAGACAACACTGATACCTTCAAGTCTTTGTGGTGACTGACCTTAGTTCTTTACACAGTCTGCCGAAGCCATACATTAAACTGCTGCGGTGATGGGCACAGCAGTAGTTCCAATGCCATGGCTATTCAACATTCAACAGCGCTGCAAATCAGTCTTAAGTGTCACTAGGAGATAAAGTCTGCTGAGAGAAGCAGAACCAGGCAAATAGCTTTGAAGGGATATCTGGAAAAATCCCTGTCGTTTCATGCAAGACAGCTGACGTAAATTCCAAAGCGACTGGAGGCTGGAATCCAAAAGAAACGCGCTTGTATTAAGCAAAATATAGAATATTTACAAGTTGGGCACGAATAGAAGCAGATTATATAGACATCTTTAGAAATTCATTGAGTTTCATCAACAAATAAAATGCAAAAGTGCTAATTAATAATTTCACTTCACTTGTAGAAGCACCACAATTTGCCGTAGGCAGACAGTGCATATTACTTATGTGGAAATATCCTCCTGTATTTTGGCCAGCCACCTGTACTGGTGCTTGACATCTGCACACATCTTCATCTTGGGAATGCAGAGCAACTGCTTACTTAGCACTTTTACTGGACTGATGCAAAGCAGCAGGTATCTTGCCATCATCATGAAAACATTTTTAGCAATGGCTGTCAAATAAATACTATTACTAGGAGAACTGGATGGTTTGCAAGCCAACAGCTTCCAGGACAAGGCTTGTAACTGGCTTTCTCAAACTGTAATTAATCTAAAGAACCTCAAGCATCGTTATCTTGGCTTTTCTTGACCTAAAACCAAAGACCTTAATTCAGCTCGATTAAAAACAAAACAGCACCGCACTTTAAAATGCTCTGCGCTAGCCACAGCAGCTAAGCAGCAGGGAAATGCCCGAGGCATTGTAAAGAGCAGTCACTGCTTGAAGATAAACAGGCCAAAACCCTTCTCTGGCTTTCCTCTTGGAAGACAACAGTGGCCGTCAGCCTGAAGAAAAGGCATCACTCATGGGCAGCAATGAACACAAGCAAGTGGCAACACACTGTCCTTCACCCCCTCTACTGCCTGCTGTAGCAACTCAGATCTCTTCTGCATCAGGACGAGCCACAGGGAATCAATCAGGGAGGCTGGTTTCCTCCCAGGCCGCTTGCTCCAGCCACCACACCTATCTGCTCTTGCCGGGCATTGACTTCAGGGTTGAGACAGAGGCTGAATGCAGCAGGAAGAACTCCTGAGGCAGGGAACCTCAGTACCGTATGGATTAGAAGAAACTACTTCCTTCCTCACCAGAACTGGTGTCGTCTCTCCGCCCCAGAGTGCCTGGCATTGTAAGTTCCTTACAGTCAGACCTGAGAACAGAAGGGTATCTTGTGTGCCAAAGACAAATCGCTCGTCTCTGGAAATAAACCAAGTGATTTTAAAGCAAAATTTCACAAGGAGTACACATTATAGAAAGAACTATCAACTGGAAACTGGCACTGTACAAATCTGGCCATAAGAGACGACCAAGATGATTAAGAGCATCTCTGTGCTCATCCTTTCAGATACTGAGCTCTCAGAAGGGCATTCACAACAACCACCACTGGAACCAGGGACTTAGGAGAAACAAGGCTTGTCAACTCTACTTTCCTATTTGCATTCTGAATTAGACAGTTATTTGTAAACTAGGGTTCAGACACTGAAAACAATCATATGCCAAGATATTTAACCTCTGTGTTCTGCATGCTCAGTCAGTTCCCATAAAACAGGGTGAGAGGTAGCGACAGCCATCACTTGCAACATTACACAGAGCTTCAACAAAAAGTTGTGCTTCCCTCCAAACCAGCTCTCATTCAAGCAACGTAGTTTTTGATGGTCTGCGTGAAGGGCACATGAGCTACATATACAGCTTTTACAAAGACCGCTCACAACCAGTAAGTCCTAAGGGGCAATTACAAACGTGTACAGACTTCCTTAGCACCTGCCGAGGTGCCACTTGCCTCTTGGTCCACCAGTTTGATTCTAGTTACTTCTGTGTGGGAGGTAGTTGCATTGCATTTATCCATATCAAGCCCTGAGCACCCTAACATCTCAGTACTGTTCTAGCTGAAAGCCTGAGCACTTTATCAGTTTGCATTACGATTAACGGACGCAAAACTGGTTCAGATATACTGTAATGTCAGATGTTATTACAACCCTTCTCCCTGCTCTTCTAACACTGAATTTCAATGTTAACATGCAGGTGTATTCAGGAGTCACAGAGAAACCATCAAGCCAGGTCCAAGATCTCGGCTAGTAAAAACCAGCCTTTGGACTTGACAGATAGCATCTTAAATTCCAGCGCTGCACATGTAACTGAACAGCGTGTCCCGTTCTGTAATCCTTTTCTAAAAGGCAAATATTGAATATGATTATTTTAAAAAACCCTGCAAGCCTGGCTTCATCTTAGTTGTGCGGTTGCTAAAGCAGAGATCTCAGCATGAACCATGTACTTAAAGATTTAAACCTTGTGATCAGGCACTTTTACACAGAGATTAAGTGCAGTGTGTTATGTTAATACAGGATATACAGGTCTGGGGTTTTGCTATAAACCCTCATCTATTGTTCACTTTTATATAAATACTGGAGCAACAGTCTTCAGGAGGTGTTTTGCCCATCAGATTTTGTTGCACTTGGAGAAGCATCCAAGAAGGTGCCAGCACAGAAAACCTTGGGGAGAAAATAGCTTCAGGAACATGACTCTGAGGTTAATGTGATCCTAGACATACTCCCACGGAGTTCTTTGATGGCCTGATGCAATTTACTCTGCAGGTCCTACCCACAGTCCTTCTTTTCTTTCCTTTTGTCTGCGTACCTATTTAGGCTGGCTCCTGTTGTAAATAATTGATCGCACCACGACATGATACACTGAAGAGACTGCAAGAAGAGATGTTATTAGCATAGGCATGTATATACCAAACTGATTTTTCAACAGCCCTGTAACAAAACCCCAGTGCTTTGCTTTTGCTGTACCTCCAGATGAGCTATTTCACATTCAAATATTCTTAAAAAAATTCTCCCACTCCTGCGTGGCATCTCCCAACAACAAAAGGGAAGTTGGGGAAGTGTCAAAACCCAGTAAAACATGACTGCTGTTTGAAGGAAAACTTTGTTCCTTGAAGAATGCTTCTCTTTCCATCGTTGCTCTCAGATATTACATCACCTTGTTTCAGAGCCTTCGTTTGTTTCAGCACTGAGAACAAAGTTATCAAGACTACCTATTTGCCTACGTATCTGCACATCTACACTGCCACGTTTATACACTGCCTTTTCTCCTGTATAAAGTCCTCCTTTACTGTACAACCTGGCATAAAGCATGCCCTTCCTGAAGCTATAATGCACAGCAAATGCTGTTACCGACCAACTGCAGATCCCCAGTTTCTTTTGGAATCCAGTTAAATGTGGCTGACTTGAAGCATCTGACATCTTGTTCCAGCCTGACACTCATCTTTATTAAAAAATCAACCGGGTAGCATGAGAATTGTCAAAATCAAATTTCTTCAGCCACTAAAAACACCTTTACAATTCCTGCACTCAGGATTTCTGCATTTCCTAACCCTGTTTTGGTTCTTGAGTGAAGATTGAATTTCTCTTTGCAGACACCTTATAACAACAGCAGGTGAGGAAAACTAAATTTAACATTAAAGCACTGTATTTCACAATTAGAGCTCAATGCTGATTTGGAAGCACTGCTTTGAGCCACTTGGTCCAAAACAGGCTGAACAGCATCTTCTTTCTATGTTAAATTTTCATAGAATGGATTAGTTTGGAAAAGGCCTTTTAGATCATTGAGTCTCAGCTCTACCAAGCTACAGGTTTGGCCAATAGTTTCACCAGCAAAACCTATGCTGGTGTTCCAGCTCTTGTGTAGATATTCTTGGATTACCAAAGAGCCTACTGGATCATTTCAGTTCTATTCTGGCACTGCAGAACATCCCAGACTGTTGCTCCTAAACTATGTACACTGAACTTTGGATTGCACAGCACCCGGACTGCATCACAGATAGCTGCGTGTGGACTTTAAAGCTAATGAAGTGATTTGTAATCTAAGAATTGTATTTATTCTCATGAGGACCACAGACGTTCTCTGGAGAGAAGCCACACAAGTTTTGGTTTTAAACTGACTTCAGTTTCTTTGAGTAGTCAAAAAAGCACTTACAATCACTGAGAATGCAGAGCAAACCAGATGTTCTTTGCATCTGTGGGCCCCATGCAGCCACTGGAAAGAAAAGCCAATTTGTCAGAAGCTGAGAAATTCATGGACATAATTTCTTAAACTGCAGATAATACTAAAGAGTAGTCTTTCCTTTCATGTAAGATAAAGGACCTAAGGCAGACAGACCACACAAATGACAGCTGCGTTATATTACGGCTCTGTCCACTTCAAATCCAAGTGAAATCCCCACTGCCTGCTTAAAACATTCCATCTCAATCCTGACATGAGTGTGTTTGGTGCTGCATCTTTTATGAGGCAGTGAAAACGCTACAAACTAGACAAAAACACTTTGAGGTGCAGCTTGAAAGCAGCAGCTTTCTAATAACATCACTGGAAATTCAAGGTGACATAGTTTTTAACTTTACTGTTCCAGATTTACATGAAAGATGTGGGTCAATTTTAAGTCACAACTTGCATGGAAATTGAGTGTTTTTAAGAGAGCAAAAATAAGATGCAAACTGCTTAGAAAGAGGGGTCTAAACCTGACTTCTTCAGCACAAGACCAGAGGAACTCGTCTCTTTCAACTGCTTCCTTTTTAACCCTGTACAAAAGTCCAAGAATCTGTGACTCCTTCCACAGAAGGATCAGACAAGGAGCACTGCTAGGAGAGCCTGGAGTTCAGCACTCAGGCGATTCTTAGAAGACAGCTCTGTACTTGAGGAGGACCTAGATCCCACAGCTTGCTTTAGTGAGAAATGCCCTGGTCAGTAGTTCGTTTCCTACGGCACACAACGCTGTCCGGGCTCTCTGATGAAATGACAGTTCTGCTGCTACGTACTGGGGTTAACATCTCCACGTCAGTCACCAGCCATGATGCCACTATCACTACCTAATGTGTCCTGCTGTGAGCATACCTGCTTGATCAGGCCCCTTGAACCTCAGGTGACTAGAACCTGAAGGGTTTACATAGGAACGGGGGGTTTACACACAACTTGTAGCAAACACAGTTGTTCTGCTTTAAAGGCTATATCCAGGTTATTAAAAAAAGAAACAAAAGGAGAAGAGGGCTGACAGACACACAAAGCAGAAAGCGAAGGACACAGCACTCAGAGCGATGCATCTTCCTGCACGAAACCACTTTATTGGATCCCACCACCTATGAACATCGACTGAAGGCTTAGAATAACCCTTTTGCCCTGGTGGCAAGGGCACTGCTCACTGTAGTCTGAGGAGTGGAAACAATCCCTCACAATATGCATTTGTATGCATTTTTAGATTTACTACTCCTGGTAGTACTCCTGTCCAGAAATGCTGTTTCTTTGAGAAGTTGCGTGCTGGGGGGAGAGACCCCTCCATTACACAGACACCGAAGAGCTGACAAACATCAGAGACACAGAGAAGACACATACCTTACAGGAAGCACTTATTTCCCCATAGTCTTGCCCTCTATGCTTATCTGTAAACCCTTGGCCTGTTGTGTTAAGATAAGGCCTCTCTTAACGCAATTCTCCAGACACAACACACATGATATCCCTTCTGCAACATTTCACTCTAACCATACCTTTGCAAAGATGGACTGAAAAGATCAGTACATCTACCTTTTTAATGGGAGACACAATGAAACTTACAGCACTCAGTTCCAATGGAAGTCTCACAGCATCAGAATGATGAAAGACAAAAATGAAAGACAAAAATACTACAAAATTTCTGAAGTATTTAACGTCACACTTCTTCACTGGATTTGCAACATGAGGTAGAGACAATTTTCCCCTCATGAAAAATGAACTGTGATGCAAACTTCTGTGGAACTACTACTGCTACCTAATATAGCCCTCTTGGCAACACTGGAAAGCAGAAATCTTCGTGACACTCAGAGAGACAAGAGTGGGATGAGAAATGACTTGACAGTGACAACCTACTGTGGCAAAGTCAGGAAACTGATTTTTTTTTAAAATCATGAAACATTAAGAACCAAGAAATGACGTCTAACAGTTGTATACTCTGGACTGCAAGTCATCTTGCTTTGTCATGTTTAAAGACATACTTTTCATAAGCTTTTGGTAAGTTCATGAAAACCTTTCTACAGCATTATCTTGGCGTGCCAATCTGAATGCTAAATATTGAGATTTGCTGGCATTGTTTTAACTCTTACTGTGCCCTTCGACTGACCAACATAGTACCGGGAATCTCAATAGAAACAAATATGAAAATCAAGGTTGTGTTATAAAAAAACACAGTAAAAAACTGTTTCTTACTATAAGGCTATAAAACCAGTCAAACACACACTAAAAGGTACTCATTGTTAGACTCCAAGTGAAGAAATATGATTACAGATGGGGAAATCACCCTGAAACAGCTCCTCTGAAAGTCTATTTACATGATAGTTGTAATAGGGAGCCACTAATTGTTAATTTCTTTTATAGTTTGTGGGTAACAAAGGAAAAGGTAATTAATTAATAACTGAGCAAAGCATTCTAGGACACTGACTCATCTGGGCACAGAGGTGGTATTTAATACAACTAACAGTGGAGAGTTGAAACAAACAGTGTACTAGCAGGACAGAGGACTATCCCAGAAGGCAGCGTTTTGGAAAAGAACTTGCAAGAAGAGTTCAGTGTACGTGAAGTGATTTCCAGAGGCACAGACAATTATACATCATACAACATTTCTTGCTCTTAGTTAAAATGCTTTAGACATGCCAAAGACTAACAGGACACCAACTGGATGAAGTGCAGAAGGCTTAAAGAAGACAACATGAAAAATGAAAAAAAAAGAGGCAAGAAAGCAAACTTGGAAAACATTTCAATTAAGTGCTCAAGAAAATGCAATTTTCAATCATGGCTGTTCGAAAGGAAGACAAACAGTCTAGTGATTTTAAAAACTAAAGCCGTTTTCAGTCAAACACATGATTCAGGGGATGGACACTGAAACAGGAGAGCTCCTAATAAAATCAGAAGCATGGTGGGACTTTTCATAGAATCTCAACTAGTGGACAACAATCTGGACTAAATGACAATGCTCTGCATTTTTAGCCTTCTGCTGTAAGGGACACATCTGCATTGAAACTACAGGGAAGGAGCAAAGAACCAGACCAGTTCTTACTTCCGAGACATCAGAAGCCCTCTGAGACAGCCATGTTACTCGACGCTATCCCGGCAGTCAAGACATACTTGGGGTTTGATAATGAGCCCTCAGCCAATGCTTTTTGCTGCCTTCAAAGCTGAAGCACTATTTTTCATCGGTTCCTCAACCGATGTTGAGTACAAAATGCTCACAGCCCAAGACTGCAAGATCAGCAAAGCCAGTGCCCTCAACGGTTTCTTCTGTTATACGAAATATGGCCGTGACTTTGCTGCTGTGCTTTGCACTTCTCTTGCTATCCTCCAGCTATGAGACATAAGATTGCTGAAAGAGCTAGACAACTGGATACTCTGACCAAAGTCTCTCTGAAAGGTCTCAACCAGCTGTAGAAGACTTCTGCATCCAAGTCCTCTTAAATCTTCAAGGCCTGCAAACCACCTACTCACCTTTTGCTTTTTTCAGCCATAAAAGAGTAACAAGATAAATTCTCTAACAAGTATCTGCGCAGTGAAACCATGTGAACATGCTTGGCAGAAAACAGCTGATGATGCACAGGTAGAGCGTTACTATCCTAATGTGCAGAGACCCAAGTGACAGAGCTCTGACAAAGATTATGTCAGTTCTGTTATAAACAGGCCATCTTTTGCCACAGGAGAGAAAGAAAGCCTTTGTCCCCCTCCATGAAAACTGGAAGAACTGCTTTAGCTCCCAGTAACCAGCTGCTGCCAGTTATCAAAAAAGCAGACTGATGTCCCAGAACATAAAGCTTTGGCTTCCTCACAATAATAGACATCCAGAGGTTGATGATATGAATCAGGAGTATCACAGAACACTTTGGGTCAGAAGGGGCCTTTACAACTCACCTAGTCCAACTCCCCTGCAGCAAGCAGGGTATCTACAGTGGAGAGTCTGAATTTGAATTCTTGTTTGATATACAGAAGATCAAAGAGCATACTTCAATTATGGCTCAGTATTTCATGGAGTAACTTATGAAGCAATCTGCAAACTTACTGATGTTTCAAGTTTCACACAGCCTATGCATGATCTGCATTTTACATCAGCACATAGGTCTCAGTTTTGAAAGCCCTAAAGTGAGACAAAAAGAACTAGCCCGATCAAGTGTCATGAAAGCTGCAGGTACTTTAGATTCCACTGTTAACTTTTACAGTATCCAATCAGAAAAGCATTTCCATTCAATTATGGCACTATCAATTCCTGCTGCTGGTGGCAGAGCTGGTATCACCAACTTTGAGGGTAACAAGAGTTACAAAACCCCAGCCCACTTCAACTATGCAACTGCTTGTCAGTACCCTGATAAGAACCAAAGACTTCTAACATGCCAGTTCTGTGTTTCTCTTTTTGCAACCTAAGATTATTAAAAAATAAGTAATTACTTAATTGGAGCTATTTCCTGGTGGGAGAAAAACCAGTATCCTCTGTCTCCTCCACGCCTCATACAAGGCTACTTGCCATACCTACTATGAAAACTCCTGCATAATTTGATTAGATCAAGTTTTCCAAACCGCCATTGTTTAAGGATGAAAATTACCAGCAGTCACAGCCCTCATTTCCTCTGGCATGAGATGTGAACACAGTGCTCGTTTGTAAGTTGATCCACCTCATTATTAAGAACGCTGTTTATTATGAGAAAATATGCTGCAGTTTCACAATCTACTACGTGAATTCAGAAACAAAACACTGCCTTTGAAGCATGCTTTTCTGAACACCTTTGAAGTACACGTTTTTGCTCCAAAGGAATACTACGTTTCTATGTAAGAGACTGGGTTGATTTTTACACTCTTCTCAATGGCAGCCACGTCTGAGTCCCCAAGCTCTGCCTGCTCGCCTTGATCCTGATTAAAATTCATACTCAATATGCCATTTTCACCTAAACAAGTAACCAGCTGGTTCTTTTCTTTCCTCAACTATAAGAGCTAGAATGAAGGAAGCATTGCTCAGCTGCACTTGGGAAACCTACTAGGAAAGACAGAAGAAAAAAAGGAAATAAATAAAAATTAAACATTGCACATCCAAATCTAAGCAGCCGGAAAGATGGATGCGTGAGGGATGCCCGCACATAACCCAAACCCGTTTTGCATCACCTATTTAAAACCACGTCAGGCGCCAGGGAGGCCTTGTGAGGGGCCAAGGACCGCAGCGAGCGGGGCCGAGTCGAGGTTTGCCCGGCTGTTTCCCATCTGACACCAACACCGCGGGCGGCCAGTGGGCCCAGATAAACCGCGGCGCCCTCTGGAACGCCGCAACACCTCTTCGACACCCACCGGGTCGGGGTCGGCACGGAGCCCCGCGGGTGGGCAGCATCTACCCCACCTCTTTTCCTCCCTTCCCCTCCCGAAGCGCGGCGGACTCTCCCCCGGCCCCGTCCTCTCACCGGGCCCGTAGAAATTGCTGCCTTTGGTCACGTCGAAGACTTTGCCATTGACAGCCAGGAGGATGCGGGGGTCGCGGGCCCCGTCGAACTGCCGCAGTTGCTCCAGCGAGAAATCCCGCCGCTTCATGCGGGGCAGCGCGGCANNCGAGAAACCCCGCCGCTTCATGCGGGGCAGCGCGGCGGCCTGGCTATCCGGGGCCGCGCCCCCCGGCCCGCCCCGCGTTCCCCAGCGCAGGTACAGCCGGTAGGCCGCCAGCAGCGCCAGCGCCAGCAGCCCCACGTTCAGCAGCATCTCGCCGCCCATCGCCGCCGCCGAGCCGGCCGGCGGCTCCCCCGTGCCGCCGCCGCCGCCGCTGCTCCCTTCAGTCCTCAACCTCCCCTCGCCATCGTCCGCCATCACTGCCCGCCCCGCTCAACACCCCGCCCCGCTCGGCGCCCCGGGAGACGCGAGGAGGCGGCCCGCGCGCCGCGCCCCCGCCCCGCAGCTCTCCCGCCTCTCCATTGGCTCCCGGCTGCGGCGGCACCACCCCGACCCGGCGCGCGCCCCGCTTGCGGATTGGCGGCGGGAACGCCCCGCGCGCCCAAACGGCCGCTCACGCTCGCGAGAGGCCGTGCTGCTGCCAACGCGCCGGCGCGCGCACCGACCCCCCCTCCCGCGTCGCCTCACAGGCCGACGGCCCTCGCGACTGCCTCGCGCGGCCAGGTGGCGTTGGCGCGGTGGGTGGCCGGTCTCGTGCGGTGTAACGGCCGCAACTCGCGCCTCCCCTCAGCAGCCCCCACCCGCTCCCCTCAGGGCGATCAGTGAGCGCGAGGCGCGTCTGCGGCAGCGAAGGCGCAGAGTGAGGAGCTGAGGGCGGACGAGGGGGCTGGAGGGCGGCAGGACCCGTGTGCCTCTGCCGCTCGGGGCCAGGGTCGAAGGCCGGCGGCGCTGGCTGCCGTGGAGCAGCCACGTCGTATCGTGCCCACTTGGCTGTTGCTGAGTAAGCGACACGTCTGTTCCGAGCCGCCCGCCTCAGTAGGCGCAGGCGCGTCCCTGAGCTGCCCGGGCTTAGAGGGAAACCTTCGGAGGCAGCTCAAGGGGGTCGTCGGTACCCGTTGCTGCTGAGGGTAAATACACTTATTCTTTACTGTCAGAAGACAGGGTAACCCACTAGAATCACTCCTTGTGCTGTGAGCAGCATCGAGGTGGCTTTACTGTGTCTCGGGAAGGACAAGTGATGCCCAGGAGCAAGGTAGCTGTTACGTGAGGAGAAACAAATTTATTTTCAAGGGGAGAGTGGGTGGATTATCTCAGTATGATGACACCTGTCTTCAGAGAAGTGAACACCTGGTCAGGATTTAGCTCTTCTGTCCCTGTTATTTTGATAATGTGTTTTGGGGCAAAACTGCCCCACCAGGTGATTCTAGAAAGCCGCTCTACCAATGTGTAGCTGGGACTAGCGAACATAAGCCAGGCTCAGCCACTCTCCCCGCAGATGGAATGTGTTAACGAGGAGTACTTTAGGCTTTAACAACCTTGTTACTCCAGGTAGCAGTGTGGTGCTGAAACATCCCTACCTAAGAGTATCAGCCTTACTGTTCGCAGTTACATCACTTGGACATAAAGGTTGGAAACCTAAAACGTTTTCACGAAGGCTGGTAGGCTGTGCAAGAGGCTCAACCCAGTAGAAAATAATGATACTTAGCATTTAAATAAAGCTCTGTGTTTTCAATACCCTGTGTAATAATCAGGTGTTTAATCTTCTGCCCTCTAAGCCAGTTTAGTAATGACTACCTCTGTGAGGAAACAGGATGAAGTTCTTGCCAGTTAAAGACCTGCAATTAGAATACTACTACTATTCCTATTAACCAAGCAGACTCTATTTAACATATGTGCAAGTAAACATGATTAAGAAAGTCCTTTTATCTCCACAAGTCACAGCTTGATTGTGGTTCACAGCAGTTTATATCGCAGAATTGTAATATGTTTGGATTGTCTGGGCACAACTATCGTGCAGGTCAGAAAAAGGTGGAGTTGCAGTCTTACCTCTGGGTTTTCTTCCCTCATGAGTTGAGTTTAGATTTTCTACAACACCTGAATACGTCCTTTTAACTTCCTTTGGATTTTGAAGATGGCTTCAGCAAATGAAAGTAATAAAAGATGTGAAGTACTTTTACTTGTCTTATCTATTCTGGATGCCTTCTTATGAGGTTGTATTGCTACCTGGGCTTGGCTAGGATAGCTTGATTGACTTCTGCAAGCTTTGGATCTAGTGCAACAAAACGGTGGTTAGTTTTGATCCCAAGATAGGAGCTGGAAATTAAGGAATTCCAGGAACCTGCCCTAAGGAAACGAAATAATTTGAAAGACAGAGTTTAGAAGAATGTTATTTGAAAGAATTTCAACACTTGAAAATAGGTAAATACATTAGAAATCAATTAATACGAAGAAGTGTATTGGTATTTCCAAACCTAGTGGATGGAAACTGCTGAGAATATGTAGGTTCTGAAGGGGAGAAACACTGGCTGGTTACCTCTGTGTACACCTCAGACAGTCATCAGTCATGGATCCTGATCCATGACTGCGGAGCCCAGTTATTGCTGATGTATATTATTGTGTCAGTGCAGTAATTACAGCAATAGGACTTAAAACAGGAATAAAAGGAAAATCCCTGTGAAAAAAATCCTCAGAATTTGCTGAAATGGATTCACAGCAGCTTATTAATTTGTACTACTTTGCTCTTCAGATCAAATCCCTAATATCTGCATCTCACAGGTTCCCATAAAGAGCCTAGTGAACCCTGAAAATCCATACATGAAAGAATGATACCAAGGTTCTAATGACATACCTTATAGCTTTTGTTGTTCTTCAGCCATTAGTTTGTTTTATAGGGTTTTTTCCCTAACAATTTGAAGGATATCTATAAAATTGGGGGTTGTGGAGTCTCCTTCTCTGGAGATGTTTAAAACTTGGATGGACATGGTCCTGTGTGACTTGATCTAGGGGATCTTGCTGTGGCAGGGAGATTGGACTAGATGATCTTTCGAGGTCTCTTCTGATCCCTAATGTTCAGTGATTCTGTGAATATCAGTAATTTAAGGCTGTGTTCATATGCAGTGTCTCATCTCTTGATACTTGCATATCCTCTGCTTCTTGGAGGTTAATAGGTTTATCAGCTGCGGGTTGCGTTCCTCACTTTTTCGAGCACTGCTTACTAGTCTCTGAAAAGAAGACTGATCTCGGTGAAAAGCACAATGACAGCAACCACTTTGCAAACAGAAATTGAACTGCGTCTGAAGCCAAGTCATGGCTGAAGTTTATTTTCCATTGATTCTGAAGTTGACGAAATATCTCTTACCACAGGAAGATGTTCCAGAGAGATTAGGAGGTGAACTGAGTGTGAAGCAATGTAGTGATGTCTCAGTAAATCTACAATAATAGAATGATCAATCAGCTCCATTGATTTTTGGATATTTTAAACCCAGCTTAATGTATGGGACGCACTGATGATTTTATTTTAAGCTGATACAGCTTAGAAAACTCACCATCAAGGGCAGAGCAGTGCTTAATGTCTTATTTCAAAGTAGTACCTCCTTGCGTTCCTTAATGCATTTTTATTTCATATTTATTGTAAGTGCTGCGTGTAGACTTATCTGTAATATTTTAGTGTCACATTATGGGGTCTTCTAATGCTGAATACATAAAAGTTATTCAGGAATTTCCTTTAAAAACTTGAAAATACCGTATGAGTATCCTTGGAGCTAAATTCATGTCAACACATGCAATTTTTAATTGCTAAGGAGCCAACAATTATTTCGTGGTTTCTGTAAGTGGTGTGCTGTGTGAAGTGCTGCATCTAGTGATAGAATGAGAGGGCAGCGCCTTAAGCTGTGCCAGTGGAGGGTCAGGTTGGATGTTAGGAAGCCCTTCCTCCTGGAAAGGGTGATCACACTGGAATGGACTGCCCAGGGCAGTGGTGGAGTCCACATCCCCAGAGGTGTTTAAGGACAGCCTGGCTGTGGCCCTTAGTGCCCTGGTCTGGCTGTTATGGTGATGTTAGGCCATGGGCTGGGCTGGATGAGCTCAGAGATCTTTTCCAGTCTCAGTAATTCTGCAATTCTGTAATAATGCACAAATAGATGAAGTCAATCTCTAACAACACAGTTTGATTTTATTAATCCATTATGGAGTTTAAAACCCACCTGGATGTGTTCCTGTGCGACTTGGTCTAGGTGATCTTGCTCTGGCAGGGGGACTGGACTGGATGATCTTTCGAGGTCTCTTCCAATCCCTAATGTTCTGTGATTCTGTGTAATGATGTGCTTCCCAGAAAAGACTCTATAGTCCAGACAGGGACCAAGAAACCCGGTCAGGAGGTGGTCAAGTTGAGTAACTGGGAGTGCCTTGCTGGTTTTCAAGAGAGCCAGAGGTAGATTTGCTAGAACTGGAGCACAGCTTGGTGTCAGAGCTGGGAGCAGCTTTTTCTGGTTACTCTGGTTCTCAGCACTTGGTCGCACAGAGGCCCTAGTGTATGTTACTTAAATCTGATCAAATGAATTACTGATTTGTATAGTGGAGACAAATTTTGAGAAACCATGTGCTGATGCATTTGCAAAGGCAGGTTTTTAACACGACAGCTGATTTAGGATATTGGCAGCGTACGTATGCTGCTGGGAGCTAGAGATTTGGCATCAGGTATGGGTATCCTTGCCTTAGCACTAGCAGTGAACAGCACTGTAAATAATGAAATAGCATATGTAAAATGTAGAATTCCAGTCAGAAAATAGCTCCCTGCAGCAGCTGCAAGTAATCTGAGTATTTCTGTTCTTCCAACTCAGTTCTTGACTGTATAGGTGTGACCTTTTGCATATTGGGCAGAATTGTACCATGTGTATTTTACTGCAACACTGGAAAACCAAGCACTTAAGTAACCAGATGATGTTTATATGTACAATGAGGTAGTTCAAGCCCATGAAGCCAGTGAGAGCTTCTCCAGTGTCTTTAATTTCACACCTTGTCTTGTTTTTTGAAAGCTGGGTGGGTTGGTTGGTTTGTTTTTCTGTTTCCCTCATAGGAGACACCACTAACACAGACACGTTTTGTTTGGCTTGAAAATGTTTCACTTGAGGGTTTGTTTTTTGTTTTTCATTTTGACTCTGTGCTGGGATTGTCTTTATAAGTCACTCCTATGTTTACTTGTACTTTGTGTTCTGTAATGTGGTATCGCTCATGTTAAAAATTCCTGTGGCAGTTTCCTTGGTTCATCACAGCTCTCATCAGCTTAGTTGTCCACAGGTGCCTGGCTCTGCTGCTGTCCTCTCTGTAGGTGTTGACACCACACTGCTAGCTGTGAGGTAAAGATCACAAACGGAAGGAGGCCATTACTGGCATCCTCCTGCTCTACCTTCCTGTGTGTCTTTGTCTTGCTTACGTGCTTTTCCATCTCAGTTTCATTGAGTCTGAGGTGTTTTATATTCTATTCAGTCTCAGGTAACTTTTCTAATGGACTATTTGAAGGTACTCTTCAGAGAGCAGATTAAACCCCTGTTTTGACAAGTCAGTGGTTCACCATAATGGACCATAGAAGCAGACCTGTGTTTGATGAGTACTGGTGGGAAACAGACTACATGGCCTAGTTTTGAGTTCATTTTAGAAAAGGTCCTAGTGCTCCTAGGTGATTTCAGCAATGAATTCAGTTTTGATGAGGAAAAGGGAGGAAACTGCTTAATAGAGGCAGGCTAACTGATCAGATAGCAGCAATTACAACCGCAATTCATCAGTAGCCTTTGCCACTTTCTAATAAATTATGCTTACAAACTTCTTGTGCAGCCAGAATATTGGTTGATTTGTTTAGTTCCTCAGGTGAAGTTTGCTGGCTCACTCCTGTCACTAACACTTACATTCACTCATACATGTTATTGTTACCAGGGTCTAAAAATCTTCTTTTCACGGGCTGAAGAAATGTCTCTCCTGGAACAGAATACCTTCTCAGTATAGCCATAGTGTTAAAATTTGGAATCTCAAAGGAGCTAAGCAACATTTTTCTTTTGAGTTTAATTAATTCCCTTTCTCTAATGTTGCAGGTGCTCTGAGTATGGATGAGCCAGTTAGGAGACTGAGCAAACAAATGCATCTCATCCCACTAACATCGCTGTGGAGATGCAAAGGAGCAACTCCAAGTTCTAAGACCTGTTGCAGGTACAACAGGAATGAGGGATAAAGAACTCTGACAACTTAATGAGAAAAAGTAAGTAGAAAAGTAATGAACAGTTTACAACATCTAAACTTTATGCACAGGTAGAGATTTTATAAAGACTAATGGTGAGGTCCCTGAGCAATAGCCTCTGTAGTACAACACATAAAAATTAAGATAGTGCATTGATAGACATTCACAGGTTTAACTCCAGCTTTAGTTTGCACTTGGCATGCCCAGGTAGTAAAAAAACCCACATTTTTGTTAGCTGAAAGAGGGCTTAATAGCATTGATCTTAGACATTTCATTTTATATGTTTCTAATATTAATAAAGTTGTTTGGCCATTATGTCAGAATGTTTTCAAGAGGAATGAAGCAGCCAGTCTGCAAGGTCAGATACAATAGCATCACATGTTGTCCAGTTCTGAGCTCCCCAGTTCAAGAGAGATGGGGAAGTAATACAGAGAGTCCAGAGAAGGGCTATAAGGATGATTAGGGGAGTGGAACATCTCTTTTACGGTGAAAAGCTGAGAGACGTGGGACTCTTTAGCCTAGAGAAGATTGAGAGAGTGTCTAATGAATGTTTATGATTATTGGAAGGGTGAGTGTCAAGAAGATGGGGCCAGTGTATTTTCAGCAATGCTTACTGATAGGACAAGGAACAGTGGGTGCAAACTGCAACACAGGAAGTTCCACTTGAACAAGAGAACTAACTTCTTCACTGTGAGGATGACAGAACGCTGGAACAAGCCTCCCAGAGAGGTTGTGGAGTCTCCTTCACTAGAGACTTTCAAAACCTTCCTGGACACATTCCTATGTGGCCTGCCCTAAGTGATCCTGCTTTGGAAGGCAGAGGCTGGACTAGATAATGTCCAGACATCCCTTTCAAGCCCTACCATTCTGTGTTTCTGCAATCGCATGCTCACAGAAAAGTGCACACCCACACTTAAATGTAACTCAAGATGTAATTAAACCCAGCAATCAACCCTTATTCTGTGAAAGGAATCTCCAAAGGTCATCTAGTCCAATTCCCCTGCAACAAGCAAGGGCCATCACTCACCAGACCAGATTGCCCAGAGCCCCATCCAGTCTGAACTTGAATGACCCTAGGGATGGGGCCTCCACCACTTCTCTAAGCAACCTGTTCCAGGGATCCACCACTCTCAGATTAAAGAACTTTATCATGACATCCAACCCAAATCTACCACTTGCCAGCTTAAAGCCATTCTCCCTGTCCTATCCTTCCCTATTGAACAGTTCTTCCCCAGCCTTCTGATAGGCTTCTTTCAGGGACTGGAAGATCACTACTGTGTTAGCAATAACTTGCTCTTTAAAACGGCCTCGGCTGAATGCATAGAGTCCTCCTAGTTTTAGTCTTCCTGATAGCTCGGTGGAAGCTGTGGATGCATCCTAGAATTTTGAGTCAGCTCAAAACAACTCATAGAAGAAACTGGCAGGATCCAAACCTTGTCAGAATCCTCACTTTCAGTGTCTCCATAGGGAACATTGACATGAATGCTGAGTCCTTATTACTGATTCATCCTCTCATTCAAGTTCATATTTTCTTTATGTAATCATAAGGATGCAAACCTTTATTCTGTACTGCCAGAAAAAGAGCAAGCACCAAACAAAACAAGATGTGGCGTAAGCCAAATACTCTAACACATGTGTTTTACATCCTCCCTTTGGATGAGACAAAGACCACCAGACATATGGTAGATGATGGCATCATTACTCAGCCAGAGGTCAGGTGCGGCTACGCTGAGATGACAGAGCTCAGTCACATGGTTGCTGCTGTATCACATGAGCAGGATCTTGCCTGCCAAGCTAGCATGCGCTACCCAAGGAGAGGAAGGCTGAGTGGGAAGGAACTGAAGTCTTTTTAAAGCTCACCCTGCAGTTAAAGATACACATTCTTCAGTGCATTCCTGGCAAGGGAATGTGAGTTAGACTAGAATGCCTTGCAAGTCTTCCATTATTAAAACTTTTTTAGAAGTATTTAATTCTAACAACTAAAAATAGGAGGCCTTTACTTGTGTTTTGCACTCACTTAGCCAGGGGTGTGTATGACTAAATAAAACACAAGACACTGGAAAAGCAGGCCTTGGTGTGTATACATCCACATGCTATTTCTTTGCACCCCTAACTCTTCCTTTCCATGTGGAATAGTGATCAGGATTTGGCTGAATCTAAACGTGAGAGCCATGTTCTGAAGAACTAATACAATATTGTAGCTTAAAAATCAGTTTGTTAGAGTTGGAAGCTGGAGGGTCATTAGGCAGAAGCAGCTTGGAGAGAAAAAGGCTGTCTAACATGAGTAGGGATTTGGGAACTTTCCTGTTCACTGCACTGTGTTCAGTGCAGTGTTGCAGAAGTAGTCCTAGAGACAAAACTTTTCCTCCACTGATAACAGCAATCAGGTACTTCAAGTAATTTGTGCTGAATAGGGATTTCCTGTGCAGACAGTGTGATGTGAGAGCAGGACTATCACCTATTGAAAATCAGAGTAGCCTGTTTTCTCTGGTTCAGTGCTATTATTCACTGCAAAGAGGAGAAAAATAGCAAAAAATACCTGCATTGCTCATGAGCATAACTCTAGTGGTGCAGACACACTGCCAGTCCAACAGCTTTTCTTACAGAGGAGTGTTACAGACTCATCTTAAACAATCTAATTTCTGATACAAAGCCATGCATGCCAGCTTTATGACATTCATGCTGTCTGGAGATCAGATTTGTCCTTACCTGGAGAACTGTAGACTCACCCCATACAGTTATTTGTCAGGGAGATGTTAAGCAAACCTGTACTCTTCACTTGCACCCATAAGTAACTAAAAATCCATTAATATGCAGAAAAACTGAAGCAGTATAAGGCTGTGATTCTGTGATAAGTAATATAAAATCTGTGCATGCTGAAATTCCTGGCAGTAAAAATTTGATCTGTATTGGTGTGAGCACACAACTGCATTTTTATCGAATCAGCCAGAGCATATGTTACAGTGTTTATTCAGATTTTATGCCAGCTTTCTGTCACTCGAGGAGGATAAATTAAGCGCGATCCAGCATAAAGTTAGAGTGGTACAAGCAGACAATATCTCATCTGATAGGAGCTCTCCTGGGACAAAATTATTTCTTCAAGCGATTTACTGTCTCGCAGAATGATAGCCTACCACCCTAATACGCTGTAAACCCTGTGTAGTCCTTGGACAAATCTTTTTCAAGTCAGAGCATGTCTGTATCTGATGAGCTGTAAATACACTGACAATTTTTTCCTCAGAGGGGAAGAAGAAGAACACCACAAATTCAAATTATATTTTCTACCTTGGGCAAATACAGAAATGTTTCAGAATATGATTTGTATAGCAATCTCAAGTGTACTCATGTGTAAATGTAAATACTGAGATGGGAAAAAATGAGTCGTAATGATAATTAGGAACATAATTCTTGAAATTACGGGGTTAGGTTTGGGCCCATATTATGGAAGAAAAAGGATTTGATTTTGTGCTTCCCACCATGTTTCTTCTTTTAAGTATGCAGCTGCTGTGCCATATTCTGGATTCGTGGCATTTCATTCTGAAGATGAATTGTCATGACACTAGTTACTGGAGGTGAAGATAGTAAACAAGAACATCACAATGTGAACTAGATGACTTTTGAGATTTCCTAAGCTGAAGGGACAAATCCATCAGTAGGTATGTACAGTTTTTACTAACTTTGATGTAAAATTGGCTGAGGATGTTTAAGATCTTGTTGGGGATTTTTTAAATTGTCATTTAAATTCCATTAGACATTTTTTTGTCACTGCAGTGTTGTCTGTCTTTGGCCAGGAACCATAGCCAACTGTGATTCAACATTCAATAACAAGCATTGCTACAGTGTTCAGGCAACCCTGGCTACTCATTTCTGCACCTGCATCACGGTCTTTCCTAGGCCAGCACAGCAATTTTTTGGGTGCATAGTGGACTGATTTAACTGATGAATAGTAGGGATTATGAAAGCTGCCACTGCCACTTATTTTTCCTTTTCCCCCTGCAACTACATAGTGTATGAAAACAAATGAAGCTGAGAACTTAACAGCAGAGCTGGCAAAAGGATGTGGTGGTATGGGATCAACTGAAAGAGGACTTATACCTGGCAAATTCCAGGTTAAAGCATATCTGTACCTCTATTCCAGGGAAATCAGTCATACAGAAATACTTCTGAAAAGCAGAGCTTTTGCTGAGTTCTGTAATTCAGCTTTGTTCTGGGAGGACTACACCTATACCCATTGTGCTGGTGTGAAATGTTAATGAAAGTGTTCTCCTAACTGGCAGAATTATGCTAATCAAACTTTTACAGACACAGGACTCTTAAAAATTGGCATCATCAATAGCATACCCATCTAGTGTAAACTTCACACACCCCAAATCCACCAAGAATTCCTATTATGCAGATCTGTTAGGAGTTTGTAGAGCTGCAGTTCTACTAAGCTAGCACTGGGAGAAAGCAGAAGTTCCTTTTTAGAAGTGCTGTTCCATTTTTCTTAATACATTCCAGTGAACTTTGCAGAACAGCTTCAGCTCTGTCATTTATCAGTCTTCTACTACTTCTTCAACCACTGCCACCTCTGAAAAGCTTATGTTTGTTCTCAAAATGGGACCAGATTGTACCAAGAGATTGATATTTTCAATAGAGTTTCCTGTGGAGGACTAACCTGGGCTCTTGGCAGCCTACCACTATTCAATTCATACAAAGCACTCACCGCGTTTACTCTAGATGAGGGCTTGGGTTCACAGTTATTCTGATGGAATCTCTACTGTGCTGTTGCGGTCACTGTGTATGCACTTGGTACTTCATCTAAAAGGTGATTTGTGTATTTGACTTCAGCCTGCAAGAGAAGCACCGGCCATCCCGCGTGTGATGACGGTGTGATTGGGGCTGAATGGGCCCAGCTACTGAGCAGCAGACTTTTTAGAAGCCTTTGGGATGTTCTGAGTGACCACAAATGTTAAAGCAAAGAAACTACTGCAAACTGTAGAGTATGGTTGGCTGATATACTACAAGGAGGGCCCGATCTCCTTGAATGATGGGCAGTAGCTGGATTAAATATTGAAGTGCTAGCTTATAGCCAGGTTTACTATTGCAGTGCGTGCACACCACAGGAGTCAGCATTTTGCTCTGTCTGTCCTTTGCGCTTCCTCTAAGTGCTGCACTCAGATCCTGAGTCTTCTTGCTCTGTAGAAGAGGAAAAGTTAGAATTCCCTGTCAGGGAATTTATGTTTGAGAACTGAATTGTGAGACTAATTCAAGTTAAACTGCCTATAATGCTTTTTTCCCCCCTATTTTTCTCTAGTACTTGTTTAATTCCCTGGGCCTGATTCACAGCATGGCCTTACAAACAGTTGTGTTGCTAGAAGTCATATGGCTGTCAAGAGAACAGGACAGGCAGGCAGGAAGGAAACGTTGAAAGTAACTTAAGTCCATATTGCTGCCAAAGGCAGTGTATCTTCAAACTCAGACCTTTATGGCGGTGCTGCGGACAGCTAAGCTAAGCTATTGCTGTTGCTCAGAGTCCAGTGTCTGTCTTAGGGTCCACCTCAGCATTGCTGATGCATCAATAGGTAGACTCGTATCAGTTTGCTCATCAGCAGTGATAAACTAAAGGCTAAATTAAAAGAGTGTAGCTTATTTTCAAAAAAAACCCCACCCCACCACAATACACCCAGCAATTTACATCTAGGTGATCCTGCTCTGGCAGGGGGTTTGGACTAGATGATCTTCCAAGGTCCCTTCTGATCCCTGATGTTCTGTGTGTAAGCTCTGCGCTGTGGGTACCTATTGACTTGAGGGTTGATAATCTTGCAACGTTTTCTGTCAGTTCTTATGGTCCCCACCACACAGTAGAAAATAGTTTCCAGAGTGTAATTGAATGAGGCACAGTTTTACTGGACATTTAATACAGAGTAACAACAGGCAGTCACTGCGATGCGCCGATTCCACTCTTCCCCCAAACTCATAGATGTTAAGTGCTGGACCATATCAAATGCTCATGCAATGCAAGAAGAGTCAGTTCCTTTTGAGAATTTGATGGATAAACAATAATATTGTTTTGGTAGGAACACTGGCCTAAATTGAAGCAATTAGGAGAAGCAGCAGTAATGAGCTTCAGTGAGGACAGAGCTACAGAAACACCTTGAAAGGGATCCCTCATAACCTTGTGAATTTTTTTAGACGGAATTCCATGCTCTTTGCAAAGCCAGTACTGCTGAATTTGCAAAGCAACACCCTTTGGAGTTGTGGAATAGAACCAGAATTAGCAGTGTATTTAAAACTGAAATTCTCATTTAAATATTTATGTTAATTTTAGCCTGCCACTGATGTCGCACAAGTGTACAACAGGAATCGTTTCACTGAAATCACAGACGCTGCTGTGTCCCCTGTGAAGTAATTTCTACCTGTGTAAAATACATATGGAATGGTACTAAATCAAGTCAGCATTTTCTATCCGCTTGACACTCATATTGCAGCGACGTAAATTACTGCAACGAGGCATCAGTGAATAAAATTACGCTAGGATAGGAGTCTGTGTCAGAATCTGATCTCGTGTAAGTGTTTTGTACTGTTGTTTTAATGGCACATTGCAAAATTGGAAAATCATTAGTAGTCCTGCCAATGCTTTAGCATTTAAAAGGTCCTCTTTTCCATTTCCCCATAGTCCCTTTATGCTACCCCATTAGTTTAAAAAGGCCATCAAGAGAGCACATTTAGCCACTTGGGAATATTTTCATCTCTGTGTTGCTCTTGCCTTTGGCACAATAGATACGTTAGGTTGTGGCTGAGGAGAAAGGGTCGTGGCTGGACCGCCTCTCCCATACAGCTATTCTTGGTTGCTGGAACAGCTCCTAGGGGCCCCAGGCTGCCAATTGTACTAAAATTGCTGGTAGCCTTAAGACTATTCAAGGAGTAATTAGCTACCGAATGTGGGTAATTGTGACAGAGTCTAGCTAATACAGCTTGTGTCTGAACGGGCTAATTAAAGGCTGCACACATGAGAAGAAGAGAAAGAAACCTCTTAAGGAAAAGAATTATTAGGGGAGAAGATCTGATCTAGTATTTTCAAAAAAAGTTCTGCTCCTCCTAGCTGGATCCTAGCAGTTTGTGATAATTAAACTTGGTAAAAAGGAAGAACAACTAGAGTTTTAAAATTAAATACTTCCACTGCAGTACCCTTCATACTCTGCTTTTGAATTCATAAAAGACATTTAATATTTTTTTTAAAAAAGGATGTTCAGTTCAAGAACATTTGAAAATTATCCTTGCTATCAATTTCTGCTGTCAGAGACATCTCTAATTTAAAGAAACCCAGTTGGAGGTGTATGATCATGAGCATTTAAGTTCTGTTTCTCGCTCTGTACAAAATGAGATGGGTAGAAGGAAAAATCTTTTGCTGGTGTGGCAAGACTGTAGTCTTCCAAGCATCAGTGTAGCTGTGCTTGTTATTTGTACTTGTGCTTCACCCTTCTCCTGCTCCTACAATCAGCCGTGAGCAGTTCCATTCCATCCCACTTACCTAATGTGTTCTCATACACAGCTGACTGTATCTACTTTCTACTGTCTGAAGCAGATCACAAATGAGAACAACCAGAATGAGGCCTTTGCAAGGAGCAGCAGATTAGGAGAAAACCTCTCCCTTTACTTCCTCCTGCTCAGCTAAAACAGTTCATTTTAGAAAACACTTCCTTTTGTTCTAGGGTGCTGTAGTATCCCAAATACCCTCTCAGCTGTTCTTAGGGTGCCGTATCACTTCTCAGCCGCTAGACAGCCATCTGGCCACCCTCAGCAGTCTCTGTTTCTTTCTCAGGCTTAGACCTGTAAAATATTCTCTCAGATACAGCAGACAGCTTGCAGTCTCCTGCCTTGTGCTTTAGCCATGGCTGCTAAATCTGGGGTGTCCAACTTTCCTCTCCAGTCCTGATGGATTTGCTGTAAGCCTAAATGTAAGATGTAGTATTCTGAAATACACAAATGGTCTTGTTAAATACATCAGAACGGCATCAGGCTTGGGAGCTGATTATGGGCCTGATCAGTGGTGAAATGCAGAATCCCAAGCTGTCCATTTATGCTGATGTTGCTAAGAAGACAGGTAGAAAAGCTGCTCTTATTTAGAAAGAAAGCCACTTTGGACTGCAAAGGGGAACAGGCCATCCTCTCTCGGTCTGTCCAGAGAGCAGAGAACTGTGAACTGACACACATATGCAAACACTGCAAAGTTTAAGTCTGACTGAACTGCAGTTCAATCCAATTAAACATTTTACAGCCAGGAATACAAGTGTCACCTCATTACGGCAGCTGCAATTCCCTTTTTTATAGACTGCTTCAAAGAGCAGCTGATAAGAGACTGGTCACTCTGTTTAAATATCTTCTCACTATGTTGTGGAAGTGGGTTCAAAATAACATGTTGCAACTGATCTGCATTTTCACTAAAGGAAAAGTTCTGTTAATGAATCTAGACTTGAACTTATGATTGTCTTCTCCATATGAATGTGGTGATCCTTGGTGTGGTTTGTGGCTAATACTTGCTCTCTTCTTCTGTATCCTCTCTATTGATTTGCACTTGGTAATAGTAAGTGAGATGAGATGTTGTGTATTGATGTGAAAGCTCCTGTGGAAATGTGAGGATGTGGAAGCTGGTTCTCCTGCTCCCTGAAATGAGAATCTGGGTGACCTGTGTGGCAACTCACAATAAGACTCTTAGGTAAAGAACAGCAGTGATACTGGTTTAGCAGGGCAGTTCCATCTGAAATAGCCTTCAAGCTGCTTTACCTAGTTTTAAGGCTGAGGATGTGCCTGACGCACGTGGAAAAATGTTTGAGGCCCACAACGCAGGATTTCAAGAAGTCTTGTTTACAGTCCTTCTAACAGCAATATGTATATTGTGCTCCTTGGTATTAATAATCTTAAAAATTAAAGTCAGTAATTGCAGCCCAAATTAGGAAAAAGAAGTAGACATTGTTCTACAGCCTCATGACTCTCTTGTACGATTGAGGAAGCAGAACCCCAAGATAGAAAGGGTGATATGTCTGTACCTATTTAACAAGTGTGGCAGATGGTGCTGGGGCTTGACCTGGAGGCATTCTGGCCGAGACAGTGAAAATACAGTTGTGTAAGCAACTTTTTAGAATACCTGTCATTGTCCATAACTTTGCAGAGATGGAAGTAGGGGCTTCTGTGTGAGTACCACCTTGCACTAGAAACTGCAGGCCTGGTAAAGTAAATCAATGCGTTTCACATGCCACTTCCATCTGGATTAAGACTCTTAAAGTTTTGTAAGGCAGATCTGTGTTTTGGGTTAGGTTGGGTTTTTTTTTTTCATTTGGTTCTGTTTGGTTTTGTTTTATTTTTAATTGACAGTAGCTCACAAGTAAGAAAGCTAAATCTCTTTTCCCCCTACATTCAGATGCGGAGCTGTGTTTCCCATGCCTACAATTGATCATCATGTCATTAATACCTGTTCTGTGTTTCTTTTTACGTTAAAGGATTAGTGTAGTGTTTCCTTTTTTCCCCCGAATGAACCTGACATTCCCTTTTCTCTTCAAGTTACACAACTTCAAGAACCACAAGTGATTGACCATTTACTTCAGTCCTCATCCAAGAGCAAAACGTTAGCCCGGTGAGCAAAGTGCATCCCAGAGAAACCTGTGATTAACCATGTTTTGCCAAAGTAGGAATTAGGCCAGATTTCCCATCTCTGACCAAGCACTAATATCATTTTGTAACCTGGAGTGTTACCACCATGGTGTTCTTCCCTACTAGGCCATCTTAGCAGAGGATAACAATCTGTCCTGGCTTCCTCCTGGAAATTCGGTGTGGTGACACACAAGTAGATGAATCAGAACACCTGCAGCCCTGCACTGAGATTTTTCTCTTGACCCCCTGTAGGCAGGTAATTCCTAAGACAAGAGCTTCAAGCAGCTTCCTGGTCACCTCATTAGTTGTTTTGGAATTGATTTTGAGTCTTGTGGGCATCTACTGTTTTAGGAGTTTACGCATGATAACAGATCTCTGGGTTCTAGGCTCACTAACATCTCTTAAATATGTAACCTAAATGCTACCTAAGGTCCCTGCACTAATTAAGGCTGAGTTTGCCACAAGATGTGAGTTAGCTTTGGTCAGGGAACTGAATGGCTGGGTGATGGCATGGTGGTGTTTTACAGCGTAGTGCCCTGGCAAGGGAAGAGCAGAAATTTTCAGCTGGACATGTAGAAGAGGAGAGGGCAGCTGCTTTCCACAACTTTGCAAGCTTGCCATGCCTGCTTGTGAAACCACAGTTACAGTCTTTAGGTATTTCTAGGGAGAAGCATTTTTCTATTTTTAGATTAAACGACATTGCCACTCCAGTTTATCTAAGTGTTGCTGCCACACAATACTGCTGTATTTAGAAATCGCTGAGCTCCTCAGTGCAAGAACGTAGTATGGAAAAGGTTACAGCACAATTCTCCATTCTATCGCTACTAAGAGTTTACTAATTCCTATGAGACCTCTATGTCCTTTTTAATTACCACACACAGGAATGTGCATCTTCTCTATGTAATAGTGGCATCCATCCTCAAGTGTATGTATCAACAGTGTTCCCCTGATTTTCAGTCACCATTAGCTCTGAGATCCAGAGGCTCTGAATCATGGATAAGGAAAACGCATACTGGTAAATAAAATTAGAATATGCATATTAGTGCACAAAGTTAATACCCTGCATTGTTCTACCCACTCCTTTCAAAGGAATCCATTCCCTCATTAGGATTGGGTTGGGTGTGTAATGAGGATGGTATTGTGGCATGCCATCTGCGCATGAGCAAGCGGTACGAGGTGTGGAGCTCTGGGTGAAAAGTACACGGTGTGACAGGCTTCCCCAACTCACATCTCATTTTCTTAAGTTTAAATAAGGAACCAGTTCATAAAAAGATGTACCTCATTATAAAGCAGTGTGGATTGAAGTCAGGCACGTATAGCAGGGACATAATACAAGAAGTCTTAAAGCAGTGGAGACTGCCAAAACAGAGGTAGGGTTACCTCTGGATCAGGACTTGCTTCTCTGAGCGCGCTATGAACTTAATTGGTCAGCTCTGGGTACTCATTTGCTGGTGGGGAGGTATGTCTGTCATTACCAACTCCTGGCTTTGGTATTTGACTCTACCTAAACAAAGGCAGGTGTTCTCCAGGATAGAATGCTTATCAGTCTTTCAACCGTTACTCAGGAATTGCAAATTATTGTTTTTCCTTTCAAATACCTTTTTCTTCTTATTTGCTTCTGAGGAGCAAACGCTGAGTGTGTGGTGGTGGTAGAAATTCAGGTCTAATTGAGTAGAAAGAGGTTACAGAACACAGAGAAACATGTGTTGATAGTCTTTACACCTTTAAAAAGCTAATCTGAAATCAACGCTGAAATGTCAGGAGATAAGGAATACCTATCAGCGTGAGTATATGCAAGTGCTTTGGATATGCAGAAAATAATCTGGCACAGAGTTTAGGCATTTCAAATGTCGGAGTTGAGCAATGTGTGTACTGTAATCCTGTTACTTCTTCGGAACAGCGCATGGGAGGGCCCCCAAAAAATCCAAGCCAATTTTCTAAATTTTGAGAATGTGCTGCTAAAATTTTTGTGTGTGTCAAAGAAAGTACACCATGTTAATGAAGCGAGGGGAATTCATACTGAATGTCATATGTCACCCGCACTCGCAGCGTTCCAAGCTGTGCTTAGCCTGTGCTGTGACATAATATACACAGTGGCGTTGCACGGAACAGGTGGGAGCCCACAGGCCTGAACACAGACAAACCAGGCAGTCTTGGCAATGTGTTTTCTGATATTTGTCATTTGGCTGCAACAGGACAGATTTGCTGTTACACTTTCAGGTGTACAGTAACAGGAACAGATTGGTTACTAATTTGAATGATTTTAGTAGTGTATCCAACGCAAATAAAGCAATTTACCAAACAGTCTGTGAGGGAAGAAACTCAGAGCTTTGCATCAGCTTTGTCAGTTGTGGATCTAGCAACTATCTGCCTACAGAGTTTTAATTAAAAGCAACATTGTCGGTATATTTTATTTCATATTTCCTAACTAGAGTAGTTTGAATAATTTAATGTACTGACATGTGATAATCTTATCCCACTTTTCTTTGATTTTTGAACTTCAGAACAAGTATTCTATTCATAGGAATAAACAGTTTAATATTGGTTTGTTCATCTAGAGTTGTAAATGGCTTAGATTTTCTGTCTGAAGCAGGGGCACTGCCAAGCTGAGCATGTGTCCTTAAGCAGCTCCAATCGTAATGTGTTATTTAGCAGCACTGAAAAAATCCAATTCATTTATGAATCAGTCCACCATTATATATCTAGCATCATATGTGTGTCTGAGGCTTGACAGACCAGTAAGGTAGATGATTCATTTGATTTGCTTATGTAGGCGGTTAGATTAGCGATACTAGTAATTTTATAGGCTCTGTCTACCTTGCCCTCTGTAATATTAGGATGCTGCCCCACCCAGTTTACTGTCCTAGCCTGGAGGTGGCAGCTCATGATGCCACCTACCCTGGGTGGAAGTCTGTGGCCTAATCTCAGTGTGGTGGAAGGTTCCTAATGCAGCAGCTCAGAAAAGAATTTCTGAATCAGCACTGGTGTGAGAAGATCACTCTTTGGTTTGTCTGGTGTGATTAAAAGTGGACCGACACCTAGTTCCAGTAGAAGGTCAGGAAATGAAAGAAGATCAGAACAAGCCAAAAATAGCAAGTTGTGCTTAGGGGCTTCAGAGGGGAAGCATTCTTGGCCTGGTAGGATATTTTCCTGGAGGATTTTGGCAGGAAAGTGCACACCTGTGACGGGTACAGTGGGGAGAACAGGGAGGGGATCTCGCTGCTTAGTGAGGTACAGGAGAACCTGATTTGTGACAGTTCTGCTTTTCGGCAGTGATGGATATCAGGCCACGTCTAGAGGTGCTAGCCCCATTCCTAGCCTCTGACTCTGTCATTCAATATTCTTGTAGCCTAACTTCATTCCTGTAAGATCACTAGTTTTGTAATAGGCAGAGAGGTAGGGCGGGGAGCGGAGAGGGAGTCTGCAGTGCCAGCTGCAGGGCTTCTCTGCCAGATGGTATTCCCCCATCAGACGGCAGGACGGCATATGGCTCGGGCACGCCAGAGATGCATCATGAGCATTTTGTGTCCAGTGATGGGCACCATGATTATTGTAATTGTAAGAGGTGTTATTCCATCATGTTCCTTGGCCTGTGTGATCATTGCAGGCAATTAATTCATAGACATTGGCTGCTGACTTGGAATGGTAGAAAAGTGCATACGTAAATTTAAATGTGGCTGCTAAGTTAGTTTGTTTTGGGCCCTATATTGGCTGTAATAGGTAACCAGTAAAACTATCCTATGCAATTAAATAGGAGTCATAGGACTCACAGCACAGAGTCTGCATATGACCTTCACAGTATGAAAACAAAATAAATTCAGGCTTGCAGAGTAACCTCAACCATAGTTAGGTTTGATGCCATTCTGAGTTGTTTGGGGCAGACCAGGGTGATGGCAGTCAGATAAAATGATAAGACCATGCAATCCATATTTAGATCCTGTAATAACTGGGTGTATCTGCAGAGGGAGAGTGAAGAGACCACACTAGTCACAGATTTAGAACAGCAGGTATGGGGAGATTTATGCAGCTGCTTTTCTTTTTCCTAGGTTCATACGCATAAACTTAGATTCCCAAACTTCAGTTGATTCTCTCCACAGTAACTGTATTCACTTGGGTTTTCTGTGGGGTGAATTTACTGAGTTTTGCTGCTACAACTGCTTCTCTTAGATACACAATAGCAGAACACAGGGTATGGAATCACATACGAATTTTATCACTGCTGTGTACACTGAAATGACAACTGGTCTAAAAAAGTACATTAAATAGATTGTACTATAGTAAAATATAACCCTCTTAAAATACTCAGAAGTAATTGCAACAGCAAGCTGTCATCAAAAAAGGAAATAAAAATTTGATATCTGAGGATGCTCATATTCTCACTTAATCCAAGGCTTGCTTTACACTTGCTATGTGGGGTGATTCAAACTTGCATATGGCTCCTATTCCAGATAAAGGTAAGGTAGCTTAAGCAAATGCTTTCCTGATTTAGTCCTAAAGAATATGAGCTTTTTAAATTTACACATATTTTAAAAATTAAGCAGAACTTTAAATATCTGTGATCTGCTTCTGTTTGCAAACTGACCTATCAAAACCCCCACCTAGCTGCTTTCCAGAACAATTTTTAGTGCTTTTAGCCTAAAACTTCAATGCCAAATAATCACATTTGGAACTGATGTTCCCTTAAAAACTAGTTTTCTTGTCACTCTGCTTCATTGCCACAGAATAGTGTATCTTTAATTCTGTTGAAAATTACAGAAAGATTCAAGAAGAAGGGCTACAATCCCGTTTTGTACCTTGCGTTTTAGGCTCAGGCCTTCTCTGCAGAAAAGGTCTCCTACTGCCCAGAAGGAAAAGTCCTTCCCGGTTGTTCGGTAATTACGCATCTTGTCCGCAATCAAAAAAAGGCTCTGGCTCCCTAAGGCCATCCAGTGGCTGCAACAGGGAACTGCGTATTTTAGAAGGTAAATTCTGGGAGGTCGCTGTGAATACAAGCTCTTGTAGATCTCAGAGTGCTTGTTTCTGCTAGAGTGAACCTGTACAAAATCACATCTTCGGATCATTACGTAAGTTCTCTGTTAAATGCCAGAAAATACTACAAAAAGTATTTAGAACACTGAATGTAAAATGGGCACACTCTGAGAAGTGTGTTCCAGAAGTCACAGTAAGTATTTCTATCTCCAGGAAGTCCTACTTCAGTTCAGTATTGAATCTTGATGGATCATCAGGCCACGTCTCAGGCTAGCTGACTGTTGGAGAATCTACTATTAGATGTAGCATTTCCTGTCACTGATGACAGCAAGTTGAGCCTTGTTGCCTTGAGCCCTACTCCTGACATGTCCTCCAGTATTGCTGCCAGTGGCTGTGGAGAATACCAATGTGATAGTTTCAGCAGTTCAAAAACATCCATTTGCTAAAAGCCTTTTAATTCTCTGTTCTTGGCAAATACAGCTTCTACAATCTTCACCATCATTACTTGCTTTTTCTTCCCATGGAAGTAAATGTATCTTTAATTTTGCCTTCTGGAGTGAATACATTATGATACAGCGTACGTTCTCGTGATAGCCTGTTATTTGTCTGGGGGTGCACTGCTTCAGTAAGTGCATAGGTTGGGAAGGCATAAAGACAGTAACATTTATAACACTAGCCTACACCTACCTTTTCTTAGATTTAAATGCCTTATTTTTCAATCTGCATAAATAGATTTTACCCTAGAAAGTTTCAGAAGCATATCTAAGATACTGTCATAGCAGGTACTTTGTTCACGTTAAAATAACCATAGAGTAGCTGTAGCATGCTGTGGTGCAACAGTTGCCTTTATATTCCTCTAGATGTGTTTATACATTTCAGATCCTTGTTTATTTTCAGTGTAGAAATGCCACTTTGGAGGTTGCTGTGGTTGTAAAATCTTGCGGTTTCTGTCCAACAAGATAGCTGGTTTTAGTGATAACATCTAAAGTTAAAATACTACATTCCTTTCTTGCTGCAATGATTACTATAAAAATGAGAATGTCAATATTTTGTGGTTACAATTCAACTATCCTGTTCTGCTACAGAGCATCTCATTTCAGGTTGGGGTTTTTTTTCTGTTTATTTTTTGGGTTGTTTTAACTAGGGTCATAAGAAATTTATACCTGGTTCCAGTTGTAGCATCTTGTTTGGCAACCTAAATACTGTCCACATCTGAAGAGAGAGTCCTACATTTGGGCTGTGTGGGATTTTAAATTTAAATAAGCTGTCTGCAAAGGAACACGATGAAATAATATCTTTAGGAATGTTATGAACAAAATATCCACCAAAGCAGAAAGCACTGAACTCATCTCTGGACTTCAATCCAGCAGCTTTTTGCATGGTTCCTGCTTCACAGAGCTAGCTGGTAGCTTACAGATTCACTTTGCTCTGTAAGGAGTTGGAGCATACCATGGGTTTTTTAGAGATGGCTGTCTATTTTAATACTATATGCTTGACCAGTCCTCATAAGGCTGTGGATTATAACATTGCCTTTGTTATAATTCCTACCCTTCTTTGTGATCATAACCAGAGGAACACTTGACCATCTGTGTTTGCCACTGTTAGGATTTTATTGTTGATATGTCAGTTACGGCTGCAGCAGTTAGCAGAACCCAAAAGACTCAACTTCTTAGTACGTTGCAATAGCTAGAAGCTTTCCAGAGGTGTCCAGTATATTGTTCTGGTTTTGTTTGTTTCATTAAACGTCATTAACTGTTCCCCTAATGATTTATTATTCTTCACGAGGCAGACGACAAGGGATAGACAGGATGTGGTTTTTGTTTTATTCTAAGATGGGGAAAGAATTGAAAATGTGAGAGGTCTGTTTGCTAGGCTGCTTTTTGACCCTAGCAGCTTCCTCACTTACAGTCTGATTTTATTTAATGCTCCAGTGTTTGTCTGTTAATACAGAACCCTGCTTTTTGTCATGACCTGTGCTGTGACTGATCAACAAACCTCTGCAATGGGCAAGTTACAAATAAAACCATGGAATTTATGCATTTAGGAAATTATTCTCAAATTAGCTGTAGTCTTTTAGCTAAACAAAGGAAGGTTAATAAACTCCTGCATGTCAAACCCTTTCCACAAGTGTTCTCAGTATTTACAAAGGCTATGGATTCTGCTTAGAGCTTAACAGGTGTTGCAGTACACCCTTAATCCTGTACTCACCTGATGTTACAGATATCTCGGGACAAAAATACCAGTCATGTTCTAGTTTCTTGGTCAAAAGGTCTCAAGCAGTTCCAGAAGATACGAGCTACATTGCCTACCTCGACTCCGCCCTTACACAACAAATGCCACTGAGAAGAAAAAGTTGTCTAGTGTTGCAGGCAGCCCATTTTTTTTGGAGTGAACCCACCTGGCAGTGCCATTTGTGGGTGTATTTGTCATTAATAGCAATCTTACTGAATGGAAAGACTAACTTACTCAGTGTGTGTTTACTTCAGAGTAGGAAAATGCAAAAGGGAAGAATAAACACAATTAGAAGCTTTTCAAACAAAATAATGGACACAGAATGGAATTTACAGGTCAACACAGACATTATAGGCATATGTTAGTCTGTCATCATTATAGATATCCATTTGTTTTTGCCTTGTGAATAAGACTAAATGTAAAAACATGCCATTTGTATTTCTTAGAACAGATTTTCTTCTGTCTTTTTCTAAACCGAGCACTCCTAATCTTTTAAATCTTCTGTGCACAGTAGGGCATGATTTAGGAAGGGTTGTCAAATGTCAGCGCAAAACTGGGTTAATTTAGTGCCATTATGCTATTTAATAGTGTCTTTCAAGTTCTAAAATCATTCTAAATCTGGCTAGCCAGGGTTTATGATGTTACAGTCTGTATTTCTTACACTTAAATCCAGAGGTGCGTTTCAATTATGTTTTCAGATGCTTGTGCAGTTACTGTTTGGTTCTGAAGTTACAAGTTGGTTCTGAAAAATTTCTTTCATGAATATTTACAGTCCATCTGTTTATGAATGAAGCACAGACTGAAGAGACAGCGTGTTGTAGATGAGTCACAAACCCGTTCGTAATGATGTCGGTTTGGAGGCAGTAGCGAGTGGAGTACTTGCTGTTGTTGGCCTGCAAACAGTCCTGTGGCTGGTGGAGTAGGCACCAGGTCCCCTTGAATCAATTCCTTGACAAAGCTGGAGGACCTTTGGGTAACCCAGCCCTAAGAGCTGCTCATTGTCCTGTGATCCAGAAAGTTATAACTGACAAGTGTTTAGCGAAAGATTAAATCACATGATCTTTGTGGTCTGGTAGTTTATTTGGCAGTTTCTTAATTTTACTATAGTAAAGGAAATCAGTGCACCAAATGCTGGCTGTTCCCTCACCCTTCTCATTTTAGAAGTGTGTAGTTAAGGATCACAACATTGTTTACACGAATGATTGTGTTTCCACCCCTGCTCTGAGGAAGGCACTGCAATACAATATGCTCAATTTGCCATTGAAGGAAGCATGGCAGAGAGAGCAATGACTTGCTCCAGGAGTGGTGTAGACTCTGTCATTCCAGCTCCCACTTAGAGTGAGTCCTACTTGTTCTTTAACTGGTTCAGGTAAACCCCACAACTTACAAAAAAGAAAGCCATTAGCCCCTCTGGGTCCTTTGTTGGGACAGGATTTTCAGAACCTGAATTTTTGGAGTCTTTCACCCAGGTGCCATTTACATCTTACCATAATGCTTCAGTCTTCTATTTTCATGGGTGACTTTGTGTCTTTCAAAGAGACACATTTTCAAACAGAAACTATGCTCTCAGCCCATTTAAAAGCAAACTTATTCAACATGAATAATGCTGTACTATTTTATGGGTAAGGTTTGAAAATTTTTCTGCTTTTATGCAAGGGTGTATAATCCTGATGGAGCCAGAAACACGTCTGGCTGATGAGACAGCTCCCCTTAGCCAAAGAACCCAATATATGGGTTTCACTGTAGTCCAGGAGTGCTGTGTTTGCCTCATGTTCTGTGAGCTACCAAAGAGCTCTTAGGACTAATGCCAGTCTCTTCGGTTACACTTTTACTTGCTGGTAATGGCTTTCAGAAAATGCAGGAACCACTTGGAATGATGAAAAAAAAAGAGTGGAAAGGACATCCATGGAGTCACTGGAAGGAGAACAAGGCTACTGCAACTACTGACATTCCATGAGGTCACCTAAGCAGGTAGCAGCCGTGCAGCACCTCTTATTGCATGATGATTTCACCTGCCTCCCAAAAAGAGGCTGAGCATACGGCCCCAAAAGCTCTGCCTTGGGGCTCAGTACAAACCTATTAACAACAAAATATGTTGATAAAGAAAACCAGCACCATTTGCACAAAACTCAAATGCTCTTCTAAATCTCTGAAGTGACTCTTCAGTTACTTTTATCTTATCAATATAATTTTCCAATAGATTTAATTTTATTAATAATATTTAGCAAGCAGCTCCTATAGTTTTTATTGCATGATAAATATTTCTGGCCAGGACATTTTCAAACCTGACTGGACTGTGGGTCCTACCTTCAGGCAACTCACTGTTGGCTCCGTTTGGCCGTCAAATATGCACTCAGTAGGTTGCTCATGTACAGAGTAAATGGAAGGCAACTGTAAACTGCAGGGTTATAAATACATGACTACTCAAGCAAGCTTGAGTGATTTCTGATGCCAGCGGAACCCTGAGATGAATTTAGTGCTTGATTTTGCTGTTTTTCTATTCTCTGTGAAGCAGAGCTCCTTTATAAATAGCAAGAGAAAGCCGGTGGTATTTGATAGAGAAATCAAACTTAGACACTCAAATGATGACTGTAAACATTCACAAGATGTCTTATTGCAACATTGCCACAGACAGATGCATACAATTGTGCTTCATGGATGTAGCTAACAGGAATTCTGAGCTTGTTCAATATAATTTACTTCATTTCCTGGCTATAATACTGTTGTAATTGGATATGACTAAGAACAGTCTTGGGCTTTAAAATACTGTTGGTCTATAAACTGAAGTATAAAACCAGAAAACATGTTAGTAGAGATTTAAGCAGACAATTTAGGAAGATAATAAAAACATACTATGCACAGAATAACAGGATGATCTGTTTTCATGGCAATGCAACTGAAAATAATTTTAAAGACATCTAAGATTTCAGTACAATGACAATCAGCAGTAACAAAGGATGAATAACTTCAGTCAATGACATTCAGGAAAAAAGAAATGGAACTAAATTGTCCTGAAAAGAAATCCACAGGCTTCAGTAATAAAAAAAAAAGGTATATTTTGCAAATTGCATTGCAGATTACTCCAAAACCAGTAGGCAGAATCAGAGTGACAGTGCCCAGCTGTATTTGCTTCTGGCCCAGAGGAGGATGAGTTCTGGTCTGAATGCAAAAGACAAAATAACAGCATGTCCTCTGCATTGGCCAAAGCTATCAGGCTTAAACTCAGCCACAGAAAATAATCTCGTTTCTATAGAAATATCTATTTTCCACATTGTGCAGCACAGTAATCATAAGAAATCATTTATGATCATGTTGAAGGATGTTGCATATTTACTATAGGAGCTCTAAGCATGGAAACAGCATCATTTGTTTCAGAGATTAAAGGTCTAGGCCAAAGAGGTGGTTTCTGCCTGGATCAAACATCTGACATTTAAGTGTGGGTGGAATCTAGAAAACAGTGAAGACTTCTAGACAGAATTACCCTTGTAACATTGCTAAAATGCAAGGCCTGTCTTACCTGCACATATTTACCTTAAATAACCATAACATTTATCAGGATCAAGTCATGTGTTCTAGTGTCAAATCTGAGAAATTAGATCAGGACAACTACCATTAGGAGGATATGATCATTCTGCACCACCACCCTTCCTTATCCTTTCTAAAACTCTGCAGAACTACAGAAAATGTTGGAAGAATATTACTGAAAGATGTTGCCCTGGCAAAACTTAGGTGCAGTATGGCTGAGCTGTGATTTCTGGGTGCATGTGCAAGTGCACGATTGGCTATGTGACTCTGTTGTGTTGGAATCTAAATGCTTCTAGCCAGCTTCTTGGAACTCAGGTGTGTTTGCCTGACAAGAGGCTGTCACGGGAGCAGGACAGAGCCATTACGTTGGACACCACTACTTGTTGCTAAATTTGGCCTGAGAAAACATACTAGACCGTGTTGGTTGGTAGCATGTCAGATATCCACATCTTTTGCTGAACTTAGCTAGTGAATCAAATCCTTTCTGTGTTGCTCTAGTGAACAGAGAAACGAAAGTTTATATTTCTGATGCCATTCACAATTGATTTTCTGGCAGTTCTTTTTATAGTGTAATCATAATAAAGCTAGAGTTAAGGTAAAAGTAAGTTAGAGGTTGTGGGATTACAATTAGAGGCATTTTCTTCATGTTAGATTCTCCAGAGTGGCAATGAAAATGCTCACTAGGTTTCAGGCTAAAATGTGGAATAAGACTAGAAGTAATTGCTCCTGTGTGAATACGCAGTTCCTTCTTCTGACAGTAAATTTATTCCCAGGCTTTAAAGAAGTCTATAGGCATTGAGAATTATATTAAACATATTCCATGTGTGCAACAGTGAAAAAGAAATTTGAAATATATTAATTTCAGCCTCAGATGGGATATAACTCTTAATATTTCCATTTGTACCCTGGACAACATCTCATAGCTCTACAAAATTTCTTATTCTAAATGCAGGTGTTTTCTTAGAGCAATCTTGAAGGCAAAAATACTGGTCATTTCCCCTTGGAAATCTAGAATAATGACTCACAGTATAGAACAATAAATCACTTATATCCTGGAAATGTTGATGTTTGGAAAAAAGGAGAAGAAGTCTACAAAATACAGATTTGATATCACTTTCCAGAGGAATGCCAGACGTGGTTGAACATGAGGCTGCTGTGTCATACCAGGCTTGAAACTGACAGTCACACATGGCACTGAATACAGCCCCATCGCCAAGCCCAGACTGACTAGAACTGGTTAATGCCCGAGTCCCTCAGACATTACCAGATAACTCTGGTAAATTTTTTTGTTTTACTCTACTTGTGCTTTCTTTTCCCCCCACTAGATTGCTTTTGCAAAAATATTATGTTAATAATATGTTAGAAATTTATCTGTGTGAAGTACTTCATCAAATATATTAGGATGATACTTTAACTCTTAATTGAATTATTTGGCTGCAGTAACAGAGGAATAAGCATACAAAAAGAAATTCCTAAAAGCTTTAGGGTAAGCTGAATTCTTGCATGTGTATTGTCTAGAAATAAAGGGTAGTATTTATAACAACAGGCAATGCTTGTATAGATGAACACACCTTTTTTCTTTGCTGTTTCACTTCAAGATGTTTGGGAAGATCTGTTAGGGAACTTGCCTGCAACTTTCACTGTTAATGAGAATCTATGAAGTATCTGGCAAGATCACTTACTTTAAGGTGTGATTTCCTGCTGGAATAAGACCTGGCGGCCAAAGTGCAGGTGAAGATTTTATTAACCTTAGCTGGAAGTAGGAGAGAGATCACATGGTAAAGCATCCTGTCAGTGTCAGCTGTATATTCTGAGATTGGAGTAGCGTTTTGAAATCTTCTGCACCTAACAAACAAGCCTTTCCATTTTAAAAAAGTGAAGAAATCCTTCTCAAGTCCGTATTCTTGTCAGTAATGAAAGAACCTACTTTATTTATACAGAATGTCAGCAAAACCAGCTTGAAATTAAACTATATTGGTAGATTATGGAATGTTGGAAGTGCTCTGTGAAAAGCTGTGTGTTTGCAGGGATTTTGTTTGGGTTTTGCTTTGGTTTAGTTTGTTTGCTTGGTTTGCTTTGGTTTTGGCTCTTTTCTGTTTAAGAAACATCTAGGCTAGATTCATCTAAGCAAAACACAGGTGGAAACAAGTCATTTAAAGTTTTCCTACGTGCCCCCAACACATCAGTCAGAGCTCTTTCCTAAGGCAGAGAAATAGAAACTCTTATTCTCCAGTTTGGAGAGAGAGGGGAAGGAGAAAACATTATCGAACATGTATCCGGAAAAGCAGGTAACACACATCAGTCACAGATGAACAAAAATCAAGGCTTCAGTTTATCCAGAGGAGAAATTCAAACATGCACCTTCCTTTACAAAAGGAGATGCTGTAACCGTGACATTACCAAGCAAACTGGAAAACACTGTGAGCACTCTGTCTTATTTTTTATGGGAAGGAGCTGATGGGATACCAGATCTAGAAGGAAACCAATAGCTGAGAATCTCAAGTAAGGGCAGACCTCTCACTGCTTATGGGTGGCAAATATTAAATTCTCTTCCTTTTTTGAGGGGCGTCTTTTACTGGTAGCCTGGGGGTTGGTCCTTTAAATTTACTGGTTTGAATACGTGAATTTCCTGCATTTGATGGGGAGTGTGGGCACCTTCTCTCAAGAAAGTAAATTTTATTGCAACACATACATCCATGGTGGAAGTAAGCCAGGCTAATTTCTTCTACTCTAAAAACAACAGTTCTTCCAACAAAACAGAATGCCAGAGTTCTTTGTGCTCATTCTGCATCAGGCAGAAACCAAAAATGAGTTTTTTTTAAAATTCAGATGTGAGAATTTGTGCAGAGCTCTGCTAGAATGTGTAGCTAAAGGAATGTGAAAAGTTTTAAGCCCTGGTGTCATCTGATATGACAGACTATAATATTTCCGAGTCTGCTGCCAAATCCTAATCTAATAAAGGCAGATACATTTGCTTCAGCACAAGAGTTTCCAGTCGTGTCAGAAAAAAATGTAACCAAAGCAGTGAAGGCGGTTGTGATCTACCCAGTTCAGAGTCACGATGATGTATTTTTTAATTCCTTTATTGCGAAAGGTTAGATTCAGATTGGATGCTGTGTTAGGCGTTGCTGATTAGTTGTTTTGGGAAGTAGGGTGACTACAGTTTACTGGGCTAACAAATGCCTGTGCCCAGCCAAAGTGGCAATTCAGAAGTGTGACAGATTAGCTTTGCAATGAAGGTCTGTGATTTTAAATCACTATAAATCAAAATTGTTTTACTTCCCTCTGCAGTAGAATAGGATCCTTTGGAAATAACATTAAATCACTTCATTAGGAAACAAAAAGCCAATGACATGTAGTCTTAGACCACCAAATCTGTGAGGTAAACCAAGTCATTTTATTCTGTAGGTTTTTCTGGTACCTCACTTTCAGATGTCTTTTGAGTAAATTAATTATTTTTAATTGCATTCAATATGAAAATGATGCACAAACATCAATCCACAATAGTAATTACAGGAAAGAACTATATTAACAGGTTAGAACTCTTATTTTTGTGTCTTTTTTTACCTGCCTTTGTTACCTATGTTCCTCATGATTAAACTTCAGGTTCTGGGCCAAAGGTTCATGTGCATTCTGGAGTGGTCACACCCAGATTCCACGTAGAAGTTGCATGAAAAAACCATGAAGGATAAACCTGTGCCATGGTAATTAAACAATCAATTACCTGAAAGTGGCTCTGAATGCTCTGCTCCATCAGGAACGGAGCAGAAGAACTCGGGTTTAGCCTCTTTCCTCACACGACCTGTTCTCTCCTCATCCTCCTTGCCGCTGGCAAGTGCCGGTGCCCACGTGGTGGCAGTGCCCTAGCGGGGTGCGGCTCACCAGGGCTGAGCTCCAGGGAGCTGCTCAAGCTGTGATTTCCTCAAGCCACAAATATCCATCCATCAGCTGGGAACCGCGGGTGATTCCTGTTGGAGGAATTCCAGTGTAGAAGGGGATCAAGTTCCTAAATCATTTGGGAAACGTGTCTAGCCTAGGCTCCCTTCACTAAAGGGAATTATTAGGTGAAGGGTCCTCTTAGGAACTAGCAAGTGTCTCTGAGGAATCAGTTAAACAGGGATTTAAAATGTAATTCATATGTTCTTGGCCAGTCTTCAAGCTCTTATTTATTAAGGCAAAAGTTGTTTTCTGATTCAATAAAAAAAAAGATTGACTAATTTAGGAGGTGTAGCCTTCAAGTCATTTTTATCAAGCCTAGCACACAGGGAGGAAATGCCTTATCCAGCGCCAGCCACCTGAGACCCACTAGACTATTCAGGCCAAGTTAGTTGGTCTGAGGCAGGTCAATATAGCAGTGAAAGAGCACACAAAGTCAGCAACTCCCACTTCTCCTCAAATTAGACGGAAAGAGAGAAATCTTTCCAGTCACAGAGCTGCTATGCAGCTTTGCAGAGATGAGAGCTCTTGCTTACTGAAAGAGGAAGCAACCTTTGCAGCTGTGAAACCCGAGAGAACAAAGGAGATTGTTGAGACCAGCAGTTATGGGGGACTACTTTCTGCTCTCCAGGGCTCTGTGCCAGAGAGGTCCCACAGCAGCAGTCTTTGCTTTGTAACAAATTCTTAACTTCTCTTTACTTTATTGCTGCATTTTGGGCTGAAATGCATCCAAACTATTGGTGGGAGGTACCCCATGTCTTAGAAATTGTGGAGGTATCACGAATGCCAAGAGAACTGACCAAGACCAAATGTGATTGAAAGCATTTTCCTCTTGTTTCCAGACTGAATTTGAACTAAGTTTTCATTCCTGTCTTAGCCATGCCCTGGAAGAACATGTCACACCACTCAAGTCACAATAGGTTGGTTTGAGGTAGCTCTCATCTTGCCATATTCAAGTCCCTTGGTTTTAACTTTCTGCTCTGTAGTAATTATTAATATCTAGATTAAGGGAAAAAATAACCTTCCGGCTTTTATTGAAGAAAGCCCGAAGACTTCACTTTATGGTCAACAGAAATATGTTGTCCTTTGTGCTTCTCCACTCCCTCCAGCGTGCTGTTGTCAAGTACATTAGAGCAAAATGAAAATCACATGCAAGGAGGGCTTTGCACACCCTGCACAAGCTCTGCTTTATGTAGCACTGCTATGCTCCATAGGAACTGCCTAGAGAGTGGCTCCTCCTTGCTGAGAGCAAATCTGTTCTAACATATCTGAGTCCATTTGTTCTAGAAACCTTATCTGTGATTGTTCTCACACACTTGAAAGAGCCTTTTGTTAGGGCCATACGGATTCATGACTTGGCTGCAGAACACACTGGCACTCCTTTGCAACACATCCTTGCGTTGATCAGATGTTTATACAGGTAGGCAGCCATAATGTGCTTATGTTTATCCATAGCTTGTTGTAAACTTGTTCTATAATGTAGCTAAAAGAGAAATTGTAACTTCCAAACACCTACTTCATCCATAAAAGATTTTACTCACCTAAAAAAAACCAACCCGGTTTAGTTCTTAATTTTTATAAAGGTGAAAATCAATTGCAAACATAGAGCAAGTGAAACCTTAAATAAATAACAGATGGGATCAATTCTGAATGCTATTATTATTTATACTTCAGTGTCACTTTCAAACATCTGTTCAATTTAAAGGTCCTTAATTTTATTCCAGGTTCTGTGGAGAGCATGTCTAGTTGTTACAGACCCTTCTCCACTTCGTCGTGGAGTTAACTTCTATTCAAGTTAAGGCCATAGTTCTTCAAACTGCATGGAAATGCCTAAAATCTACTCATGTGAATATTCACATTGATTTTTTCATATTGTGTGGAAGAACTGAGGCATGTGTATAACTTGCAAGAATTGGAACTGAATTATTACTTTGTCCTCAGTGGACTAAAGCCCTTAGAAAAGTCTACTGGTTGCCAAATGAAACCCAAGGTCCAGATATACACCATCAGTTTTCTATACATCACAAGAACGAATGTATTTAAACAATACAGTAAAATAATAGTACCCCTTGTAACATTTAACAGTGGACTTTCATAGTAAGTAGACCACAACTGTTGGATTAATATATGTAAGGATTTGGAATTTACATTTTAAATTACATGCCAGGGTGGTATATTTTTTATACATACATATGTGTGTGTGAGTATATAGCCTTGGACTGTAGCCAGGACTATGCAAGAAATATTGCTTGTGTAGAAGCTCTGAATGGCCTCCTTCACAGTCATCATCGTGCAGGCATTTTCCTTGTTTAATATCTACTAACCCTCAGTGCCATTTCTTTTAGGTAACTGTATTTGTGGCTCGTGTCCCACTCAAAAATATTCCCTCCACTGCCCGTCATCTCCTAGGATTCATTTTAAATGAGGTAGTCACTGTCCTTGTCTAATGAATGATAGCACTTTGGCCAGTGCAGTTCAAGGATTGGGAGGATTTATAGATCAGCTTTCTGAACATAATACAAGGTTTTCAGCAGTGAAATAAGGATTTGAAATTCAAATTTTATAAATGGGTTCTCTAAAACTATTTGATGTCTAATCACACCACAAAAGAACTTTATTACACCCGTAGCTGTAAGACTTTCAGATGCTGCCCGTATTCAGACCACACCAACTACAAGAGTATTTACCGTTACTTACTCAAGAAATAATCTCTGGTCTTTCTAGTTGGATTATATTTAAATCCTAGAAAATTTTGACAAAAAAGAAAAGCTGAGGTCAATGACAGATTTAGTCTTGAAATAGTTGAAATGTGGCTTGTGGGATAAGTGGTGTTTTATACTGACAGCATGTCAGCTCTGTAAAAGACCTGAGCATGACAACTGCCATAATTTACTTGCTTTTACAAAAACCGGCTGTTGCTGGGTTACCTGCGCAGCAGAAGTGTTGTTCTGTAACTTTGGGTGCCTCTCTCACAGCCTAATTCAAGGCAGTCCAGAGCATGTGTGGTATGATCAGCCTTGCTAGGATGCCCTGTAACTGTTGGAAGAAAGAGGTTTCTACCACCCAGAGGGCAATTCAGAGGGAGAATTAATGACAGGTGACTGAATTACTCTCCTGATGAGCACCTCTCACCCTGCTGATAACACAGAGGGCCAACAGCAGCTAGCTTCCTAATTTACTGCATAAACAGAGAAAACACATAATGACAGTGTTGGGGATAACATTCAAATCAGAGGAAGTGTATCAGCCTGTAGTATATCAAATGCAAAATTAGGCCTAAATTGTAATCCCAAAAATGCCCACTTATGTGGTATCCAAATTCTAGGCTTTCTAGCTTCTTGAGCTATGCCTGGTGATAGCCACTGGGCTGGAGAACTGCTTTAGATTTGGCAGTGCATGATAGGCAATGCATGGCATGCCTTGGTGTAAAGGAGGTACAGAAGCAAGATACTCACTCCGTTAGAAGACACATTGTTTTGCTTTCCTCTTTCTTGTCAAGATGATTACTAACGGTTTTGGTGCTTAAAAGATTGGTTAGAGGGCCCATTCTCTTTTAAAAGTTGATGTGCAAGTGGAGGACAATTTTAAAGATTTAGAGTTAGAAGTTAACACTCTGATTGCAATTGATGCTGCACAGTAAGAGAAGGAGAACATGAGTTCTCACCTGAGGCAACTCCACAGTGTGATAAGAATTCTGAACCTGTTTTTATACAGAATGGGAGAAGAAGTTTAATCAGGTTCAAGGAACTGGGGAATTGGCAATGCCAGCACCAGCTTGATTCCATCACTGCACCTCAGGGTTGAAATTTCCAGTGGAATTAAACAAAACAAAGATTATGGGTTTAATTTTAAGTGTGGTTTGGGGTTGGTTGTTTTGGTTTTTTTTTTTTTTTGTGGAGGCTTACTTGTCTTTATTCCTAGGAGAAAATTAAGTTTAAAAAAGGCAAGAAAAAGTGTTACTGGAGTCAAGAGAAATTACGTTAGTCTGTGGCAAAGTCCTTTTTCAAAATAAATATTCAAGTACTAAAGACATCCAGACAGGTCTGAATGGGTGCCTATAGACTGCACATCAGAAGACATGTATGTGCTGGTGCTGTTGTAATGCTGGCCAATAATCACAGCATGCATTAATTCCAGAAAGTACACACTAATAATATTTCTTGGCTCCATTCTCAAAGCAGCACTTGCAAAGTCATGTGCACAAATCCTGCAACAATGGCAGCATTTGTATTTCCTACACAAGCATAGCTTTGAAAATCTAAGGGTCTAATGCAGTAGTCAAAATAATCCCATACCTTTTCTCCTCTGATGAAAGAGAACAATTCCTCAAGAATATTTGTCAATAAACTACAAAAAATATCCTATACCCTGGGGAATCCTTTCGAGGTCCATCTCTTTCTGGCAGCAGGGATGTAGGGTAATAACTAAATGCAGGAGAAAGAGCAACTACTGAAAGAACCCACATCTCCTTGTTACCTCTCTGAAAATCCTCAGTTTCCTTGCTTCCCCCGCCTTGACTTGTCATGGAATCATAGAATGCTTTGGGTTGGAAGGGACGTTTAAAAGTCATCTAGTCCAGTCCCCTTGCAGTGAGCAGGGACATCTTCAACTAGATCAGGTTGTCCAGAACCCAGTCTGATCTGAAATTAAACATTTCCAGGAATGGGACATCTACAACCTCTCTGGACAACTTGTGCCAGTGTTTCATCACTCCCACCATAAAAAAGATCTTCCTCGTATCTAGTCTGAATTCACCCTCTTTTAGTTTAAAACCACTGCCCCAGATCCAATCACAACAAGCTCTACTAAATATGTTCCAACCCCTGAGAAGAAGACAAGTGTGCAGTCTTTGGACTACTTGATGATTTAAAGTGATAAACGTAAATAGTCTGCTTTCCTCCTCTGTTACATGACAGTCTTGTCTGTTCTCCTTCAGTTTCTGTTTCCCTCAGGCCAAGGGGGTAGGACCTTTGGAAATGTTCAGAAGTTTTCTCTTCTCCCTAGAAAAAGAACTGTGTGTAAATCTTACGTGTGGATAGGAAGTGACATTCAGTGACTCATGCAGGGAAGTAGCAAGTACAATCTGAAACGTTTCAACCTGGATCTTTTTGTTCCTGTTGTCTTCAGATGAATGCAAGAGGTGGCTCTTTCTCACTGCAGAAAAACAATCCCGCGCTAAGTATCAGTTGCAGTGAATGGCTGCTGACAGCTTTTTATGTCACGCTGAAAGCTGTCAGTTCCTTAGGATATTGGTTTCCAGCCTGGTGGTTCAGAGCAGGGTTGTTATTATTTGTGGCACCTGTTTTAAGGAAGGATGTATTTAATAGCGCTGTCCAGGAGAGCACTATCTAAAGATTGCAGTCCCGTATAGCAGCATGGTTGTGTGTCTGAATAAAACTGTGATAATATGGTTTTATTTCACATTAATCAAGCACAAAGCCTTCTCAGCATTGTAACAGAAAGACGACTTGCAGACCAAGAAAATGACCTAATAATCAAGAATACCAAAGGATATTAAATATCCTTCTGAACATCTTTTGAAACCACTCAGTTCAAAGAAGGGAGAGACCATTTCCAAGACAGGACTTTACAGAAGAAGAAACAATGTTAGACACTAGGGAGGTTTCAAAAAATACTTAAATGAGGGGTTTTTTGCAAAAAAATACCAAAAGGTGGCAGTACTCCCTGCACTGCGGAGCGCCCGGAGCCGTCAGAGCTATCCACGGCTCTTCCCCAAGTGCTTAACATTGACTTTTCTTCAAATACAACCAAGGAAACCACTTCCTGAAAAGAAAATAAATTCCTTTGTGGCTATAGCTGGCTTCTCTAGAAGTCTCCACGACTCTGTGGAAGAAAATGTGGGTCTAAAAAATGCTTGTTTGACCAATTCCTTTTCTGCTCACAGGCATTTCTGCCTTCTGGGCTGTTGGCCGTATCTCTCGCTGTAGTCTCACGTGGCATGTTGCTATACCACGGAAGTCAGACAGTTGTGGTTTAACTGGCATCAGTCTGCATCCTTAGCAAGACTGAGGCTTGCTTGATCCTCCAACTTTGGAAAAATCCAGGATACAGCTTGTGCAAAATTGTCTTATATCTGGAGAAGTATCTGCAGGGTATAGTTCAAACAGGTGGATTCTTCATGCCTGGAGAAGTCATGCAGTGATGAAAGTAAAACTGCAGGTGTCAAGACGGAAATATCCATGTTTTATTTGCTGGGGCCATTGTCTTTCCACAACCTTCAGACGTAATCCCTGTTTCATGCTTGAGAAGAACACTGAAGGACTGTTCCTGTTAGGGGTGGGTGGTTATGGCACATGGTGATACGTGGTAGTGCTGCAATTCTAAACGCACACAATTAGTCGCTGCAGTGCCAGGATTGAATCTGTGGCACGAGGTTTCGCTGTGCTTTATCACAGTCTGCACCACCGGGCTCTGAGCATTACTGTGCCTCTGGCCCTCTCACGGTGCTCACACAAGTGCTGTGACTGGTACGAGGACAAAGTGAAAAACGGAAGCAAGATGGCCACTTCAGGCAGCAGAACGATGTTCCACTGGCTCAGCCATTCAGTGCAAACTCACAGTGAAAGCAGTGTTGGATAAAGAAGGGTCACTACTAAAGTTTACTTTGCAAAAGCAGGTAGCAGATGGGCACCAAGGTGAGTAACAGAACTCTATACTGTGTGACAAGGCATGGATGCTAAAGGTGCAGGCTTGCTGGACACTGGTTTTCCCAAGAAAGCCAGTTTAAGGAACATTTCCTTCCCTTAATGGCTTGTTTCCAGTCATGTGCTCAGATTGCCTGCCTCCTCACCTCTGCCAATATAATATCTTCAGGAAGCATTGTAAACTGGATCACTGAGATGATCTGGCTTGAAATTCCACTATTTTGAGGGTTTATTTTGATCTCAGATTATTTCAGTGAAGTCAGTATCCCATGAAGTGCACCTTTGGGATGGAATTAAATTGCATTGCTCGATCCAAAACACTAATCTAGTAGGACATCATTACTGAAAGACAGAAATTGCTCCCTGCTGACCCAGGAAAAATACTCAAGCAGACTTCCATCAGCTTCAGGAGTTGAATCAGCTCTTTGTGTTTGTGTTTGTGTGTGTGTACACATGCACATGGGGATCCGAACTGGGCCTCAGTGCAAAGTGTTAGTGGTGAAAAACCTGTGGCTGGGAAAGAAAGGGAGGAGAGAATAACAGGATCTCTCCTTTTTGGAGGTATTAAGCGCTCGTATTGGCTTAAGCCAAATCAAGCATTTTCAGTGTCATGTCCATTTCAAAATATATAACTGATGAAATAACTGAAATTAATGAGCTAGCTACATTAACATTGGTACTAAATCTGGAAGCCTTATTTTTCAATTTGTTTTCTTATTTTCCACATGTTGTGCATTCACACAGTGTTCTTGTGTTAAGATAACTATATTGATTTATTTATTTGCAATGTCACTAACATTCCAAACTCTGTTACTGATTTGCTTGGGCAGCAGCTGTGCCTTTTACCTACTACAGTGTCAGGCTATGGCCCTGCTGGAGCTGGGCTGGGTGTCTGCAGGGGGAATACAGAGATGCAGCAGTTATCATCAGCCCATATTTTTGATCTGACAGTATCTCTTTCTTTTGTGGCTGTGTAATATGGAAATTCCCACTAAATTATAATCTCTAAACCATATTTATCTAGCTTATCAGGTGTCAAGGTAAAACTTGTTATGACCTAAAACTACTTAATCACCAGAGTGACTCTCTCTCCTACACTGAGTTCATGTAAATGGGGCAATTGTTTGCTAATCAACCACAGCCAATTTCCTCATTCTTGGCTGAGACCAGCTACTTTCTTCTCCTAATGCCTGAGAGAGTTATTAACTCAAAAAGACCAACTTTCTCCTCCTGTCTTTTGTATGAGGGCGATCGCTCACTTTTCTAAGTCCTAATGAGGCTAAAGTGTGGACTCTTAAACCTGCTGAGTTCCAGCAGGCACGAGTCCTGACAACCAGACAAACATTTAAATTAAACTTAGAGAGAAATAATGCTTCCACACAGTTGTCATCAGTGTGGATATTCAATAAAAGAATGGTAAAAGATTCTATAAGAGTTTGATGCTGAGGTACGTTTAGAATTAGTGAGTTCCAGAAGGCATTTTGAACTTACTACAACTTAAATAAGATTAGTCTTATCACTGACACATTAAGAACACTTACATGTGAATATATTATTCCTATCATAACACACTGTTTAGAAGTGTTACAGCTATGCTGTGTTCTTAAACGTCTGCCATTCTCTGACTATCAACAGTGAGCACTCAGGATTATTATGAAATGTTTAACAAAACATGGAGAATAAAAAGTAAAATCTGTATGGACAGCAGTGAATAATTCTGAAGATGGTCCCAGTTTGATCTGCTTCTATCTGACAGTGTAGAATTTGCTATATTTTTCAGAGCAAACAGACAGAAATGCTCATTGGCTTTTCTGAATTAGTTTAGGGAAGCATCTCCAAAGGTGTGCTGTGATATTAAAGGCCATTTTTTATGCTTGGTAGTTTTCCCTTGTGTGTGCTTGGAGGCACACAGATAGTTGGGAAATCACTCTGTGATGTTTCTTCTGAATTATGTGTAGCCAAAATCAGCCGCAGAGCTGATGAAAGAGTACAGGATGTGTTAGCAGTCCCGCTTGGAGCCATGCTTATAAGTAAATAATATTAATCCCTTCAGAGCAATGTACAACCAAATTATTAAAGCTGGTTCCCCAAGAAACTTAGACCACGATGCTTAATAAAAATGTCATGTTCCTTGAGTTATTAGTTCCTCCTTCACTATTGAGAATAGTTTTGAGTTTTCCCTCCTTTATCCAAGATTTTGTATCTTGTGAGAAAAATGCAGCCAAAGTACAGTTCAGACATTAACTGCGACTTCAGCTGGAGAGGCACAGAAACTAACCACAAAGTTTATGAAGATTTCTCCATGACTGGTCACTGAAAGGGAAACTTGGTGAGAGGGCTATCAATATCCAAATCCAGCAAGTTAAGTTTGAAGTCTTAATTAATTTCATGCCTGATTTTGCAGCTTAGTTTAAAAATAAGAATATATTTCAATGCAGTGTTAATAATTACTTGAAGAAGCCTCATATCTGTATTTTTAAATTGCCTCCATCTGGTTATTGAAATATAACTAAACTAAAAGAACAAGGCTGCTGCTCAGCTCTCAAAAACCATACTCCAGTTGAAATACACCACTTTATATCAGCAGACAAACCAGCCTACAGGTGTTTTCTGCAAGTACAATGGAATTAATCTATCCACCTATATTTTCTGTGGAGATCTGCCATTTTCCCATGTATCGAATATGGGAAGTGCAGAGGTAGTAATTAGATTATATTTGCAGATATATGCATGTCATTCTTAGGTGCAAAATAAGCATGTTATTAAAAGATTATTAAGAAACAGTAAATAAAATATGCAGATTCTGTGAAATGCTTCAGACAGTGCTTACTGATTTCCCTTTCAGTGGTGCCTTCTACAATAATTCCAAGTTGTTTATGTAGGTCATTGCTATGTGTGATTGATCAGCAATTTACGTTAGGTTTTCTTTCATGAATACACACTCTGAATAACTAAATCTTGACATTCTCCTCAAGAGATTAACATTTCATTGTTTTTATTTAAAAGGTTATATTTTCCCAATACTTCAATCTAGAATTTAAACATGTCTTCTGCTCTTCAAACATCTTATACTTCAACTAATATTTTGTATGGTAGTCAGGAGAAATTAATTTAGAATATATCTTGATAAGATAATATTTAATCTATCTGTCACCCTTAGGACTGTCACACTTAAGTTTGGGAAAATATGTATGTATGTATCTATCTGTCTGTCTATCTATCTATCTAGGTATCATTTATCTGTCTACCTTTATCTATCTATCTCTCTATCTATTCAGCTAAATTTCTTAGCAATGACCTGCTGGAATAAAAACCATACTTAATAAGCAAAACCATTTAGTCTGTATTCAGCTAAGTGCTAATTGTACACGTAAGCACATGCATACATTTGTTCCACTGTGCAGAACTCATATTTGATGTTAAGCTTGTACTTCATGGCATTGAGTATTCCCATTGCAATGTCCCCATTAAAGTTTGCCCTAACTTCGACAAAAGCTACACATAAACTTCCAGCCATGACCCCAGCACCTGTCTGCTCACCTGCATATGTGACTTGTAAATTAGGAGAATAAAACAGGACTTATTCCAAGCACTCAGTCTTTTCAATTGTTCAGGACTGACATGGTTTTGCCACTAGTATAAGTGATTGTAAATTTACCGACGCCATCTGATTTCAATAAAAATACCAGATACCAATTTCTAAGGGATACAGTTTCATATACTTAGTTACAGCTAATTTTACCACACAGTTCTTGGTGTTCACCCTGTTATCAACAAGTACTTGACAGCTGAAGAGGCTACACGCTTCCACACTGTGATTTCTGTTTTGTGAAATATGTGATGATCTATACTAGACAGTTCTTCAAATCATATTTCATGGGAGGAAGTGAAAAGCTACACTCCCTTGAAGAGGAAATCTCTGTGCCAAAGAGATTGTGCCTAATACATCTGTGGAAGTGTCTGCCCTTCTCTGAGGTATACTCTATCATATATGAGGATGTAGTAGATTTCTCCTCCTCATTCTTCAGCCTTGCTTTGAAAGCAAGGACTGAGAATTATGATTGTGCTTTCTGCTTCCTTCCCTTTTTGGTGATTTTCAGGTCATGGCCAAGTCTCTGCACTCACCGGTTGCAGAGATCATGCCTGTTGAAAGCCTTTCTACACTGTGGAAAGGTAGATTTCTTGTGCATCCCTCCAGTTTATTATATGGGTTCATCACTCTGTAATGCTTATAAAATCTTACTCCCTTTGTAAAAAACAGCCTTTTCAGCTATTTTAACACTATCATCAGGAATGTCCGTGGGTGCCAGGTGCTTTATGTCAATAAACAATGTTTAAAAAGCCTTTCTCAAGGGTGTGGTAGGTATTAGAAGGATGAGATGAAAAGCCTTCACTGAGTCTCCTGTGTTCTTTCTCTCATATAGTCTTCCTCTCATATATTGGGCATTAGATAGAGTTAGCACATATAACATCCTGTTTAGTTCGGGCATGAAAAAGTGAAGATCTATCCAATGGATGTTTCAGACTCCTTTCTGTTTGGTGAATTAGATGGGATTTTTTAAAACATTCAGGACAAGTTTTTTATTAAACTGTCTTCAGTTTTTCCTTAGCAGTCTGAACTCTAGGATGTTTAGTTAATTGTAAGTTTGTTGTTTTCACTGTCGAAGAATAGCTGTCAACATCAGCAATGCACTGCCTGAAACAAGTAGCATTTTAGACATGTTGGTGACTTGCAGCATTAAATTCAACTTGGTATGATTCTAGCAGCAGAGTCTGAACTTCTTGAATTATGCCAAGAGGGAGGAATTTGCTATGTTTTAACCCATAGAAAAGACTTATTATTTAAGAAGATAAACTGTGAGCAAAAGAATAGGATGTCCATCATTTTTGTACACTAAGTAGTCAGAAAAAGGCAACAACTTAGAACCATTTGTGTCTTCTGAATGTGGCTTTAACAGCGTTCTGCTCTTGCACAGACTCATGGCTCACACAGTTCTTGTCCTGTAGACCTTGCTGGCTCTTCCATTGTCAGAAGTTTCTAGTTCATACTGGCACTGGTGTCTGCACTGGGCTCTTCTGCAAGTGGTGAAGTCATAGTCCCTTACCATTGATAAGGCTCTTTTGTGAGAGTTTTGCCTTTCAGTAGCTTCTTGGGATTACAATTAAGTTTCTTACAGTCTAAACTACATATACAGAGCTCATGGAATAATTCTCTCCTATAATTGGTAGACAGGACATTTTATAACGAAAATAAAAAGAAGCTGGAGAAAAACAGGTTCTGTCCTTAGAAAAGACAAACAATGAGTCCTTCCCAGAAATCTATTCAGTAATACATAAAAGTTTAGTAGAAATAGATTTTCTTAAGAGGCAGAGCAGCTAATTTTCTTCAGCTTTTGATTGTGAGAGTCTTTTTGTATCAAACATAACTTTTAGAATTGGGTGTTCTACATTGGATTCTTTTCCTGGTGACTAACCTATTTTCTTGCATTAGCCCAGAATAGTACAACTAAGCATATGGAACTTGGCAGATAGATCAAGTGAAGCATTTGCAGTTAGAAAATACAGGCAGATTCTGAAATGCACAAATATGCCGAAGGCTGAAGAGCATAAGCACAGGAGAGGCTTAGGTTTATGGCTTGGATTTACAGATAGCATACAAAACTATTTTGTTTTGTGAAAGCTATGCAAGTTGTCCTGCTGCAAGTAGGTGTTTGCTGGCTTAGCAGTGAAAAGGTGATGAAGATACAATTTTTTTTTCCCCTTCAAAATTAATCAAAATGTTGAAGTATTATTTGGGGTTATGGTGGTTCATAAAACTGCCTTGCTGGACAAGATATGTGGCTGAGACACTTAGGGAACAGGCTTTGGAACAGTGTAGTAACCTTACAGAACACCTACTATAATTGTAAATACAAGTGCCAGATGGAAAACAGTCAATCCAGGAACAGTATTTTAATAAATTTCCGTGGACTGTCAGACATTTCTTTGTAAGATGTAAGGAAAGGATTTCCACTGATTTAATCTAGAACTCATCCACTCCTTGGAAATACAGGGCTTGGTAGTCTTCACTTCTGCCACCATCCAGATGACATCCTTAGTCAATTCAATGTTTAAAATGCTGTGGAAAATGCAAATGTTATTTTTTTTGCTTGTAAATTAACTGATGATGAGAATTTACAAGTTTTTTATTTTCAAATCATGTAAATAAGCCTAGGTTTAGTTTATTTACATCAGGAGAAACCAGATTCAGCAAGACAAGTAGTGTGTGCCTACCTATGACAGCAATGGTAAACTTATGAATTGAAACCGGACTGCTTGCACGCTCAGCAATCAGTGTCTTTACCAGCTATGCTGAATTCCCTTGACTAGATTCCAATGAGTGTTTTCCTCAGGCCACTAGCAAGCTGATGAACATTTCTGAGGAATGTAAAAGGAACGTCTTATAATTACTGAGAAGTCATCTATGCAATTATCTCAAAATAAATAGCTACATTAAGAAACATATAATCTCTAAAAAGATAAATGGCGAATCATTGCAGAAGACTGCCAAGTTCCAAAGACGTTTTGTGATCCAAGGACTGATGCATGCCCTTGTGACTTGGTTAGGATGTGCAAGACACTTTAATGATGTACATGCTGAGTACTGTGCCTTTGTAATGTCTGGCTGCTACCCATCTACTACATTTCTTATCAATGAATTCATAAATCCAAACTTCTTACAATTTTCTTAAATTTGCTGGACCCTGTTTATGTTGATCTCTTGATGATAGTTCTGTTGACCTTTGTTACCAGCATCAGTAAGCGCTGCTAAAGAACACGTATGTCGTATTTCTGCAGGTATCTCTCTCACATTCCATAAGCAAATTACTAGTCTATCTTCATTAAAATTATTCTTTAAAACACAGTTTCTGCCAGGCTTATCATTGCTTGTACCTCCATTTTACCATGACTGTGGCACACTTTAAAAAAGTCCTAAACCATCCTGTAATCTAGAACACTTTCCTGTTCATGTACAGTGCTGAATCACGGACAGTCTTCAATAGCAAAACAAAATACTGTTTTCTGCCAGTCCATCTGAACATCCTTATACCCATTGCCTATCCATCCTGTTGCTGTTGTTTATGTATCCAATTTTTACTCCAGTTTTCCTTAGGTTAGTAGCAAAAACGTAAGCTTTCACAGTTTTTCATGGCAGTCCAACACTTTGGATTTGCATATGAAAACCTGATAGTAAATAATACTGAATGTAATAGAGAGCAGTATGTGCTTCCTATGAATGTATGAATTTCCAGTTTAAAGCCATGAGACATTTTATTTCTTAATATGCAACATAAAGGAAATGAGTTTAAAATCATAATTAGATTATTATGATTCAAATATTTAGTGGGTACTAAAACCAAAGAGACTCTTACAGGAGTAAGATTTTCTTTTCTTAAACTATAGAATATAGTCAAAAGATGAAAGAGTGATTACTTGCCCAGAAAATAGTTTTTATCTTATTTTTCCTTGAAACATTTACTTTCCTCTATGCTGAAAGAAAATGGCCAGAAAATAAACTGTTATTTTGCTCTTTGCACTTTGTCATGGATAAAGAAGCTTCGTGATTTTTCCAAGGCCAGCTTTAACTACTGGGCCATAGCATCAGAGATTGGCTGTTGCTATTGTGTGCCAAGTAAGGGATATTGTATATTCAGAGGTCTAAGTCATTACTGTTGTATTTTTTCCCTGCTGTATTACCCCACACAGTCTTCAGTCATTTCTAGTCAGTGAAACATGGGTTTGTTTCTTTCATTCTTATAGAAATTCTGTAATGGGCTACAGACCCACAAGAGTATTAATTTATGCCAATTCAAGATTCATTGACATAATTGTTAGAAATGCTATTTACTGACAATGACAAACATAATATAGAATAATTCAGCTAGCATCAACTGATATTTGCAGAATTGCAAATGTCTTCCAGTTTTCATGTGATATGCAAGAACCCTAGCAAAGTGACCTGATCTACAGAAATGACAGCTTGCTTTTATTTCTTCCAAGATTATGAAAACTTTCATGACAAAAATGCTTACACTTGACAAAATGGCAATCCTGAGGGTAATTTATTTGTTAGTCGCAGCATAATTACCTCATTTTCAGCAGCAACAAGTTTTCCTGTTGTCCATTGAAGTACCTCAATAGGAAGCTAGGATGATGACTCTTAGTTATTTGAGAGTCTTCCAGTCTCTAACTTCCTTCTGCCCCCCGTGTATGTGATCTGTGCTAGCAAATAGATACAGTGATATCTGTTGCAAGAAATTTTGACTTGTATAACTGAGTAAACAGTTAACTTTGTACACAGCAGGTAACCTGATAACAGAAGAGCTTCCATAAAAATGTAATAGAACAAGCACAGGTACAGACCCACACCAAACTCCTCATTTCAGTGCAAAAAGAGCCTGAGGACCTGCAGACTCCCCTTGAGGAGTGGAGCAAAGTTTACAATGGATGGTTTGGTTTGTCTTAAGAAATATCTTCTCTGTCAGCTAGTCCTTTACCTCCAAAACAGGCTCTCCAACCTAGAAGAAACATCTTTCTGCTGATCACTTGCAAACCAAACACATGAGCCTTTGGTTTCTGTAAAGTGATGGTGTATCCCACTTTGAAACAGAATCTCTCTGTAACCCAGAAACACTGCTACTAACCTTTAGGCACACAGAGAGCAGGATCCTAAAAGCTTATACTTGTAGAGAGAGCTCATAACCCAGTTCAAACTTTCTGTCAGGGAGTGCATCTGCCTGCTGAGTTCCTAGCCCGTACTTCAGAGAACTTGTCCTCTTCCAATTAGTTGCAGGAGCCTATTCACTAAACCACAACCTGTTCTCAGCCAAACAGAACAACCTTATTTTCTGAGACCTGACCTAGAAGCCACTGCTAACCTATCCCAGGCATTTCCCTAAAACTGCAGCCTGTCTCAGAGAGAGCTTCCAACTCAGCACAGGTGAGAGAGACCCAAATCCTCATAGCCCAGCTGCTGCTTGTGACTTTGTGTTACTGGCTCGTTTAAGAGGCAACTTGATTAGTCCTACCTGACCTCTCTGCAGGATTAGTGTCTGGGCTCGCTTTGTTTAGTGCATTCTAGAAAACACTGTTGGTCTTTGGTTGCTATTTGAGAATACCCGATCTACTCAACAGGATCTTCAAAGGATTGGTTAGAGAAACAGAGAGTCTTCTCTGAAGAACTTCAGAATCCATGAAGGTTAGTTGCAATGTGAGCTCTAATTTATTCATTCAGAAAAGGGCAAATGATTTTGTGTCTGTGAAAGTAAAATTCTCTTGGTAAGAAAGCAACATGTTGCATGGCTGAACTCTTCAAAAAGGCAAAGAACCCAACTAGTGTCACCTAGCTGTTCACTGTGATTCTTGTTAGGTCTTAGCATCATTACCCTGAAGGTGAGGTGTAGGCAAAATGAACACAATTGCTCTCTCTCTAAGAGAATGAGTTTACATTGCCAGCAGTTGTTCTCTAATGATGTGTATCCACGGAAGACAGAAAGTGTATTTTAATATGACTACTTACATGTGCTTTGTAAAGCTGTTCACAAGTCCCATGGTGAAGTTAATATCAGTTTTACATGTTCAATGACTTTATTGTAATATTTATCTTGCACACAGAATATATTTTTCCTAATTTTACAGTACTTTTATCTTATATTTTTATTAGTTTGCAGCTAAATCAGTTTTATTATGTAAAATGCTTCCTTTAAAAATGTAGGCCTGTTTTGTTTCAGCTTATTCTAATTTTGAAGACAGTTCAAAATTCCTTTGTAGTTAAAATTCAAGGTATAAAATGGAATAGTTGTGTTTAAATACTTTTTTAGATTTGCTGGATATTTTTGTACTGTTTTTCATAAGTTAAAGGTATCCTCTTCAGCCAGTACTGAGCAAGCTGTGTCAGCCCTAGGAGAAAATAGAATTCCCTGGCCATATCTTTTCTGTTCCTTGTCTGTGGCTGTAGCTTCCTTAAAGATTTCATCTAAACTGTCGTGAAAATACGGCACTATAGTCTAGTCTAAAAGAAGCACAACTGACACTGCATCAACAAGCTGTTTCTCAGGGAGCAACAGCAGAGTCTGAAATCCAAGCAGCATTAATGTTATAGAATTTCAAATGATTTTATAAAGAAGCGTTCATTGGATCTTGGCTTGTGTGTTAGCTGTAACAAGAGTATTGTATGCAATCTGGCAGAGTGTAAATCTTCTGGACTCCACTTTTGGCGTGATCTAATTCTAATTGAGACTTGTTTTGTAACAGAAGAGCTACTAAAAATGCGGGTGCTGTCTAGTTGAGTGACAAGAGGCTCGGGGATTGCTACCTACAAATACATCTTAGACATGTCTGCCATATTCACTACAGAGATTTGAAGTATACACTGGTTTCTAAAAATAATTTGATGATTTTTTTTTCTGGTATGTGGTAGGAGTTCTGTTCTGCTTTTGGGGTGATTTCAGAACCTTCACCTTTTAACTTCAGAATGTGAATGGATTCTGGAAAATGAAAGGACTTGGAAATGTTAAAGAAGGCCAATATCATATACTTGTTTACTTCACATGGTGAAGAATGAAGAAAACTGCATTAAAGAAACTATAACGTGTGGGATGAGTAGAGGGACAGACTGTGATGTTCTGTAAACATTCACTGAGAAAGCCTAATAATTTATCATGAAATTTCCCTTTATCTGTTTGGCCATGGAAACCTGCAGTTAGTGGTGTTAAGATGCTGATGAAATTGGTGGGAAGGAGCCCCTTAAAATAAGTTCATGTGGAATGGAAGTCTTCTGCAACAAGTGCATTAAAAATAAAAGAGGTCATTTAGAAACCTTTATTCTTTTCTGAAAAATACCAATATTTCAGTCTTAGCCTTCTGTGACAACTGTTGCTAGTATGCTTTCAAACCCTTCTCAACTTCCAAAGAATTTACAGTCTTGGTTTAAGATGCAGAAGGGCTGTGCATTGGCACAGACAGGGTGGACCAAAGGATGCCTTTGGTGTTTCCTGTGATAAATTTTACCAGTTTTGAGGAAAAAAGTGTGAAAATCCTCACCAGTTTGGTACTGGTTTTACAAACATGGAGCATGACATGTGTGAGGCAATACTCATTCGAAAGCAGATGCTCGTTTAAGTTCATTAATGAACACATCTTCTGTTTCTCATCTTGTATAAAAGTGCAAAGTCCAGATGTGAACACAACTAATACCACACTCTTGGAGGAATGAGGTTTGGTGATGGTGGGTTGGGTTTTTTTTTTTAAATTAACTTAGAATTGGCAGTGCTGTCAGAAATAATTTGGCAATTCACATTGTCTAAGTGGTAAATGCACTTTACACTGCTGTTCTGCAAGAATGATCGCTCTCAGGTTTTAGGTAAGAGGAGGTTTGGAAATGAGTTAAAAGACAGGGAAGGATATAGCTGAGAATGCTGGGCAGCATAATCACCCTAAAGTACAGATCTGGACTAATTTATTTAAAGTGTTATATTAGTGAAACCCTGGTAAAATCACCTTAATCTTATAATCCAGTGTTGCCTTCTCGCTGCGTAGTTTTTAGTCCGCTTTTATAAGGCTGCATGTATTTCATATGCTAGTGATAACATAATGAGAGCACATGGAAATCCTATAAAGACTGGAGAAAAAAAACCCTCTCATGAGAAGAAAAACAGATGCAAAGCTATAACCTTGCACCTGGAAATCTTTCACACGGCAGTTCGGTGCATTCCCAACCACCCCATAAGGACAGAAACAACACAAGCAGCTGATAATGTGATTGTGAGGAATGTGTTGACCATGGTGATGACAGGGTGATACATTTACCCTGGAGAGCACAAATGCACCTGTGAAATATTAGACTGTGCTTTTTTTACTTGAAGATCTTTTTAGAATATTTAACAATAAGCTACAAGATGGAAGGAGAGGGCAGTTAAAAGAGGCTGGGAAGAGGTAACTGATGGACGTTTGGGGAAAAGCAGAGTGTGCTTTCAGAGCAATTTATTACAGAGCTTTGGAAGCTGACTCTGTTCTCATTAAAAACAGATCCTATGCAGGCAAACCTCTATCAATGCAGCTAATTAAATACATTGGAATTGGTAAACAAGGAGAAAAAACTCCTAGTTTATATTAAAAGTACGTAATTTAGCGTGTAATTAGTGATATATACTTGAGAAAGTAAAAGAGAATGTTTCAGAAAGCTGATTTGGTTGCACTGACTGTGTATTTCTAATTTATGTTTTATGTTAACACACCAAATGGTACAGAAAACATTACATGCCTGAAGAGCATCAAAATGGAAATGACTGTTGGTTTGGTATCATCTGGCTTTCTGAATTCTTGGAGTGTTATCTTCAGTACTCACAAATAAATAATGTTTATGATTATATTTAAAGAAAACTCTGCATGCTAGTATTACTGTTTCCAAAAGATCCTTTTCCATTTCGGAGTTCCCCTGTGGTATGAAAGCACTAAGTTGTCCTTGTGGGTTGGTTTGTTGTTTGAGGGGGTTTTTTTTATGAGATTTTTTTTCTGGTACTGTTTAATGTAGCCTTACAGAAAACACAGGAAACCTTCATTGGCTTGTGAAGCAAACACATGGATCGGGATGTTCTGCAGGGAGGATTCTTCCCAGTTAGCTGCTGTGTGTGTGTAGGGGGGGGATGCTGAAACACACTGGTCAGTTTACCCACTTCCGTTTTGCTGAAGCCGATGAAAATGTGTGATCTTATACAAAGGCAGATTAAAAGAACATAATGCCGTCTGTCTAAAACGGAGTGTGTTTTGAGCAGGCCTGTGAACAGATGCTAGCTGACATGTTTTAGCCAGAAACTATGAAACTAATGATAAGGTTTCCTGGGAAAAGCTCTTCTGTAGGATCTGTGGAAAACAGCTCTGAGCTTAAAATGTCCTCACAGTCAACTGGATAAGGACTGATTTGCCTGCCACCAGGGAGAAGTAGATTCTTCACCGGCAACACCTGAAAGGAAAGGCAAATGCTGAGTAGAGTTTAGTGCCGAAGCACAGAGCTGTGAGGAGCTCAGAGCCAGGTTCTATAGCGTGAAGGAAGTGACAGAGGATATCAGGAGTCAAAGACAGTAGAACACCTGCATGTAGAATGCATTTTTAGAGATAATAGGATACACTTTCTTAATCTTTCTGTTGGAATGCACCTTAGGAAGACAAAAATACCTGGAAAATGAATTAACATTTTGGTGATCTTTCGCCACCCACTTTGCTAGTGAAGTGGAGGCAATCCATATTCAGGAGTACATTATGCTGAGGTATGCTGACCTCATTAAATACATTGCTTTTGAATGGCTGTGGAACAATCAGTAGCGGGGACCAAATTTGAATCCTATGCTGCTGAAGTTTCCTTCCACGGCAAAGACCTGCAAGTGTTTAGAGGATGGTCAATCTGCAGCATTTTGAGTAAAGTTATTGAGGGGAATGAAATCCCTTAGAGTAAGAAATTCAACAGTTGACTGCTTTTGCTGAACAGGGCCTGGTGAGGTTCCTTGCGTTACTAGGTCAGATTGATTTGACACATTTCTACGTTTCTCCTAAAGGAAATACAATTTGAAAAATACTGCAGTGTGACATTATAATATTCAAACAATGAAACCTATTTGAAAGGTGCATGTGATAAAAACCTAAGCGTTGCCAGCCTTGTGTCTTAAGGAAATGACATGAGGAGTGTAGTCTCTTGGTATTTGTACCTCTTCTAACAGCTATTGATTAACTTCAAGCAAAGCTGACAATAGAGATCAATCTTTAAGCTCCTCAGTTTGTCTGAGCTTCATGAAAACGCAATCCATCTCTGCTACCCCACCTACCTATCAGTGCTCTCATCAGAAAAATGTGGTAGTGTCAAGTCAACCCTCATTAGTCGTGGCATTATCTGTAGGTGGCAGCGGAGGTGTGGATGCCCCAAGTACTTATGTCACATTAGAGCTTCTGTAGACATTGGACAAGCCAGTGGTGAGTGCTAAAGCCAAAGGAAATCAGTCTTTTCTGATTCTGCCATCCACATTTCAAATCAGTTTTACTAGAGGTACTATGAGAAAAAGCATAACAGTGATTGATATTTTGTAATGAAGGTATTGGCACCTAATAAGCTATTAACTTCTATAGACTCCTCGGTGAAAGTCTTTAAGAGCTTGAAGGTAAATGTGACATTAGATTTTGAATACATACATTTGGGCACTAGATCATTTACTTAAATGAATTCATTAGTATTGATTCATCAATTACCTTCCAAAGAGATAATCAACAGATAATCGTGTTAGAGACAAATGGACTGCTTAGCATGACTCAAAATGTCAAAGAGCCAAATCTTGACTGGAGATTGGAGAATAACCTTGCAGTTACTTTGGGGCTGTTAAAATGAGAAAAGCAAGAGGGGCTCGTGCCAAAAGGAAGTGAAGTTTTGCTTGGCTGCTAAGTCAGAGGAGCCTGCAGCTGGCTGATCCAGCAGCTTTGCTTCTATAGCCAGTGCAGAGGGGAGAACGTGCACTTGGGGTGAATCAGGTCCATTTTGTTATCATGTGACAAAGAAAGAGAAGGTCACTTGAGCTAAAGCTTAGAGTTTTTTCTGATTTTGTTAGTTCTGAAAAATGAAAATGTTGCAAAGCTCTATGTTTACTCCATTCCTCTTCAGGGCTATGTTCATTTCCATTTTAACTACCAGCTATAAAATCTGGCAAGCTTGAACATGTATCTGTAAACTTTGAGACCCAGACTTTCCATGAGGACTTTTTTAATTTCACAGCTTTTACTGTCATAAATGGTAATAAACATTCTTAACATCTCATTAGCCTATTTAAAGTTCAGCTAGCAATTATGATAGTATTTCAGGTACCCTGCAAACAATGAACAGAGTGTTTTGTGAAACTCTGGGTTCTCTCTGAAGTACTTATCTGATCTCTGAAGTTGCATCGCTCTGTTTTGTAAAAATAGTGTTTTGGATGCTTTGAAACTTACTGGACTCTGTATATGGCCGGCTGCTAAGGAGGGTGGGCCCTAGAATCAGGAGCTCCTGGATCCTGGGAACATTGGACTCTGGCAGTAAGAGTGATGTGGAACATTTCTGTGAGTACTAAGCACTCAAAAATACCTTTTTTAGGCCTACTGCTAATGAGGATGGTGCTTGCCTGCACATGACTTCTGCAGACAGATCACTGTTCACTTACAGCTTGCTTTGCATTTTCTCTCACTTTGTTGGGTGTAAAACATGGACAAGGAATCAAACAAAAACCATCTATAGCTAAATTGGTGACTGCACAGGATTTTATTCTCTACAAACCTTAAAATATTACTTCAGAACTAGAACAGCAGAATAAATAGCTTTTCAACTCACATGCAGTGACAGCTGAAGCTGGCAGAGTTTCTTTCCTACTCCTAACTTTGTTTGCCTTGAGCTGAGTGAAATCTACTGATGCCAGACTGATCCATTTTATAGGGACAGACTGCAAACAGTTCTGCTAAAATGAAATTCTCACTCAAATGGATACAAAAAATACTTTAAAATTGTCTTTTGAGTTATAAAAAACCCAAGGTCCTTTATGGCAGTTTTATTTCAAGCTGACTTACAATTTTTTGGTGTAAAATGTAAAAATTATTTTAACTTCCACTTTTATCACGCTTTTGTGTTTGTTGAACTCTTTGGGCTTTGGCTTAATGATCCATAATTTCATGTTTTTGAAGAAATGTCTGTGGCAGTCTGTCTGGGGCTTACAGTTTCATTCTTTAGTAAGTCATCCTGTTTGGAAGAAATTCTGCATGTGTTCTGATACTATAGTTAATCTCCTCCTCACTCTGATATTCCAGGCTTTGTCTGTGAACCCAGACAACCCGTTGTACACTGATCTGTGAAGACTTCCAAGCAAGAAGCCAGACTAGAACACCTTACATTTCAAATTGTGTTGTAATATACCTGCACACAAAAAAACCCTGCAAGTGCCTTTTGAAATATGCAGATGAGCTTTTTAAAAATGTTCTTCAAGCTTTCATTTCTCCGCTCAAATATCTACATTTTAGGTTGTAACCTTTTGGGAAGCTGCTTACCTAGGGATGTGGAATGAAGCATTCCACCAGCTTAATTTCTGAACCTCTGTTTTACTCAGAGGGAGCTCAGGACTGCTTGTCTGTCATATGCTGTGTCTTGGAACATCAGACTTCATAAGACAGAGGAACTGGCCTGTGCAGATACAACGTACAGGCTGCAGCTTTGGTTATCCCTGTGCAAGGAGTTTGCATAAAGTTAAGCTTTGTCCTTTGATGTGATCTGCAGTGAGCCCCAAGTCTATGGCAGAGCGAGAGATTGTGCGTAGATACTGTTAACATTCTGGGTTTGGGCTCAGGATTGTCTTTCAAATGCAAGTTTAATTCATCTGAAATTCTTTCATGTGGAGGGTTCCCTAATGGTGAACCTGCTGTTGTTTTTTGTGGCTTGATAAATATTTAAGGCTTGGCAGCAGCAGCAGAAGACCAGGGGCTTGGGGTTCAGAACCTGGGCAAAGTATGAATGTCTGAATCACAACTAAATTGTTAAGTAAAAAGCTATTTCTTCTGATACTGTTTTGTAAACCTAATGCTTTGTTGCAGGGAAAGCTCAAGTGCTTTGCTCTGCGGTACTATTTATTTTTCATCCCAAATGTAATTAAACGTAAAATGCTTCTCATGGTTGAGCTAAATCACGCTCTTTTTCTGTTGTTTTCAGAGACTGCTAGGCTGTGCAGAAAATCCCTTCTTGCAGGGAATGCCCGTGATTTAAAGACAGACTCCTGGTAACCAGCCTTATTAGCTGGTGATTTGCAGCAGCTCCCACTGCATGCAATGGAAGTGATTTGTACACCTGCTTCTGACAAATGGAACCATGTGAAATAGCTGCCTGGGAGTCTGCATATTAGGAGGTTCCTTGGGCAGCAAAGACTGAGGTGTCTTGTAAACCAAACCATTTATTTATATGTTTATGTCCATATATTTGGGTCTAAGTGTAGGCTTAGGCATCACTGCTACTTTTACTTTGAACTCTAACCCACAGTCACTCCTAACGTCAGCTGCCAGCAACTTGTTCAGTGCCGCCTGCGATACTCACTACATTTTAAAAAAACAACCAAACCAAACAACACCACCCCAACTAAACTCAGGATCTTCTTTATAAATAAGGAGATGGATGTTGGCCTTTTAAAAAAAGGCCTGTAGAAGAGGTAAGCGCTTCTACATCACAAATTTGTGACAGATAAAACAATGTCTTGTGAGAACTGATGAAACAGAGAAAGAACTACAGTGCCCACTACAGAAGTAATGCCAATGACCCCTGATAAACAGAGCCAAGAAATGGCTTCTCACCACTTTTGCTAGTGTTTTATTTTGGTTTTGAGGTATATGTAGGTTTATGCCTAAGATTCCCAATATTTAAAATAAGCTTAAGTGTTCACTGTTTTTTGTTCGTCCTTTAGGGAAGGATTCCTCTGGTCCAAATTACAGCTTTGAATGCATTCTTGTGAGCTGAATGTTTAGTTTGCACAGATATTTCTCACAAGGCCAGTTTCTAACCATGCAGTTTTGCCACTTCTTGCTGCTAAGACAACTTACACTTTGTGTTTTTTTAGGCAGGTCGCTATAATATTGGCTGTGCCAAAGGAGATTGCTCTGTCATTGTTTCATTTGAGGGGTATGAACTTGAAAGGTTTGATGTGGCATGGCTTCGTGTGATCAGACAAACCTAAACTACATGTTAGTGTCTGGTGATGGACCTTTGTTTTTCTTTTATTACCGGATGAAAGTGGTCATGCTCCACCATCATCTGTGTGGTGCGGTGGCATGGCATTGAGCACTATAAAATGAAGTGCCTTTCCTTTGTTTCTAGGTACAAATAAAATGTTGGGTGATTCACAGGCATGGTCTAATGAATTGAGAGTGAAACTGGGGTTCAAGGAACATCAGTGCTGTTACTGCTTTTTCCAACATCAAGTAGAGTGGCCTTAGCAGGTGAATTAACCTTCTTTTGTAGAAGCTTGAGACCTGGACAATCAAGTGACAACTTATAAAAAGAAATATGGTCTACACAACTTTTTGTAAAATAAATGAAATTTACTGTTAGTATTTACTGTAGCATTTCCATCTGAAATTATTCCAGGGAGTTTGTAATGTGAAGATTGACACCAGTTCTATTTCAGAGCTGTTGCTTATGCCTTCTGATGCTAGAGATCCCTTCTTTCCCTTCCATCCTCTTTCCCTCCACTACCAAACCCCAGCCCACCCTTAAAACAAAAAATCAAGTGAGATCGAGGTGCATCTTAGTGCTGATCCTTCCAGCAGACAGAAGGTACACCAGGTCTTTTCTTCACCTGTGGCCAGGGTGCTTTTGTTTGTGCATGTGTGTGTGCTTCTCGGATCAGTGGTCTCTCTTTTCTGAAGTGACCTCTGCAGAGCATGAGATTTATGGCATCGCGTTCTTTCATTCTGTGTCAGTGTTACTATGCAAGCTCACTGCATCTCTGTCAGAGGAAGATCAGCTTCTCTGAACAAGCCTACAGTATTATCTTTGAACATATGTTCTCTATTAAGTGAAATGAGGAAAGTCACTTAGTTTTCCTTCCATTTGGAGGTTAAAATAGAGGGCTTGTCTAAAAACAGATTGTAGTAAATTGGAAGTTTATTTGAACAGTATGTCAACATTATTAACTTGAAAATATATACTGAGTCGATAGATTTCCTTTAATTATCTCATCTTGAAAGCTGTTCTCAACAAACAAGCAAACAGTTCAAAAGTGATTTAATCTGCCTGAAAATAAGAAAACCAGAGGAAAGCACACAGCACTACTTTTCTAAATATGACTTTTATTGTAACAAGCCCTAGACAAACTGTGCAGAGTACTGGGCCTGTTCCCTTCCTTCCTGTGGCAAAGCAATAACAAATTTAAAACATTGTTTGTGTTCAGGTTCCGACGTTATTATGCAGATGTGTAAACGTTGGGCTGTACTTTGGGCATGGGCAACATCTTGGGTTGTGGAGAGGTAAGGTTTTTGCTCTGACCAGTTTGAAATAAGTTATGTGACCGGGATCCTGGAACACAGTGTCACTTGACTGCACTGACTGCATGTGAATGCTTCGTGTGTGAAATGCATTATATAAATATAGGTAGACCTTTTTGCTCTTGGATGTTATTTTGAATATTTTAATGATGTTTTAGGTGCCAAGAAAGCCAATTTGCTTTAATGTTCTGCATAATCATAGACATTTCAGCAGCATTCACTCAGCACTACTAATGTATAGGCTACTCTTTCAGGTTAAAGAGCTAAAATTAGGGGCCTTCTAGGTTACCCTATTGAGGAGGAGAAACTGACGATTTCTAGGGAAACTGAGCTGCTTTAGTACAGTTAATGAGAAACATGTGCCAGGTCTGACTTTCTTCAACACAGCACATAAACAGAGACAGTTTCACAATTTGGAGCTTTAAAATTCTCTCAATAAATAACCTGTTTTAAGAATTCACTTGTTCTTGACTAGAATGGGTCAGAATTTCAAGCATGGTTGCCTCCTTCATGTAGCTTCTGAGCTGTTTCTTCCCATTTGAAACTCTTTAGATACGGACACATATCCACACCAAAACTCAATAGTAAAGCCCATCTGCCTTTGTATTTTAGGAAGGAATAGTAGGAATTGATGCACTTCCCAACCTAGTGAAAGGTGACTAAGTCCACCACTTCATGAATGAAAGAAACATGATGTTTTTAGATCTTATAAGCTGCTCAGAGTCACCATTTCCAATGACTGTATCCAGAAAGATCAAGATCCAGTGTTTTCTGACAAAATGAACTGAGGATGCTACAGTTCTGGGCAGTCACAGCTGTCTGGTAAAGGAACCACTTTTTGTCCTTGTAGTGCAAAAAAACAAACAGTAGATCTTGATCTACGTGAGTGGTTTGGTTTGAGTAGTGTTGGCAGTGGTTGATAAATCAGTTTGCTGTTATTTTAAAGGCAGTGTTGAGTTTATTCTTGAATCTGCACCCTGTTGTTAAAAGACAGTTTTATTATTGTACAAATTAATCTGCACAAGCCAATGAGTCTGAGCATTCCTAAGCTTTTATGCGAAGAAATCAAGTGGTGGTGCAGCATGTCATTCTGGTTTGTCACATAAGGTGCACTTTCCGTAAGAGAAGAGACTATGCAGTGTTTTCTGAAGTTGAGACTCTGTAGAGTATGATATGAGTAACCTTCACTACTACAACTGAAGTATGGTGGTTCAGAGCTGTATTATGCACATATCGGGGTGGTCTGCTCTCTTGTTCTCATGTCTCTGCACTCTCTGGCTGAAGTGACAGCAAACCTTTGGGCCTAAACGACTGTTGCCCGTTCAGCTACAATCTCAAGTCTCTCTTCTCTTCATTATATTTCTCGTGACCCTACCCCAAGCATTAAAGCAAAGCATAATACCAGACTGTCCCAGTTGCCATGTGCGTGGTCACTTCCCCATGGAATTTTGTTTTCTACTTCCTCTCCTTTCAACTGTATGTGGTTATTTTCGTAGGTACATCCTCCATTCATACCAATACGTGCAAGGTCACAATTGGCTAGTTTATTGCACGTGGCTTCCCTAATTATCCTCAGGAATGTAACATTCTTAAATACAACTGAGAAAGCTTTTGCAATTACAAGGTTTTTGCTCTCCTTAAAGCTGTGATTGGCGTTGGGGGGGAGGTAGTAGTTTGTCAAAGAGGGATTTGGGACACTATTATAAAAGAAGGCTTTTTGTTTAGTCTTAGATGAAAATAGCTTGGTCAGTGAAAGGCTTGCCCTGGGCTCATCAGTCACTTATGTGCGTACTTAGGATAAATATTGCTGCCTAAACTGCAGAAATACAGACTCATTTAGAGGTTGAATTTATATATATATTTACAGAAGGAAATTTTTCAGAATGGTACTGTATTCAAGAAAAAGAATCAGGCTTAGAAATCCTGAGAATCTGTGATCCAAATGTCAGTGGAAAAGAACTGCAGAAACTGAGGCATCTTTCTTACCTTTACAGGCGATGGCTTAAAACTGTTTTGGGATCTAGAAGGTGCAAAATTGGGACTAAACTAAGCACTAAACAGCATGTGACCCTGCGCTGGGGCCAAATTGCAGTTGAACAGTCAACAGTCCCCTTAACAGTGAAGTGCAAAGGATCTGAGTGGTATCAAGCTTTGGCTCTTGTTAGTTCTATCATTAGTTTGTAGTAAGTAAGTTACCAGTACAAGTAAGACTGGAACTAACAAAGCCTTTATAACTTGACATGCACATAGCTGTGATGGATGTAAATGTATTTTGTGACATAAAGAGGTACAAAAAGTTTTGTGATCCAGGCTGTATTATTCCTGGATAAAAACCATTTACGTGTGTGTTTACTTCCCAGGCAACAGGGCTGTTGCTAGAGGCAATCTGATTAAAAGCCTTCACGCTGCAATTCCCAGTATTAGGATAAATCAGACAGCATTGTTTACCTGAGTCCTGTTGTTTCATGTCATGTATCCTCGTATGCAGATGTTTTTTCATCATTTATTGCTAATAGTGAGTATGTGTTAAATTTCCCTATGCATTTTTTGTGGCATTTTGGCTATTTGAACTCCACGAATACAGTATGGGAATGATTATGTATTTTGTCTGAGGGAAATGAAACTCATCTTTGGGGATATGTTTTGGTTTGTTTCCTCTGCTTATACAACAGCCTTTTGCTGTTCTAGAAGAGAACAGAAAACTTTCACCAGCTAAACTTCCTGCCCTGCATTCCTGGATTAATAACACCAGCAGAAGATACATGCCAAGTCTATTGGGTTTGTGTGGCAAAGTTTTGGTGGCAGAGGTGGCTTCTGTGAGAAGCTGCTGGAAGCGTCTCCTAGGTCAAATAGAGCCAATGTCAAATGGCTCTAGGATGGACTTGCTGCTGACCAGGATTAAACCCATCAACAACAGGGGCAGCATCTCTGTTGTCCCTGTTGCAACATTTAAGATGAAGGAAAACACTCCAAACAACTGGGGGTAGCAACAACAGCTGAGAAGTGAGAATGTGAGACAAAAAACCCTGCAAACACCAAAGTCAGTAAAGGTCAGAAGGTGCTCCAGGTGCCACAGCAGATTCCCCTGTAGCCTATGGTAAAGACCATGGTGAGGCAAGCTGTGTTTCTGCAGCCCATTGAGGACCCCATGCTGGAGCAGGGTCCAAATGAGACTCTGACCCCATACAAAGCCCATGCTTGAACAGGCCCCCAACAGAAGCTGTGGACCTGAGGAGAGAGGAGCCCACACAGGGGTAGATTTGATGGCAGGACTTGTGATCCGAGGGGTGGGGGTAGGACCCATGCTGGAACAATGTTCCCAAGGGCTGCACCCTGTGGAAAGGACCCACACTGGATCAGTTCATGAACAACAGTGGTTTGTGGAAAGAACTAATGTTGGAGAAGTTAATGGAGATCTCCATGGGAGGTACCCTGCAATGGAGTAGGGAAAACTCTTGAACCCCACCACAGTGGTAGGAGTGGCAGAAATGACAGGTGATGGAACTGACCATACCCCGCATTCTCTGTCCCCCTGTGCTGCTTGCTGGGAGGAGCTAGAGTATTTGGGATTAAAGTTAAGGCTGGGAACATGCATTTTTCTTCCTTCTCCCCTTATTTGGGAAAGAACTGTAGGCAGCTGGTGAGAAGCCCTTGCTGAAAAGCTTGAATTAAGAGAGGATTCTAATAGTTTATTTCCTTCATAATAGGAAGCAAACCAGGAGTCTTCTCACTGCTCTTAAAGGGGAGAGAGGGGGAAGACTAATGGCTAATTAATATCTTCCTTCAGCCTTCACTTATATTCTTATATTAGGAGTAAATAATTAAATAATCAAATGAACCACCCTTCTTCAGAGCCACAGACATTTGAAACAAATGATCAACACTTCTGTGAGTGCCCAATGCTCCCAGTCTGCTTCCATTCAACTGGTCTCCTGGCAAAAATGACTCAGTGTTTTGCAATAGTTTTCTTTACCTTTTGAAAGCAAAGGGCATTATTAGGTTGTGTGCACGTGGGGTGGTTGTGTTCTATTCTAACCCTAACCCTGTGTCGCCATCCACGTCTGGTAGGAATTGTTCTCTGATTTCGGCCTAGAACTTCACAATTGCTGCTAAAGAAATCTCAAAGCCCTAAAAAAGGGTCAATTCAAAATGTATTTGTTTAAAGCCTTGCCTTCCAAAGAGAAATGTATTTGCTTTATAAATAAGGCTTCCTTGCAGAACAGCTAAATTGTTCTTGTGAACTCTTTCTGGCATTCTTGAGAATTTTATTCGAAATAGTGAGCTTTCTTGTCTCTAGGGCTTGAAAAAGAAACAAAATGGGGTGTGAGCAAAGCAGCAGCACATCTAGGTTGAATCCGTAGAGACCAGTAGGTCTAGAGTTAATGGTCTGCAATTCTTCCAGACAGACAGCTCTCCTAGTACGAGCTATTAAAAGCACCATCTGATTTTAGTAAATGCTGCAGCACTGGAAAGGTGATGTTGTGCTGTGGGATTAGAGTTAAGCACTCTCTTGAATTTTGATGTTTTCAGAGCTACTCAGTTGCCTTCATTAGCTCTTTCCTTCTTCAGTTACTGATTGCTGCAGCAGCAACAGGACCAATGTGACAGACACTATCATTTCTGCTGGTGCAAGTAGTAGCCTGATTCTGTCCTTAATCATTAAGATGCTTTATTGCTGCAGCTCATGTGTTTTAATAAAAACAACTTTGAGTAAGCAATATGCTGTCCAAGATTTGGACTTGCCTTTCTTGTCAGTCCCTTCCTTGGTGCAGGGAGGAGGATTTAAGTATACCTGCAGTCATGGAGCAGCATAGAAGACCCTGCCAGTTGCAACAGATGTGTCTTACACCTGCAAAGCCCTTGTTAGCAAGCTGGCCTGGCACCCTCTCTCGTTGTAAAGCAGGCAGGAGTACAGTCTGATCACATTCTAATTTCATTTGTAGACAATCCCAGTTTTTATGGGAGATGTTTACTAAGTCAGTGGCCTGATCAAACCGAGTATCCTGTCGTCTTTGCAGAATGAAAGCCTCTGGTACTCAGATTTGTGACATGAAAGACAATAATCGTATCAATGTAAGTGCTTTGAAAACTTTACATTTGTGAGTTGTGTGGGTTCTATAGGTAGGTCTTCATACACCTGTACCTTTTCTATGAACAATGTGGGGGGAAATGTTCTGCTTCATAACATTTTTTCTTGTTAGATTTCAAAGTATTTGCTTGGAAAAAGAGTGGTAAATATTTGGTAGAATACAGCTGTGACAGTTATCATCACTAGATTACCTGCTGGAAGGCATAAAGGGAATGGATATGATTAAGTTTGAAGAGAGAATAACCTGGAAAGGTGGAGAGAAGCACTCGTATGTGAAATCATCTGACTTGATATTGTTGGGTCATCTCAATTTGAACAAAACATTTTTCAGACATTTTCACACTCCTGGCACTTTCCACACTGTTCTTAATTCCCCACTGCAAAAGTGAAGTTTATTATTAGAGGGAGTGACTTTTAATTAATGCCTGTCTCCTGTGAAAGCAGCCTGAGGTGTGCTGCAAAAATCATACCAAGCTTATTCGATTCAGCAGACCTACTGTGTGTCCAGCTGCCAGAAGTTTGACTGTGGACTCAAAGTGAAAGATTTGTAATCAATTTAGAAAAATATATAGCTGGGCAGAGAGAAAAGTGTTTCAGTTTTGATTTTTAGGTAGTGATTTGAAGGACACACAGGAGATTCACATGAAGGGAATTGATTTTGTTTCCCTCTCCTAAACCTAAAGGAGGTGACTTTAACACTGTTGAAGGATTTTCTGTGAGATGTTCACGCAGCTCTGATGGTGACAGTATCTTGGCTTCTGTTCTGAGTTTCGCTCTAAATTTAGGATTCCTCTTTGCCTCTCTCTTGGAAATGTAGTTGTTCCCTTCCCTGCTTGGTATCAATAACAGTCTGCCTCCCTTTTAGCATTATTTCTGCACTCAGTACTTGCACAGTGTGTGAATCTCTTTATATCTTCAGTGACTACCACCGTGTTGTGGACATACGTTATTTTTGCTTCTACAGAAGCAACTTACAATAGCTGAATAGATGTTGACAGTTCTGGGCAGCAACAGAAAAGTTGAATCACACCAGACTTAATTCTGAATCAAAGAAATGTCCTTACTGCCTCCTGCCACATTTGCAAAACTGTTTTCTTGGAGTCGTCCATGCTTCCTGTCTTTTATTGGCAAAAAGTAAACAAACACCAAACACAAACCTGTCAGGAGGCCATCTGAAGGACAGATGATTATAATTACTACTTTAATTTTGCTCTTCATCAGGTTTCTTGTTGTCATGTTGCTAAATATTTATACGTAGCTGCATCAGTGCTGTTGTGTGAAATGGCTCATCTGCCATCAGAAGTCATGAAGAGACAGCAGGCAGAAAGACAATAGATCAGCCAGAGCATCTACAGATGTTTTTAATCTGATCCTGTGTTATTTATACAGTGTCATAGGTGTGCGTGTTGTTTTATAGATATATAAAACATGAAGGTTTCCTGTCCTGGGGGGGTTACACCATGCAGGATTGTAAATTAAATCCTGTGAGATGTCTGGTCAGTGCCCAGTGAGTATGGCTTGCAGCAAGTGCAGCACGAGATACATCCCCTCCTTGCCAGCTGCCTGTCAGGGGAGAAACATGTTCGGCTGATGTGCAGGCAATAGTGAGTGAGAGAACTGCTGATCTTCAGGTTCTTGAACACTGATTAAAACCTAGCTCAGGTCAGCAAGGCTGGTGCTTTTATTTAGGACCCAAACCATATTTTGTTACAGTGAGGATTTTCAGAGGTCTAAAGCAGGTGTAGCCCCTGTCTCCAAGACCAGTTGCATACATTTTTGCTAGAGCCAAAGCATCAGTACTTAAGACTAATTCAGGAGTTTTAAGCTGACTCATTCAGCTCAAAATCATAGGGATACTGTCTTCGTAAGAGTCCAAAATCAGTACGACATCGTGTAGGTCAAACTTGTTCACATCTGAAAGTACTTGGAATGTTTCTTACTTGGCAAGACCCTCCACAGCTTTATGAATTGATCAAATGCTCTTTTCTTTCTGTGGCTGACCCAAGCATGCATAGCCCCTTGCACACTTTTACAGCGGAATGAATTCACAGGTGATTTTTCTGTTTGTTTCCCAGGGATGTTCCTATCTATGAACCCAGTTGGTTAGTGGCTGTAGCTTTTCTGTTTTGGCTGGGTAATGCATGTGTCTTCTTGTTGAGCCATGTAGGGTGAATTTAAAAACTGTGAGGACAAGAAACAATTAACAATTTATTTACATGACCAATTGGGAAGCCTGTTCAAAAGTCTGTTTTAAGTTTGCAAAGTTATAAACAAATGACATGCTTTCGCTAGCATTTTACAGCTACTGTTCTGGTAGAATCCTTATCTTCAGAATATGGCTGATGAAAACTTGTGGACTTTGCAATGTAGTCTTCCTACTTTGTGCCATTAAATATTGACTGGAAAATTTGGCTGTGAAATTCATTCTTGCTTTAACGTAAAGCGAGTTGTATGACAGCAGTGCAATTTGAGAAGCAATTTTATGGCCTCTTATACTTCATTGAGAAGTTATTGAATCCCACCAGATAAGGATAATTTTTCTAGTCCTGGATTCTGAACCTGTGAAGTGTCAGTATTGACCTCATTAGCTTATTTTAAGCACAATTCCTGTTTCTTCTCACTAATTAGGACTGATTTCGTTATTTATTGTCTTCAAAATGTCTCCATACGATACAGATCTTGAGTTTTTTCAGTTATTTTGATTTGTGGGGTCATAACAATTGTTGTCTGCTACCTTTGGCAATAGAAATGGTGCCTCTCCTCTGCTTTCACTACTGTTCCCCTTCTCCTTTGTTATGCCTAATTTTTGAGATTTGAAAACAACTTTAGAACTGTGAGGAAGGCATTCCAAGAGGAAGAAACATGGAAGTTGGAGGCTCAGAAAAGAGTTAAGTGGGGGTTTTCCTTGCTATAAAATTATTGGGAAGAAGCCAGGTGCATGAGAGCTAGAGAAGAGGAACTGCAGAAGTTGTTTCTGTGGGTGTTGCAGTCTGGGGGAGGAAAGATGAGGAGATCTAAAACAGGGCACGACTCCAGGGAGGGAGCCTTTTGTGACAGCTTTCTGGGAGAGTGGAAACGAGGAGAAAAGATGGCCAGAAGAATGTGCATGAAACATGTTTGTTTTACTTAGCTCAGACTGCTGCTTCAAATTTTTTAAACTAGGTTAATTAGCACTTGCAAACTGCTGCTCTGATACACTGATTTGTTTCCTGTCTTTGGGATAGCTCCTTTGGAATAGCCAGTTGCAGGCTGACGTTGCTGTTTCTAGCCTTGACTGAGAAACTGAAGAGTAGATAGGCTCATACTCATGTCAAACACCTCTGTGGCCCCCATCCAAAACTCAGTGCCCTTCCTCATTTCACGTTACAACAGGCACAGTGAAAACTGGCAGATAGTCAGAGGTATGAAACAAGTTCTGCACAAAACACACCTGTGGACCACAGTTGTGAAGAGGATGTGACAGAAGAGAGTGAAATCCTGCATGGCCTGGAAAAGGTGACTAAGGAGAATGTAACCACACTTTCTCATAATGCAGGGCTTGGAGGAGCCTGAAAAGATGCTGAGCAGGTGGCAGGATGGCAGTGTTCAAGAAAGAAGACAGTCCTGAGGAAACTGTTGCCATGCAGTAACAAAAATGCCTTCAAGTTTGCTTGGGTTCAGAAATGATGAGACAAATGAAAGTCCACAAGGGCCTTCCGAAAGCAAAAACATCCTCTGCGCCTCAGAAAGTTCTTGAAAACTGAAGGAATATGCTGGTGTAGCATCACTTCATGTTCTCCTTGCTTTTGTGCTCTTTCTCCACATATCTGCCACTGTCTGTTGGCACAGAAAGTCTGCCTCAGTGTGGTTGTTCAAATGGAGCAGCAGGTCATCTGTAATCAATACAATATTAAATAATCACTTTGGGACAGGACTGACTGACTTTTGGAATTCCTTGAAAGTGTATTAATGCTTTGGATACTGTTTGAATTCAGTTGAGTAACAAAGTGGTTTTGCCTCTCTCATCGCTTTCCAGTTTTTAAGCTGTAAGGGAGTAATGACGAAAATCTAAAGCTATTCACACAAAATAGGGTTGCTTGAAAAAGAGGTTATGCATGAAAATGTGCATGGTGCCTGTTTGATTGGATGTGAAGTCAGTTTCAAATATGTATCCAAGTGTCAAGACGCTGGCAGAGATTCAAACAAGCTAGGATCAAACTTGAGCTGTTACTTCAACACACTGGCTGTGTATTTTGCCTAATCCGTGTTTAGTTCACAGTGGCGGGCTGTGTTGCCCTGAAGTCTAACTGCAGAGTACTTGTAGGAAAAGCTGTGGTCTTCTTGTTCTGCAGCCTCCCTTACGTTCTGTTGCTCAGTAAAATAACAGACGTCGTCACTGTGAGAGTTTCGGGACCTTTGCTTTTACATTCATAGTTCCTGGGCTTAAGGTAGGGCTGTTGAGTATGTTTTCACCTCTGGAGTTGATCTTTGTTGTTGTTGACATAGTTTACTCTGCACTGAAGTACTTGGCTGTACCCATGTTTACATTCTGAGATTGGGCTCAGATGGAAGTTATTTCTGCAAATGTAAATCATGCTGGTCCCACCATGTAACTTTAGCCACTTAATTGCAGGAGTTACCTTTCTCCTTAGGCTGGTAGACAGCAACTCATGCAGAACTTTGTGCTGAAAACTGTCTTTCGGAGGAGACTCTTTGGGGAAGGACTGTACTCTAAAGTGTCGCAGACTCTAACTTTTAGCATTTGATTTTGGTGGCTTCCTTTCTTCCCCCTGCCCTTCCTTCCCTTCCCATACCCTCGGCAGCTAGCTGGGTGTGAATGTAACCAGGAGAAAAGAAAATTTCCTCTAAGGGATCTGAACCTTTGCTTTTCCCTTCTCATTGCAGTGTTGGCACTCAGAATTAATTCTGTGAGCAGAAGGAAGAATTACTCATGGCAGCAGCATTTACCGGTGAGGCTCTCTGCCACCTGACAAGGTGTGAACTTGGAAGCTTCTCTTGGGCTGGCATTATTCATGCTGTGCCTCTCCCTCGTGGCTGCCCTCAGACAACAGACAAGGCCATTTTGACTGAAATTGCCCAATTGCTGCAGAAACTGACTCCATCTGTATGTCTGTGTGCTTGGAATAGCACAAAAATAAAAGTAAAAATCCTAGCCAGCAGGAAATTATATGGGAATTGAATATTTCAAGTGGATATATTGCTATGCCATAATTAACAAATATACATCTTTGCAGAAGGTAGTTTAGCCAACATTAAAATATACTTCATAGAATTGGAAGTGTCTATAATAGAAGTAGGTTTTGGTTTTTTTAATAGGAGAATGGCAGAATTATTAAGGCTGGAAAAGACCCCTGAGATCATCAAGTCCAGAACATTCTAAGCAATTTCCTATTGGATGCAGTACTCTAAAATTACAATCCTGCAAACCAGTGGGAGGAGATTAAAAAATATGAAAGACAGAAAAAATTTTGAAGAACTAGGCAGTCAGAATGGTGGCACCTGGACATATCCACAGGGTTTAAGTATTTACAGGTTTGCTTCTACTTCTGGAACTGCACAGAATACTTTAACTGAAGGATAAAGGATAAAAGTAGCTTCCAAAGATATTAATTCACAATCCACCATGGGAAAGCTTGGTATCAGTAGAAAAAAGTAAATATTTCAGTTGTATTTTGGAATAGGGCTTTCTGTCGTGTGACAGAGTGCAATGCAGCGCGCTGTGAGATCACGGTATCGTGATAATCCAAGTTGGTGTTTTGGCTGCGTGCTGGGGTAATGCCCTTAGCCACTCTAGAGCCTTGTCTGCCTTTTCAGTTTTTCCCCTGGAAGATTTGTACTGAACTTTCCCAATTAATAGCCTTCTTGTGAGCATAACAGTTAGAATTGTTATTTCAAGAGAGAATGTCTTGTAGATACACTTTGTCATTTCTCCACCCTCAAACTAACTCCCCAAAGGGAGTTTCAGTTGCGCATGCATGATTGAAGGACACTTTTAAGAATGATATTTTTTTAAAAAGGTAAGACATGAAGGGTAATGGTTGTAAGCTGGAACGTAGGAGGTTCCACATCAATATGAGAAGGAACTTCTTCACAGTGAGGGTGACAGAGCACTGGAACAGGCTGCCCAGGGGGGTTGTGCAGTCTCCTTCACTGGAGAGGTTTAAGACCTGCCTGGTTGTGTTCCTGTGTGACTTGGTCTGGGTGATCCTGCTGTGTCAGGGGCATTGGACTGGATGATCTTTTGAGGTCCCTTCCAATCCCTAATGATTCTATGAGAAATCTCTAGGATATGGCATTCTGGTTCCTTAGCGAGGCAACCATCTTTCCCAGAATCTCTCCAAAAGCTTTGGTATTATTGAGTATTTCTGCTGGCATGGACAGGGTGGCAGATTAAGTGCTGGAAAGTTAAAAAGTGGCAGGGTGACCTTAAAACATAGTCAGTGTTTGTATTCTGTTCACAAATGTTGATAAATTATACTTGTGAACTTTGCCTACAGGTATTGTACACTTCAGGTACAATAGACTTCCTCCTTGTCACATCTAGTAGGGCAGATTTAATTAATACCCTCATTTTAAGATAAGCTTTCTCAAAAATACATGTAAGTAATTCCAAGGAAAACCTGCTAAGAGTGAGCTGCTTCTGCAGCATGGTTGGAGCTGCAATTAAGTAGGAAATTGCAGCAAAAGCCTTCTTAGGCATTTGACACAAGAGGTGACACTTCGCAGACTGACTGTTTTAGCATATTGCTGCTTCCTAATACTAGGTTCAATTTTTAGTTCTACAAAGCTGGATAAGAGAATCTGTGATGCTAATTTGAGCTGGATATTACTTCAATCATCAAAGCTATTCTAAAGCCAAACCAAGCTCAATAAATGGCTTATTCTTGCTCGTATATTGGGGGGAGAAGAGGTGAGGAAAATCCTATTCACCTAATTCCGAATTCATTGTTGTTCTCTTGCACAACTGCACATCAGGATTGAAAGCTTTAATTCATTTGCTAAACTGTACTCTCACTTATGAGGGAAAATAGGCTGCATGCAATTCCCTTAAAGCATTATGCAGTATGAATTATTTACCTAAAGAATAACTCTGGTCTACACTCCACAGACTGACAGAATTCCCAGTGCTGGGTAAGGCATATGGAATCACACTGTCTTTCATGCTGCGACTTGAGGGATTTCTTTGTCCAGCTCTACTGTTAAATGTAGATCTCAAACAAGTTAATAATAAACTGTATCTTAGGCAACTTCTGGTTGCCAAAATTAGAACAGTCTGTTTGACAAGTAGATACTTTGGGTATTGCAGATTTTTCTTGCAGCTTCAGAAGTGGTTTGTGTTTGTTTAGTTCTGGTAGCATCAGTAACGAAATAAGACAGAGGGAAAACTACTGTATGTACTGATAAGAGACTTTCATCTGTTTTACCATTAAATCTGCTAACTCAGACGTGTGGCAGATGTCTGATAACCTGAAGGGAGACATCTGTGTCACCTTATGCACTCTATCATCATTGTCATGTGCTTAAATTACATGGTAATTTTTTTCCCCCATAAACTTTTATGTACTGATGCATGGATGGTTTTGAGGAATGTTTCATAAGTTTTCCATAGGAGGAATTGTTCTTGTCCTAGTTGTCTTGCAGATGTGACACAAGATAAATGCCACAGTAGGGAAAAATGAGGAATAAAAGGAATTTAGATTAATTAAGTCACGTGGTTAGACCAGTTAATCAGGTATGTAAGTTAATCAAACTGCCAGTATGAAAACTGTGAAAGCGGTTCTCAAGCAAGTCACTCCACCAGCAGCAGAACAAACAGACCCTGGTTTCTTATAGAAATGCCTGAGTAGCTGGAGTTTTTGGTTCTAGGAAGATCTGAGATCCAACTGAGATGCTTTTGCAGATAGGACAAGTTCAACACCTCTTCTAGGTGTCTAGTAAGGCTGGATCACTGCCTTACTCTTATCAGGGGTGTTGATACTCTCCCTCCTTGTCTTAATTACATGATACCAAAATGCACGGCTTTGCAGACACTGGAAGCAGTAGCATACATCAGGATATGGTTATAGTGTGAAAATAATGTGCTTACCCTGTTTTCATAAGGTTCAGCTCTGCAGGGGAGGCTCAGGCCTGTGCAGTCTTAGTGGATATTTCTTCTGAGAGAAAGTATGCAGGATGGAGACACAGATCTCTCTTTAGAAGGAAAACACAAAATGAAGCACAAAGAAGAGGAAGGAAGCAAAACTAATTGCTGAAGGTGAAGCTTGAGAAAGTGCAAATAAAACTCTCTTCTACCTTAGTGGGATAAGAAACTATGAAATCTAAAATGGCTTTTCATTTTGTGATGGTCACATAGGAATGTCTTCTTGCTTGCTGCTTTGGAGAGCTTTTCCTTGCCACTCTTGAGGATTTTCCACTTTCTTAGTTAATGCTCAAAAATCATAATTGAAGTGTGCTACTGAATCAATCCCCAATCACAGCAAAACAAGCAAAGCTGCTACCTCTAAGCTAAATGATGCCCTCCTTTCCAGATACTTCCCAGTGTAGCCCTAAATTAAAATCTGTGTGAAGAGAGGAAAGTCTGGGGAAATACCATATCCTGCTTTGTTTAAAGTAAGTTCATTAACGTAAGATGTAAGAAGGAAAAGCAAGTTATTGAATTTTATGTTGGAAGCTCAGAATGTAAACTTTCTAAGGAGGAACTTTATTTCAGTTCGTGCTGATAACTAACTCTCAAATTTTCCTGTTTGTTAGAAACTGCATTCATCTTTTGCTGAAACTTTGCTTCAGTGAATCCTTTAAGAAGATGAGAGAATAGAAAACATTCCCTTTTTTAGTTATAGTGTATCTGGAACAGCAACAATTATGCCACAAAAAAGCCTTCCATCTCAATAATATGAATAACTGAATTAAGGCATTCTTAACATTGCTCAAGTTAATTGTCATTGAAGAGCCTAATGTTAGCCAAGTAAAAAGGAAGTACGCAGCTTTGTGTGGGAAGTGTATATCAAAACAGCCTAATTTATCTGGCAGGAGAAAAACCTGCCTAGATGTTGCTTTTGTCAGTCAATGCTAATGTTTCTACTTCTGAAGACTTCACTATGAGCAAAAAATGACAGTGCAGAACCATATTCAAAATCCAGTTGCCTTTTGTTCTTCCTTCGTTTATTGGAAGGGATGCGGAGTGGCTGACCTATACTAAATCAATTTTAATTTCTCTTGCAGTACTGAAGCTGAGAGTTGGAATGCAGAATTTACTTGGGTTCATCTTTTTGGTTTGCTTGTGTTAGGAAAATTCTTTGGCTTTTAAGATTTTGTTTAAAAAAGAGAAAAAGAGTGGTGAAGTTACTTTGGTATTTTATTTCCAAAGGTAAGAAATATGAGTCTTCGGATAAAAAAGTGTTTCTGAACCAAGAAAGGTCTGCTTATTTAAATAATAAACCAATAGACCTTTCTTGGACTGTAGAGATTCTCTCTATTCATGCTTAAAGTAGCCTTGTACACAGGCACCCACAAGTCACAGCTGTATGTATTAAACATGGGGCACACGTCCAGTTGGTAATCCTACTTACTTTTTGAAGCTGTTTGATCAAGATTCAGGTAAAGGCAGTCTTCCTCAGCGTATTTGTTGAGGACATTTCATTGTAGTACAAATCTGACCACTTTACTCCCATCTGATGACTTGAACATCAGCTGCAAATGACCAGAAGATGACCAAGAGGAAGGAACATTCACTCTTCCAGTGCTGACCTGAGAACTAATTCATTTTACTCCTCCTTTTGGCAATCAATCCACGATATAATGGCCTTTTTCTGAGTCTTTGGACTCTTTCTTTTGTGGTTCTAGCAGCTTTTCTCCCTGCCAGGGAAGAACAAATGCCTTCCTGAGGGTATGGTTAGTCTCCCTCAAAAGCTGAACCCGTCAAGTTTAGATGTTACCGTGGCTTCAGCTTTCCCCTTTCCCAAGTGCATCTCTTGATGTGGAGATCCAGACCTAGTCTGTGTGCCATTTGGTGTGTGTTCATAGAGTTATACAAGATGTAAGGTGTTTACACAACATAGCAATAGCTAAGTTGGCAGTCTTGCTCACTTGCCTGACGGGATAAAAAAAATCAATAAAGGTTTATGAGAAGTGAAGCTACAAATATGTATATTTCAGGCCCTAGTGAAGTATGCGAGAGCCTGTGCTAATTTTGAATCCTGTACATCTGTCTAGTATCTGCATGTTGTCTGTACCTTGGCTTCCAGGTCTAACATCTTGTTTCTTTTCATAAAAGTGACTCTGAATTCCTTGATAGGTGCATAAGCAATTACCTGTGTCTGTGGAATTACAGAATAGAGATGAGTGCAGATGGATTTTGAGTTTTCTTTTTCTCTAAAAATTACATTTTGATCCAAAGTTGCTGCCTGTCATTGCTTCTTGTTGTGATCTCTCCACAATGCTGTAAAATAATTGTACTTTGCCAAACCTGGTGTGTCAGGTATCACATTTTTTTACTTGGTATCAGAAAGTATTTTTCAGGTTACCATGTTTTCTGCGTATTCTCCATGTTGGCATAATCCTATTAATATCCTGTTACAGATGTGAACATCTTGGATCAATATAAATGGTATTATTTTGTACAACTCAAACTGTCCTTGTGAAATGAAAATCAGGAGACTGAAAATAAAAGCAGTGGGGAGCTGCTGACAGACAAATAAAGGAAAGCATTTATAGTCAATCCAGTATGTACCATAAGAGGCCAGAACTTGGCAATGAGATCCAAGCTATCTGCTTTTTTTTTCCTTGATGAAGCAATGGCCTACCCTAAAAGATTACAGACTCAAGCCTCACAATTAAAAGAAAATAATCCACTTTCATCCTCAGACAATTGTATCTTGGATGCTAGTCACGTTTCTAATAGAATCCTCAGTTTTGTAAGCTTTCAAAACCCATTAATGTAACGCTGAAGAGTTTGACTGTTTCTGACAGTCGACCTATAGTATCCCTTACTGTGCTCTTTATGTTTAAAATGCTGATTTTCATTTAGCTGCTGAGCAACTCCAGATGCAGAGCTTTGACATGGTAAATGTCTTCAAAGAAAGAATTTCTTTAAGTTCAGGGTTTGGTTCTTCGGTTCCACCTAACAAATCGGGCAAGGCTTCCTTGCAGATGCTCTACTTGTTTTTCAGACGTGTATCAACTACATTCCACATCTGAGTACTGTAAATTCTTCATTGAGTTCTTCATTTTTCACCAAAATGCCCTATTTTGGTCCAATAGAACCATTTCATAACTGTGTGTCTGGCACATTGAGATGTCCCAGTGTGCAGAGAGAAACTTGGAAAAAAAAAATCTGAAAAAGGCTGTTTCATCTAGAAGCTTAGCTTTTGAGATTTTTGTTCTCTCTTAAAGGAGCTAAATTCTTATTGTTGAAAACAATGCATTAATTTTTGACTCTTTCGACTTCCCCTCACTCCAAGTCACCCAGCGGAGGAAAAACCCATCTGTTTTCCCACCTGAGGGAACAGACACCACAGCAACAGGCTGCACTGGCCTTTCAGGCTTAGGAGAGGTCACTCACCCAACCAAACATGTTTTCTTTTGTGTCCATACACAGGTAGCACTCGTTCTTAATGCCTGTGATTATCACTGAGCCGGCACCCTTGGACCTGATCATCAGGGCACCTGTTCAGGAACAAAACAGATGTCAGATCCGGGACCCAGTTCAACACTGCAGTGTTGCCTGACAGATCTACGATGCTCTGGCCAGAAGTATCTTCTCGGGGTTAGAACCAACCTCCCGTGTGAGCAGCACTATTGGCCACCCTAGATCAGGTTAGTCATGGCTCTGTCTGTCTTGAGTTCTGGGAAGCTCCCAGCACTGAGATATCACCAGCATCCTGAGCACTCTGGTAGTGCTGAACTAACTTCCCAAAGACAACTTTTTCCCCCTGACATCCCCTCTGAAGTCCCCGGCTGCAGTCTGGCAACATCGCCCTTCATTCACTCCAGGGTCATTCTCTAATGATTCTAGTTGGACTTGAATGAGGCCACGATGCCTCTTTCTGTCTGATGATGCAGCCAGGCAGGGCAGCTTGGCACATCTTCAACACTGAGCTGCCACAAAAAGGAGGGTCCCCACTTTCACTCCTCCTTATTCATTTCTTCATTCTTTTGCATCTAATTTTTCCTGCAGCAATCGTTTCCAGCCTGTTTCTTCATAGAAGGATCTTGACAATTTTTCTCAAGGGAGGAAATGTGGAGAATATCTCTGCAGGGGATTCCAAACAGAGATTTAAGCAAAACTCATTGTCTCAAGTACAAACATGAGGGGAGGCAAGAAAACCACACAAACTCAGTTATCTGAAGCTGCCCATTGTGATGACTGTTCTCAGTCTTGAAATACACATAAAGCAAACAAATACCAAGGTATATTGTTCACCTTGTGTAGTTTGAAGCTGTTACAGACATATGCTTGTGTGAAACCTTAAGAATACGAGGGGCAGCAGGGCATCTTCTAGATTTTTAGTTTTCTCCTACACCACTTGCTGCCAGCACCATCAAGTTCATTCATGAGTAAAATGTATGTTGTGGAAGAGTCCAGTCTTTAGTGAGTGTGTTCTGACCAGGAACCTACATGCTTACGCTGTTTTGGCAAAAACCAGCTCAGTTGCAGGTGAGCTGGGTCGGACACTAGGTGGTTAAATGTCTAAGCACTGTGCAGAGTGTTTGAAGGAGCTTGCAGTACAGAACAGGAATAAAATAAGAGTTGAAATCCTTGATTCAAAATTATGGTGATTTTTTAGACTTCTTTTCAAATGTGTTTGAGCTGAATCTCATACTCGCTAACAAATATGGGAATCTTATGGTGCTTTTATATATAAGACTTCTGGTTTTGTGTTATCTATCACAGAGGAGGTTGCTGCGAGCAGTGTTGGGGGAGAACAGGAATGGAAAGAGAGAGTGTTCCTTTTCAGCCACTTAACAAAGTGACTTCGAACTCTGATTAAGGGATTGCTCAGAACACTTACTGAATTTTTGTAAGATTTCTCAGAATTACTGTAGCAGAAAAGCTATCTTAGGTCACTGCAGAGCTTTTTGTGCTTTTCTCTGTCTTCTAGGCAATTCATGGCTGCTAAAGCTTTGCTAAGAAAATTGTCTTAAAGTAGTTCTAATTTGAGGAACAGACAAGGTTCAGACCCTTTTAAAAACAGTGCTTGATGATCCTTGTTGAGCATAGAGTGTATTAGTGCAGTTAGTAATGCACGTGTGCTTACAGCACACAGAATGTGACTTTGTCACTGGTGAAGATGGGCACCACCACTCACACACCTCCAGTGCACGGCTGATAGCACTGCTTGTGGTAAGTAGTCAAGACCTGTGTTTGGTCAGCACTGGGTATTGAGAGGTTGGTTGTGCTTTTTCTGGAATCCTACTTTATCTGTGCCTGAATTGCATCTTCAGCTTTGCATCTGGACTGCCGTTGTGCCAAATTAGTACTTCTCTTATAAACTCAGAACAATTCTATATTTTTCTGGTTTACTGATGGTCTCTTTTAACTATCTAAGTCTTTTGTGCTGCGACATGTAAAAGATATCAGCCAGCTACCAAGACTGTGTTGATGAACCCTGTAAGTAGCTCTACTCACTAGAGGGTCTGTGTTAATCTCCTGAGTGTGATAATTTACAGCTATCATCTTCTGTCACTGTCTGCTGCTTAGGCAGGAGTGGTGCACCTTGCTGGGCTTTCATATACACCTGTCTTCGTTGCTGTCAGGTACCCTGTACCCATGAAAAGCTATTTTCACAGGCTCATTTAACTCTTGTGTCTGTCTGCTGTACAGCTGAGCTGCACTAGGGAAGGAAGTTCTTTTCCTTCATAGTCTCTGCTGCATCATTTATGTGTATGTGCTGGTCTTAGACCATTGATGGCTCTTGAGGACTGAGGTTTTGATTTTGGGTTGCTATGCTATGGAAAGCCAGGACACATAGTGGGGGACAGACATATGCCTCTTCAGTTTGGGAGCTGGACAGCAGCGTTTGTATCTGCTGGTTCTTGAGGCCTTTATATGCAACTCCACAGTGCTACTGTAGTCTCAGTTACACCTCAGTACCTCTTGGGTTTACTGTCTAAATAATCATAAGAATGGGGCTTGTAGGTGACAAGTGGTCTGCTCTTCCAAGTAGTTAATCCTGAAAATGAATTCCATTTAAACAACATTAAATCAACCACAACTCTGAATGAGAGTACCCACACAAGGATTTAATGGTTTAAGTATTCTGCTAGATGTACTTGGATTCCTGAGTGTGCTGAGGTAATCAAGCCTTCCAACACATTTCCTACAGATTTCAGTACTGTGGAGGATTGTAACTTGAAGACATTTATACTGCTTGTTTCTTCTGCCCCTTAATTGCACTACCAGGTACATTCTGATGCTGCTGTTGCTTCTCTGCTCACTCCCATGCGGTGTGTCTTGGCAGCTGTATTTTAGAGATATGAATGGACTCCACCAGTTTTGGTGAGCTCAGAAATCTTGTCTTAATGCTCCATGTTTCTCTGAAGCCTGCATTACGTTTCCAGAATGCCATTAGTTTGCCACCACACCAACTTGTCTGTGATACAAATGTTTTGGCTGTACCAAAGGTACTGCTGTGAAACTTCGATTATCTAATGGACAGCATCTTGGATTATTGGTTGAACAGACAGTCTCCCTTATGTGTGGTGGTTGTTTTCACTCGATGTTGACAGGGAAGCGAAGATCTTTCTTCGTGCTTCTAGATGTCCATGCCCAAGGCAGCGATCTGGAGGTTTCTAGAGTTTTAGCCAATTGTTTGGCTGTGATTCAAGGACTTCAGCTATGTGTTTTGGAAACACACTTCTGCAGCAAGCATGAGGGAAAAACAATCTGTTTGCCAGTCCTAGTGCAGGGAAAGGAAACGAGTGACAGTTGCTTATTCTACATGAAATATTTATATTTGAGTTCTACCATTCTAGTTCATATATAGGATTGTTCTCAGAGGCATCTTTTGGCTTCTTTTTCAAAATCAACACAATCTTCCAAAGAATAGGACTTTTGTTTATCTGTGCCTGGGAGTGCTTTTGAAGGACCCAATGTACATGTTATATTTCCTGACAGCCAAGGAAAGCTCTCCCCAAAGAGACAAACAGCTGAGCTAAAGATTGTAGCTGACATGGGAGAGTCGCTGATGTGACAGCGCTGTGGCTGTTAATGACAGGTTTACTGCTGTTCTTGCTGCCCTGAAGGATTTTTTGCTGAAGGTAGGAATACAGCGCGGGCACTGAGAACTAGAGGGCTGCTGGTTCAGATTGCTGGCTTGGCTTGTAATACTGCTTGGCACAGCTTGTAAGGAGGTCTTTTGTATAACCTGAAGTTTGTCACCTTCAGCTCAGCTGCAGGCAACTCCCTTGTATCTGATTGCAGCTCTTTATTAGATATAAGAAGAGCACAGATTTGCATTACAGGGTGGGAGGGTAGAGAGGTGCGTGTGGCTCAGGGCAGGTGGAGAGGACTTCGTTGTGCTGGCAGCAAGGAAATTATTATCCAGGCTTAGTAATCTGAAATGTCAGTTAAATGTTCACCGCATCACGCTGTTCTCTAGAAAGAAAAAAAGAGTTGATTGAGATGTTTTTGAACCACCAGAGGTATATTCAAAGTGCCTTTAAAATGTTGACTTCAATACTCATCTTCTCCAGTATCTGAAGCAAGGCTGTGTGTATGGAGAGGGGTGCGGGTGGGTGCACTGCTTTCACTCACGGGTAAATGTTTATCTATAGGCAGGGATTTTTACAGGAGCTGTAATTTTTGAAAATTAATCCTTGAGGGACTGTCAGTGACCCATTTCTTCAAAAGCCTTGAGCAAGAGCTTTAACTGAATTGCTAAAAAAGAAGGAAGTCTTTTGATGCTGAAAAAGTTTGTCAATGTACCGTCAGCATGTCAGGATGTGTGCCTCTTCCCTCACCCCTGCCTTTTGTGGAAAATCCTGTTTCTTGATCTTGTGAAATAAAGCTGGGCCATGCCTAGGACTGGGAATAAATGTGGTCCTTCCTCGGTCTTTTCCTTTTACATCTGAGGCAAAAAAGGCATCTGTATTTGTAGTAAGGTATGTTCACGGAAACAAAACCCAAGGAAACCTAAAAAAATTCCAACAACCCTTTCGGAGGTGATGCTAAGCTTTGGTTAGCAGTTTTAGTGAGAAAAAAAAAAAGTGGTTAAAGGAATAACCCAGAAGAACCTCTTCTTTTTGAGCATGCTGAGAGGTGTTAAGAGGAAGCTGGAGCTGAGAGACACTTGATATTGTGCAGGTGAAGAGAGGAATGCGTGTAAAACTTAAATTTTACAAGTTCAAACACCTTCAACACTTAATGCTACTCATACATTTAAATGTTGTAACAGACCAAACTGCAAAGCTACACTTGGGGAAAAAGAGTGTACAAAGTGACCTTTGCAAGCAGTCAGTTAAGCTCACAAGTTTTACACCTGCGTACAGTTCTCCAGGGGTGGCCATATGGGCTGTTTATAGCCAACAGTAAGGCCCTTTCCATTCTCTTTTTTTCCCCTGCTATACTAGTAGCATCACCTGATAAAGCCTCTAGTTCTGTCCATAGCATGGAACCAATGCTTCTACTAAAATGGGCCAGACCTTTTGATCCCATAGGCTAGGTCTTGCTGCTTTTGGTGGAGTCAGCCCCTCTCTTATTAGTCCTTGGGCTTCTCTGAACTATGGTGTGTAGGATTGCTACACACTAGTGTTTATCCCATAGTTCTTTTTCCCTGTAAAGCTGTGGGTTTCTTTTGTGTCAAAGGAGACTGAATAGGCACACATGTACACTTTCTGCTTTGCACATAGATGCTATTTTGTTGATGTAGATCGCTCCCTTAGCCCTGTTTCTCATTCCCTGCTGCTTTTCAGAATGTCCACAAGCTACACATTCAGGGATGACTGCAAAACTATTGCTACCAGAATATTAAAATCTTGTTATAAAAGAATTAAAGAGAGCTGGGTGTCCAAAACATTTGAATTTCAATTGGAAATACTCAGCCTTGTTAACTGAGTGTATTATTTTGCCAGCTTTCTTTGAAATGACATGATGATAAAAGAATTCAACCTGTTTTCAAATGGCTGCATGTTAATAGCTTCTAGCAGGTGCCCCAGAAATCAAGGGAGTCCACGAAATTTCTAAGTGCCCCCTGTCCCTGAAGAATGTTTATTCCTACAAAGTGCACGTGTTTTTAGTCTGGTTTATCAAATGTGTGAGACTGTGATCTTTCTGTACTTCTGGTCTGGGATTGATGTTTTTGTAAGGATTCAAATTGCATCTGTCTGGAGTGCAAACTCCACACAAGCTCAGATATGCTGATGTCAAGGCACCTCTACAACAAGGCATCGTACTGTCCCAAATCTGCAAAAACAGTCGGCAAAAAGCTTCCAGCAAGAAAAGAAGCTCCCATAACTAAACAGCAAAGAGAAGCACCCTAAACTCTTTGAAATGTCTTTTGTTACCTGACCTGCAATTGCTCCAAACAGCTGGCACAGAAAACTACACAACTGCATTTCATCTGCAGTTACAGACTGATAGATGGTCTTTGTAGCTGACAGTAGGCAGTGAGGCGTAATTCCTTTTGTTCCTTTTGTTGTTTAGCACAGTAAGTAAATTTAGGTCAAACTCTCCATCATTTGATCACATGCCTGAAGAGGTAATACATTTTGTCTAATAGCCAAGGGAAACAGTCATTTAACCAAGTAACTGTTTCATTTCTTTAAGTGCCTAATTTGATAGACAAGGCACAGTTCACAGGAAAACAATGGATCCTACAATGGGATGTTCACTGCCTGACCTTTGTGCCCAGTTGGATACCAGGGGGCCTGTGAACACGGAGATGTTTGCCAGATTGAGATGAGTGTAGCAACACTACACGTATAATACAGCTTAAGTCACATCACGCAGCACACTTCATCGTGTCTACTACCAATATTTTGCCTCTCTTTTCTGGCCACGAGGTTCTGAAGTAGGGTATGAGGTTCAGTATGTTTAGTCAAAAGCAAAGCAAATAGCTTGCTTTATCTTTAGGTTCAGATAGCGAGGCCTCGTCTGGTTTTCACCCTTCTTTGTCCTTACGACTCAGTTCAGCATTTCTTTGCACGTTGGCTATCACAGTAGAAGCAGCAGGTGAATTTAAAATTAAAGGACAGCTGTACAGATAAGCTGCTATATAAGCAGATTATAGAATGTGTAGTTTGGAGAGGTGGAACTTACCAACCCTCAGTAAGGAACTCTTTTGCTTGTCATTACTCAGTAAATTCAGCCATCACCTCTGAACGATAAGTGTTGATACTGCCATCATGGCTCTGACTAACTCCACATCCATCTCTTGTCATAGCAGTTTTAGTGAGTTGACTCTTTGGAAATGTTTCTTTATAATGGAAATGTATTTTGCTGGTCTACTTTTAATAATTAAAACCCCTTATTCTGGTAGTTTAGTGCTGTCAGATGAGCATTTATAATGATTTGTTGTGTCATCTTTGTCTTCAACAGTACAGTTGCTTTCAGTTGGTAATGACCCAGGAGAGATAATCTGTGTTCATATCTAAACAAAAAACCACCAGAGAACCGTATTGTTAAATGAGATGATTTTTATATTCTGATTTAGTAGAAAAATAACTACTGTAATTTTTAATTTAAATGTGGAAAATAACATTTTACAACTGAATTTGTAAGATGTTCTAGCCACTTTTTTCAGGCAGAAAAAGTGTCTGTCTTCTTGTCTTACTATCACCACCTTTCATCGTGGGCTATCATTGATGTACTTCCTTGAGGGAAGGTCTTTATTGTACCTTCCTCTGTGCTGAAAGTTTGCAGCAGTTACCTCGCATGCTCTTCTTTCTCTCGAGTATAACATGTGGACTATTTTTTAAAATACATAGCAGCTGATAAGCAGATTTAAAACAACAAGTCCCAAGGACTGTGGAAAAAAGAATAATGTAAACAATTTAGCTTTGCAAAATCTTCTTTTTCAGAACCAAAATTAATTTCACCATAAATTGTATTCCTCTCTTTTATTGCACTTTCACTTTCCACGGATTCTTTCCTCAGTGCTGTTGGTTTTAAAATCTTAATTTGTGCCTCTTTTTTTTTTTTCACTTCATGAAAATGTTGTGATCTTGTGTTAACTTGTGTTAATAATCCTATGTCAGTGATTCCAAGCTGTGTGTTTGACTGGTAGCTCCTCCTTCAAGTGGCATCTGCTGAAGTTCCTCTCTGCTGTCATCTCCTTGATCTTCTGTACCCCTACAGTAATGGTGCAGTCACCTTCAGGAATACTATGGTTTCTCATTCTTTCCTTTATAACTTTGCTTCTCATCAACGTGATTAGAATTCTGGATAGATTGTTAGCAAAACTTGTCTGGATTGGACACGTCGATGAGAATTTCTCATGTTTGGGTGTATATACAGATAAATGTTTTTAAATGTAATATATTGCTTCATCTTCCTCTCTCCCACCACTTACACTTAGGCACAGAATCACTCTGGTTGGTAGAGACACCTGGGATCATAGAGTCCAACCATCTACTCTACCTTACCTTGCCATCTGTGTGCAGAGAATATCTCTAATTTGACTGAAATAAGAAAACTAAGTCAGGTTTTCACATTTAAAATCTCATGTGAGAGGTTTAAAACCAGTTGTGAGAGAGACTGGAGCACTGGAAAACTTTGTAGAGCCAAATGCAGGCCTACAGTGCTCTTAAACTGAGCACATGGACTAGATTAGTTTAATGGTTGGTATCACCATCTCCCAGCTTGGTTAAAATGAGAGAGCTGAGCAAAATGCCGTGTTCTGTCCCAGTGACTGCTGGGCCACTGGGATTCCATATGTGCTATACACCTCTCTCTGTAAATGAGAGAATTCCTATCTAGGCACCAACAGGGACCTCTTTCTTTCTAACTAAATGTTTAGAAATGAAGTGTCTGTCTTTGTTTCTGACACTCTTTGGGAATAGTTTTGCACACAGACTTCTCTGGAGACTCTTTTCCCTCAGGTTTCCTATTATTAACATACAAATTACTACTGTTGTGAGAACGGAGCCAATTTTATGATCTCTCACCAGGGTACTCCCAGCCTTCTTGCAGCTAGGGAAAACAAATGGGCCTTTTAGAGTGTGCTGAAAGTCAATAAACTAGAACTGGTTTGTAGGGGGTGGGGATGCAAGTTCCCAAACTGGAGGGCCAGAGCGGAGCGTGCACATCTGCCTTCTTTTAGTGGCTTTCCTGCCCTAGTGCTTGGCCGCTGGCAGTCTGGTGTGAAGTTGTTTGTTGCCTATTGCTTTGGTTTTTATAGATGCGTGCTTTCCCCAAATACTTGGAGGCACTTTTCCTTTATATGTTAATCATTTAATCATCAAAAATAAGGTCCTTAAATACTACGGCCAGAAGAGGTCAAAGAAAGGATCAAAGCTATATTTGATAAGAAATGGGATGCTGATGCTATCTCACTTTGTAGGTGGCCTCTGAATAGGGGACAGAGTAGTTGGAAGGGAGAAGCTGTAGCTGAGACCTGCAGGATGGAACTTCTGTTAATCTAATGGCAGAGTAAAAGGCTGATTAAGTTGTAACCTCTCTTTGGTTTGGGGTGGAAATCCATTGGCTGCTGCTTTTCTATTCTGCAGATACAAGTTTAAAATTCAACAGAACATAATTTTTTAGATACAGTAGTTTATTAAATTTCTATGTACGAGACTGTGAGGATTCATAAGAAAAGAAAATACATTTACAAACATTTACTCTATGGCTGTAATGAACAGGAGTGAATGAAAAGGGAAATATAGGTTTTGTTTGGCTTCTGCTTTATCTAGTCTTTTTCTCCCGCCCTTCCCAGCAGAAACTTTCCCACAGCATGAAAATAAAGCAATGTCTTAATGCTCCCAAGAAGAATGAAAAAGAGAAATATGCACTAAAGTTGCTTAATAACAAAGATGCTGTCTAAAGCAAATGTGTTTACTTTTATTAGTTCAGATAGGCTAAGCAACAGCAAGTTGCTTTATTGCTCTATAAGCAAACAATGATAACAGACATCTGCTTTCAAATGGCATGATTTCTTTCCTAGTGCTGAGAGAGATTTGCTCCGGGCTCTGGCAGTTATCAGATCTGGCCTTGAGGATGCTGCTAGCTGTGAACAGGAGAACGCGTTGGGGCAGGACAGGCTTGCCCTAGTCAAACAGATGTCAAGGCACTTTGTAAAACAAGGCAGCTCCCTTTTCTGCCTGGTTAACGGTTCTGTTTCACTTGTGGGTTTTTTGTGTCTTGAGAGCTGATTCAAAAGGTCTTGGTTGGCACGCACATTTTCATGCTGAAGTACTAAGTACTAAGATATCCTTTTCCTTCTGTATCGAATCTGTTTGCTCCAGAGAACTCATTAGAAGTGACAAGGTCTCAAGTACTGGGCTTTGTCTTGACAGGAAAATAAAGGAAAACACAATTCTAACGCCAGTGATAAAGTGATTTCAGGCTTTGTCTACCTGTGGTAGATGACCTACCTACTGTGAAATGCCACAGGAGGCAGGCTGCTTCTGAGGAGTATTTGAGGACAGGGTTCACTGTACTTATTTGCTCAGGGCTGACTCTCTGGTTTGTTCTGTGATAAGACTAAAGACTCTGTGGACTAGGAACTGTCTCTGCTAGTGGATAAACAAAAGGAGCCCATATCTGACAGTCAAGACAGAGCCATAATGTTCCAGATGGTTTACAGTAGTTGAAGTCACTCTGATATTAAATACATAGATAGTTTCAAAAGCTACAAGTACCTTGTAAGGTTATGTTGTGGGGTTTTTGGAGGGTTTTTTTTATTTTTTAAATTTCAGGACTATTTGGCAAAACCTACTGCTGAAGAAAGAATTGGAAATAAAGTAGCACTCCACACCAAAAGTTTGGGAGGCTGCAATATCTGCAAGAACTTACATTTGAATGGTTCTCTTGTGGTAAACGCATCACAGGAAGAAACCCCAGAGTTTTGGTGTTTGTAAACTGTACAGGCACTTCTGAGTGTGGGTGTATGTGATGTCTCTTACAATATCATAACCTTCTCTATGTAGTGCCCTAACCACTGTTGCAGAGGAAGCTTAACAGAAATGCAGTATCTTAAGATAGAACTGCATTCTGCCAGCTAGGGTCTTCATAAGTATCAATGGCAAATCTAAAGTTTCCCTTTAAAGGAGTTATTCAACGAGAAAGACAAACAGATTAGGAACATGATGCAGACGAATGGGCAAGTACAATAGCAATAGCAGAGTCCTGAGTGGTGCTGGAAGCAGTATCTTTGCAAAGATATGTATAGAACCTAGGTTAAGAATGGGTAAGCAGGGGGAGAGTCCAGAAGGGCTAAGAGGTTAATTTCCTCAATTCTTTAATCTTCCTTCACGATTCCTGGGACATTATTTAAAGTGAACTCCTAGGGAAAGCTTGATTTTGGTCAACATCTCCTTAACTTCCAAGAAACCTTTGAAAATACTCATCTGAATGTAGTTGTAGCTAGAGTAGATCCCATCAAAAATGAACTTACAGGATTTGAGTGAACATGTGCCTAAATCCTGGACAAAATGACTAGGTAAGGCTCACATAACCAGCATAAAGCAGGCCAAAACATGCTACCTAAATGATACTAAATCCTAATATCAAGGTGAGACTTGACTACCAAGCCACAGCTCATTCTGATTGACCGCATGATTTATTCATATGAAAACCAGGAATGATTACAGCCTAGTGAAGAGTAGTTAAAGAAATTCCCCGTGGGACCAACATCAGTTGGAAATAACCTTGGGTGTAGTTACAGTATCTCAAGGACACTGAAATTTATGTGAGCTTTCATCTCTACTCAGAGGAAGAACTTTTTTGTGTTCTTATTTGCAAGCTGAACTTCAGCTTGCTGTTTTGATTTTCCAGAGGCTCCTAAGTTCATGAAGAGATGAGTAGTGCTTTGCAATTAAAGGCTTTCTCAGCCAAACCATGCACAAGAGCTGCAGCCAATAATGTGGTTTTGGGAAGATTTGTACTTGGCAGAGGAATTCTTTGGGGATGCCCTCTCTTTGCTCTTCTATTAGAACACCATGCCCTTGGAAAGTGTTGGAGCACTTATGTAAATGCATATGGCATTTGACTATGGAGGTCAGACTTTTCATGTGACCCTAGTTTAAGAACACAAAACTGAGGATGTAGGTTAAAAATTACCTTCCTAATGTTTTGCAGTGATTGATTTTTCTTTTTCGTAATGAAAATTTAAGATGTTATTTTTCCCTAAAAGGTGGGGTAGTCCCAATCTGTGACTAAAATATGTTTTGTAAAATATGTTTTGCACAGACATTTTAAGTGTGAGAAAACAATCACCAGTTTGTGGAAAAAGAGATGAAATACCTGGACAAGGTTTAGAGCCGTAATGGGAAGACAAATGAGTATGGTTTTGAAGGGAAGCCCTTGACTGTCCCAATTTACTGCATATTGATTCAGTTCTCAAAGTGATCTCGGATAAACTAGATTCCCCTAGGAGAAAACAAAACAGTTTGTTCAAGTCCAAATACACTCCAGTATTTATCGAAGTCTGTTAGGCTCTATGCCCCAGTTTGGATCTTGCCACCGTGAGGGCATCTGGGAAGACCCAATACAAGGACAAGGATCTCAAATACTCAATGGCTCCCACAGAATCCTGAATGAGTTCTGGCCCTCTCCAAGGGGCTCGATGCCATGAAGACTTCCCTGTTTGCTGCTCTTACCCCTCTGCACTTTCTTGTCATCTGGTGCTCCTTCCTCATTCACCTCTTTTTGGATTTGGAATACTTTCCCTCTGTATAGCTGTCTATTTTTCTCTTGCTGAATTCCTGATCCTTTTCAATTCCGAAGCTCAGCTCTCCTAGGCTTTTTGCACTGAAAGTCTACAGGCCCTTTCTCACGCTAACTTCCACGGATTATTAGCCTACTCACTGGAGAGTAACTGTGTGGAGCATGTCTCTGACTGACAAACACAAAAGTTAAGTGCCTTTTAAAGGTTTCTGTTTATCTGAAATACAAAGCTGAGGTGCTGGTTGATCACGGTAACCCCTCTCTTCCCTGCATGTCTCAACCATCAGATACTGCACTGTCACACACGTTCAGTCAGCCCCTGAAGGGTTGCCACAAGGACACAATCCTACTATAGCCATGTAAGCCCATCTGCAGAAATGGTGTGCTGCACAGCCACCCCTCTTGAGGCTGGGAACTGTGTTGGTTCCTAGTTTCAGCAAATAGCTTGCAGACAGGATCAGTTATAAGTCTCTTGGGATAGGCAAATAAGAAAGGGCTATTGTTGGCTATTGTGTGCTGTCCTGCCATTACTCCAAACAGGATGTTGAGTTCATGTTACCAGAGTCGGATGGAGATGTAGGCAGACTTGTGCATCAGCAGGAACACCAGAGAGGACAGCCCATGTGGTTCTTCACAGCTCCCCAGCATGTGAGTCTGCAGTGAATTGAGTAGATTCTTAGCACAGGCTGGTAAGAGGCCCTTGCTGTCCTGACATCACAGAATGGGACAGAAGTTCATGTTTCAACAAAAGCAGGGAGGAGTTGGTTTTCTTGCTGAGAGGGTGTCATCCCTCCCACCCAAGCTGGCTCTGCCATCTGATGTCCAAACACTTATAAAAATTTTCCTCTGCTCTGCTGAGGCTGCTGCTTTAACAGCTCTGATCAAGCTTTACTTCACCTGTCCCTTCTGTTAGCAGCTCAGTAGCAGAGTGATACAGCTTTGTGCTTGTTGTGGATTGACTCTAGCCAGCAGCTAAACCTCCTCTCAGCAACTCACTTCGTTGCTGCTTCAGGGGGTGAGGGAGAGAATAGGAAGAGCAAAAGTCAAAAAAAACATAGGTCAAGGTAGAATAGTCCTAAAAATTACGGAAAGGGGTGGGAGTATGGAGTAAATAACAGAAGTGAATCCAAGGCAACCTCTTACCTCTTCATGCCCATAATTGTACCAGTGCCCATCCAGCCTCTGAGCAAAAACTCTCTTAGAAGACAAAACCTTGCAGTTGTTGTTGCTGAGTATGACATTTTATGGTCTGGGCTGCCTCTTCGGACTATTTGGGACATCTGCCCTGGCTGTGCTCTATCCCAGTTTCTTGCCCACCGCCAGCCTGCTTCTCAGTGCAGAATGACCCCTTGCAAGCACTGTTCAGCCATAGCCAAACCATTGCTGCGTTAGCAACACCGTTGTGGTCACAAGTCTGAAACACAGCACCGTACGTGCTGCTAGGAAGAATGTTCTCTATCCCAGACAAACCCACTACAGTGTCAGAGCAGGTCTGCAGCACCCAGATGCTGCCAGCGATCCATCCTCTCTATTCGTTGTGTCCTCACTACATTTATAAACCACAATAATGTAGTGCTGAAGTATTTGTAACAAATGAGAAAACAGTGCAGGGCTTCTTGGAAAGACCCATAGTTCAGGTTGTGGGGCCCTGGAGGATCATTTCCCTTCCAAAATTTTGAATGGTTTTGTGAGGATGTTTTGGCCGTAACCCAGGCTCTGACCCAAAGTAACCCTCCTAAACCAGGGCTGATGGAGACGGGGCATTTCAGCACCAGCCTCATAAATCAGCTGAGCAGCTCACTTTGGGCTAAGTTACTTCTTGATGTGAAATAACCTAAGAGCTAAGGTCCTTGTAGATACTTAATCTTTAACTCATTTTGTTTGTAAAGTGCATCACTCTGTTTCTGTAGCTAAATACTCATAAAAGGGTCTGTTCTGACTTGTGAAAACCATGCCAGCTTTTATTAAAAACCTCTGTCTCGCTTTGTGACTGTTTTCTTGGCAAAGCAATGCACAGATGTTGGGGTGCCATTCACACAGTACCTACAGGTGGAGACCAGTGGTTTTTTTCATTCTCAGGTTTGGTGTGGCAGGGATTGCCACAGTGTATTATAGCCATCCTGACTTCGGTCAGTATTGCACATCACCCAGGCGCCTTAGAGTTGGGCTCTTGTTGATGTTTTGAAGCAACCAGATTTAGGGCAGAGTCACTATCTGCATGAGAACTGCCCTTAGAAAAACAGAAGTGCTGAAGGAAGGTTGTCTGAAGTGCTAGGCAGTGGTTTTTCCTTGCTACTCACTAGTCCATCAGTGGTGTTGTTGTGAGGTGATTTCTAAGTTGGTATCTTTTAAATGTCAGACTTCTTTAAAGTAGTTGTGGTAATGGGATACCACGGTGACATTTACCACCGGCAAGAAGCATTAGTCTGGGGATCCTGGCCTTCTCTAGTAGGCACAGGTGAACTTTGAGAACTCGCCCCTTCAGGAGGTGCCTGTGACCCCACACATGCTGATTCTCTGCTTGCAGGACTGATCTGTGTTAGGATAACATGAGCATGCAGTATCTTTTGTAGCTATCAGTTTTCCTTTAGTCACAGCAGTAAATTGAAACCCCAAATCCAGAGCTGACAAAATATTAAAATGACAAGCAATACCAGTAAATCCAACTGGCTTTCCAAGAGGTACTGTGGCTCCTTAGGCAGCTATGTGACTGTGTGTCTGTCTCGCCCTGCTGGGGGGTGTGCATGTGGGGGTCTGAGGTATTATGTTTGCAGCAGAAGGCAAAAATGCTGACCTGACTGTCTGTGGCATCAGACTTCAGAAATAAAACTACAGGCAAGCTATAGGACCCAGTACTGTAGAGACAAACCTAGATGGAACTAGTAACTCTGCAAAACCTAGAAGAGGGAAGTAAGTACACCTATAGAGATGAACATGGACTTTCCAGAGAGATGCTTAAGGAAAATTTATCTGTTCTGAAGAGAACTGACTTCCAAGAACACCACATGAATTTGAGCAGTATGTACCTACTCAGACTTCCTGGAAATCCAAAATAACCAAACTATTATCTATTTGTTCTCTGTCTGAATATCAAGGACCATTTATTAAGAAAGGAGCCCCACACTGGCACTCCTGATTTTGTACATGCTCAGTGACCCTTGCAGTGCAGGATTTTGCACACCTGACTATCAGTGTGCAATAGCTTCTGGGATGTCTTCTCTTCAATACTTTGCTCTGGGAGGTATAGCAGAAGTGAACAAGTGTCATACTAGGAGCACCTCCAACCTGCATACCAAAACTTCATATGGTGCTTAGACCAGACTCTGAACATCCCTGTGGATTGATGCCTCTTAACAGACCAAAGTACTGAAACTGTTTCATACTGAGAAGGTCAAAATTAAATTGGTAATAGGAAACTTTTTTTCACAGAAAGGGTGGTCAGGCACTGGAATGGGCTTCCCAGGGAGTTAGTTGAGTCGCCATCCCTGGATGCGTTTAAAGATCATTGAGATGAGGTGTTGAGTGATCTGCTTTAGGGGTGAAGTTGTAAGGTAGGGTAGGTGGTTGAACTCAATGATCCCCGGCGTCTTTTCCAACCAGAATGGTTCCGTGATTCTGTGAAATTTTGGGTTCAAGCCTAGTGCATTTTCCAGGAATATTTGTATAAACCAGCTTATGTTTTGCAGTAAGAAATCAACTTACAGCTTGTTTTCTTAAGATAATTGGAGCCGTTTTTCTAACGAGCCATTTTCTCCTGAAAAAAGATTACTGCTGTGGTCCTGTCTCAATGAAATTCTTTAGTTTATCTACTGTTTTTGCTGTCTATCAGAGAACTTTTTGTTCATTCAATAAAGATTTAGTGTAATTGTGGTATAGATTTGAGTGTTAATGTAAAGATCGCTGCGAGGGCCTGGAGGACTTGAAGTGAGAGCTTTCAAATATTCTGCTGTTCTGGTCATCGACTTTTGTTCCCCTATAGTTGTAGGATTTAAGTGGTTTAGCTCAAAGACCTTTAATTCACAGTATGAAGGCTGCTACCAACACATATGGAAGAAGTGCTTTTACTTTGCAACATGGAGCAAATGTAACACCTCACAAAGTATTTTAAGAAGATTCTAAAAACTACATCCCAAAATTGGGGTAAAATCGATGGAGTGAGGCATTAACCCTCAAATTTATATTTTATGGCTTTTTCCTTTAAAAATTGTTACTGTTAACACTAGAACAGAAGAATTATTCATTCCCAGGTCTAGCCCACAAAGCAGTGAAGAATAAGGTTGTCTCTCTGGATGAAGTGTAGTCGTCAGCAGTTCTTAGAGATGAAAATAGGGGAAAGTGTCAGGAAATGAGGACACACTACACTCTGGATCATACTGTCTGCACACCCACACAGGGACACTTTGTGGTTTATCACTTACCACAGAGTAGCTATGGACTTGCCCTTCATGTATGTTGTGTATGTTCCCTTCTGGTTTGGGTGATATTTTTGGGTTTTGGGGAGTTGTTTTTTAATTTGGGTTTTTGCTCAGGATTTTGTTGTTTTTCTTTTTTGTGTGAGAGAGGAAGGACACGATGCTCAAATGCCCTGTGCTCTTATCGTACAGGATAAATGAATATTTTTTTCAAAATCCAAATAAAGCTCCACAAGTAACAGAAATTAATTTTATAAGATTATTATGCTTATCAGGACAAATCTATAACTTCAAGTCAGTAAAAATCGGGGTACGTATTACATGAACAACTGAAGATACCATACACACAATAGGGGTAACACAGTACAAGGACTGAACGTGTGTTAAGCAAGAGTCTATAAAAAAAGAACAACCTCATAAATACTTAAATCAAAACCATCAATATATTGCTTTCTTTTTTAAAAGATCAGTTACTCGTTAATTGCTTGGGGCACAAAAGCACCCAGTCTGACAGAAACTTCTCAAGTTGTCTGGTTTAGGTACGAGACTAGTGCTGTTGATGCCTCTGGACATAAATGCATGCGAACAGTGTTTGTGGCAGCACTGGATCTGCCTGGCAGGCAGGTAACCTTTGTCGTAACAGCCTGTACGGTGCTGAAAATGCTGGATAAGAATATTTTGTTGCCTTTTTTTCTTGATCTTGAAGCAAAACACCATTCCCGTTTTTTAACTGCTTGAGATCTAAGTGTTGATTTTTCTTCTGCATTGTTTTATATAAGAGGAAAATGAATTAGCAGAACAGCTTTATTATAGAAGTTTTTCATTACAAGCATACAATTGCCTCTAATAGTATTTTGTATAAAGACAACAAATCAATAAATAAGTATTGATTTCATATATTGGGTTTTTATAAACCATACTTTTCTAGAAGACTCCACATAGGAAGTTTAGAATGCATTTGCAAATGCCCATGTGCATTGCTTGCTATCTGCGGACTGCTTCCGCTCTTATCATAATGAAAGCTGCACTGGGACGTTCCAATTGTGATCTGAAGTTCCCCAAAGTTCAGGTTTCTTGTTCACTCATGCACATGGTTGTCACGTTCTTCTCTTGGAGTAATCTGACTCATCTCAGTGCAGTAGAAGTCTCTGGATTTCTGCTGTGCTAGAGAGAGCACAGCTTTCATACTTTTGTGATGATCTTTGCCACTAGAACAAAATTGGGAGGACTCCTCTGAATGGAAAAGAAGCCAACTGGCAGTGACATAGCCATCAGTTGCCCTGGGAGTACTGGCTGCATCCTTCAGTTTAATTTGCTTATTATATGTAATTAATTAAGCAACTACAAAGTGATAGAAATGTATTTGTGGAGCCAGTCTCTGCACATTAGTGATAAACAGTTTGATACTGCAGCATGTTAGTGCTTTCTCTGTGGGACTAATGATCTCTAATGCCTCGACAGTCGTTTGTGGAGCTCATCGTGTTTGCCTGTTAAAATCAAGGTACCGAGTTTTGCAACAGAAATCTTAGGATGCTCTTGGTACTCCTTGTTATTTGGCTGCAGAGAGGACCTGAATGCCTAGGGGAATCATGTTGGACAGGACTTTATGTTGCAGGTAGATACTCTTTTACTTATGAAGGTGTTTGTAAAGACAGGGAGGATTCAGCTGAAGATCCAGCAATTAATTCAGTGGTGCAGGGCAACTCAAAATTTAACAGAATTGCCCCTTTTTACCTTCTTTTCCAGTTGTAGTCAATGGAGCTAAATCCTCTTGGAGGCCAGTCATGAGTGGTGTCCCCTAGGGCTTAGTGCTGAGGCCACTCCTGTTCACTCCTCTATCTTGATGTGGGGACTGAGTGCACCCTCAGTAAGTTTGCAGATGACACCAAGTTGGCAGGGAGTGTCGATCTGCTGGAGCGTAGTAAGGCTACTCAGAGGGACCTTGACAGACTGCATCGATGGACTGAGGTTAGTTGTGTGGGTTTCAGTAGAGCCGAGTGTCAGGTCCTGCATTTTGGCCATAACAATCTCAAGCAACACTACAGACTTGGGGCAATGTGGCTGGACAGCAATCTGGCAGAAAACCTGGGGGTTCTAATTGACAGGAGGCTGAATATGAGCCAGCAGTGTGCCCAAGTAGCCAAGAAGGCCAATGGCATACTGGCCTGGATTAGAAACTGCGTGTCCAACAGGAAAAGGGAGGCAATTGTCTCCCTGTACTCAGCACTGGTGAGGCCACACCTTGAGTATGGGGTCCAGTTTTGGGTACCTCAGTACAAGGGAGACATCGAGGTGCTGGAGCAAGTGCAGAGGAGGGCAACAAAGCTGGCAAAGGGCCTGGAGAATAAATGTTATGAGAGAGACTGAGAGAGTTGGGGCTGTTTACTTTGAGGAACAGGAGGCTAAGGGAAGACCTCATCGCTCTCTACAACTATCTGAAAAGACACTGTAAAGATGTTGGTCTCTTCTCACACGTAAATAGTGACAGAACCAGAGGGAAGGGTTTCAAGCTCCAGCAGGGTAGGTTTAGACTGGACATCAGGAAAAACTTCTTCATGGAAAGGGTGGTCAGGCCCTGGAATGGGCTGCCCTGGATGTGTTTAAAAGACGCTTAGATATAATATTGAGGGATGTGGTTTAAGGGTGACCTTGTAGAGTAGGGTTGGTGGTTGGACTCAATGATCCCAAAGGTCTTTTCCAACTGAATGATTCTATGATTCTACCTTGTCTTCCACACAGCAACTATATGAGACAATTTGTGTGATGCATTTTAAAGGTTTGAGGTGACCTCTTGACATCTTGCCTTTCAAACAGTTGGGTATGCAGGCTTCTGTGTCATGTCAGGGGAAAACAATGCTGCTTATGCAGACCAGATATTTCAGGGTCAAGAGAATTATCTTCAGCAAAAGTGAAGAGTGATCCTCTAAAGCGTAGAGATCGTTTCTTGAGCTGGAGAGCTACAACATATCTAGAGACACCTTTGGTTGTGTGCAGTTGCTGCGCCCACATTACGTGCAGTTTGGGTAGCTCCTGCGTCTGTGTGTGCAATGGTATGTTTTTGTACATGAAAGCCTGTAAGACACAATTTGCACACTAAACTGAGAGAGTTTTCAAAATTAGATTCAAGACCAAGCCTTCCTACATAGCATTCTTGCTGTTTTTCTTCCCTCAAACTATTTAAAGTAAAACTGATAATGTAGCTGGAGTCCAGGCACATGGTTATTAGTGTCATCTGCACCCAACAGATAAGTGACGTAACCCCAGTGCAAAGGAAAAAGAACACAACTTTACTAGTTTCTTGCAAGAGTTGTTTTTCTTGAGGAAATGTGTGTGGTTTGTTGTCATTGCCAAACAGTGTAACATAACTTCTGAAGTTAATCTCTTAGAAAATGTATTAGTTGTTTATTTTTGCAAGCTGTGGCCTACATATACAGGACATTTTCTTCTATGTGGAACAAAATGATTTCTCACCAGGGAAGTGTAAGCTGAATGTACTGGCATTATTAGTAGAGGTTAGAAATACAAAGAGGCTGAGCTGTCTTAGTTGGTGTCCTGTGCCTGTAATATCTAACAAAACACTAGTTTTGAAAAATGAGAGAAGCACAAAGAGTTTTTTCCTGCAGATTTACAAAAACCCACTACAGTCAGAACAAAATTACTAAGTAGAAAGATATGACATGTAATGATTTGGCCCAAAACTTGGGTTGAGTCGTTGTGCAACAGAGCACATGAAGCAGGATGAGAACAAGCAGGACCTTTGGCTCTGCAGCACAGTGTTGTGAAATCCAGCTTGGAGAAAGCGGAAGAAGCATCTAACCAGTAGGTAGCCCTACACCACCGCATCTGGCTTCACTGGGCTAAGGGCAAAGCCATGACCTTGTTATGCAAACTCAGTTCAGATCATGCCAAAGAGCTGAGAGCTGCTGGTCTTCAAGGACTGTTGCAATCATGCAGGGAGGCGCTAGGAAAGGTTAGACCATTCCAGAACCAGGGAAAAGAACTTGCTGGATGACATCCTTAGCCTTGGTTATCGAAGTCCTTTTCACTTGGTCTCATTAACCTAGCACAATTTTTTGTGTTACTTGTGCTTAATGTCCTCAGACCTGGCCTAAATTTTCACAGGGTGAAGTGTGCCTATTTTTATGCCATGAAGTGTGTAAATGGGGTTAGTGTAGCAAAGCCCTTGCTAAGTACGACTGCCGTTTGGTGCACAAGCTGGCAGTGACATCCAGCTTTGAAATCTTCTGTCCAGTAATTCCTCATCTGATGTTCAGGGGGAGATGATGGTCTCAATTCAGAGTTCAACATGTTGTGTTTGATACATCAATTTATCAAAAAATTTCCTACAGTTTGAATGGTAGTGGCTACAGAAAATTCTCAGTAATTACAAAACGTTAGCTCAGGGAAAATCCTAGTTTCACAGGAGTCAGTGGCGTAAACACTCATCCCCAATGGAAAAAGGATCACAACTCCCACTTTTGGTTTCAGTGAGTGCTTATGAACTGGAGGTACCTGGGAGAGCAATTTTAGCTGGGCTTGGAGATCTCCTGACTTTGAGATACTTGTGGAAACAACGCATGTGCATGTGTATCTGTATGAAGTAGAAAAGGATTTTGCCTGTATGTTGTAGCTTGGGTTTTTCTGGAGTGATAATTTTAAAGAGAAAAATACGGAACTCAGGGTATTAGTATATCTTCAGCAACTTTAAAAGGATTTAAAACATTTAACCTGCTGATCTGTCTTCTGGAGGCTAACCAGCTTACTCAGTTAATGGGGCTTCCTCGCTGAGGACAGCACGAGACAGATGGACATATTTTCAATGCTTACTCATTCTGATTGTGTGAAATGACAGCGTGTATACAGGCGGTGATCTTGGTCTCTCATTACGTTGCCCAGTGTTGGGGACCCTTCTGCTGCCACCAATTTCCTTCACTGAAATTGAACTCCTGCAAACCAGCTAACTCGCATGTCTGAGGTGTCTGCCAGGCACTCTGGAACAAACAAGATTTGCAATGTTTTATTAAGGCAGTCATGAAAGATGCTTAGTTTCCTTAAAAAGCAGTGGGACCCCGAAGAACCCACAGGAGCAGCTCTTTGAAAAACATGAAGTAAAAATAAACAAGTACAGGTAGAGCCCAATGGTTGCTGTAGCCTCCAGAAATGGTCAGCATGTTGGGAGAGGAAAAATGCCTCTGCTTCCTCTGTGCATGTATGCAGCCCATTGGTCAATATGTGCTTCATTGCAGACGTTATTGATCCAAAGCACTACACCGGGGTGCCAGTACAAGTCGTACTCTGGCATGGGGCTGTCTGCTATGGGGCTGGCACTCTGTCAGGCCTTCCTGAACTTCTGTAAACTTTTATTTCCCTTTTGCTTGCTGCGCCTGAAGACTCTGCCTGGCTCCCTTAAGTAACTGGGCCTTTTTCCAGGAGAGATCTGAGACACTGTGGCCTCACCTTTAGCTCTGGCTGAGGGCAGATATGCTGCTGTGGTTGGCAGAGTACTCGAGCAGCCGAGCGGGCTGGAACTGTGGTTTTGGCAGTTACATAAGTAGAAGCGCGCTCACTGCAGGATGTGCCTGCTCCTCCTTTAGAGATACCAGACTACAGGCAGCTGGCACGTTTGCTTTGCCCCAGTACTCGCAAGTAACCTGCCTGGCACTGTCAGAGAAACAAATGTGCAATGGTTTCAAGCCATGTCCCAGATAAAAGAGAGAGATATTCTTCTCCGACTTGTGAAATTTGAGGAGCAAACATAGATGTTTCCCCTGTGCCAGAATCTGCCCACATAAGCAGATCAGCCTTTTATTTTTTTTTTCAAATGTTGTTCTGGAAGGTCAGAGACTGATTGTGTTTGCTGCAGGTTTGGGGATTTTTTGCTTAGTGAAGCAAAGTTCACAGGATCTGCAGTAATGATTTGATTTCCAAGTTTTCTTCATTCTTTGCTGTGTGCTTAGTTAAGTATATCTGTGTGGGTTTAGCTTTGAGCAGTAGCAAAGAAGCTGGAACCTCTAAATAAGCAATAAACTCCTAAGTGAGCAATAAACTCCTCTGACCATTAAAAACAAAAGTAACTTCAGAATTACTGTTATAAATGGTGCGAAGTGACTCGAGGGCTGTTTACATCCTCAGTGCCTGCATTGTGTGCACCAACAATTTGCTGTGCAGCTGTTTGTGATTCCACTTCTGAACGCGTTTAAAGCCCCTGCTATCTCCTGGAAGTCTCACTGCTCTCCTAGAGTCCAAAGCAGAAATCTGGGGTTACCCACATGCCGTGCGCGAACGCATTGTTAAGGACAGCCGACCTTTTGTGTGGTGTGAGTTTCAAACAGCACCGAAGGATTACACTACTGGAATATGGTAGGGCTGAATCATGAGACCCAGCCTCTTTGCTTTGCCAGGGGCAGTTGTTTGTTTCTCTCTGCCATTACATCTCAATGTCTTATTTGCAAAATAGACAACAGTTCCCTGCCTGATAAGGGTACTGCGGCTTTCCTTGTGTTTGTGTTTTAGTGGGTGTGTATTTCTGATAAGCTGGTACCAAAGGAGAAGCCTACAAGTGTGGGCTGTGTTGCTTTGGGTACGTTTTAATGCCAGCCAGATACAGTCAGGACCTTTTGCTGCAATGTTATGTGGCTCTGTTCATCCCAATAACCACCCTGCCTTGTCTGGCTGTGAGATATGCAGGGAGGGAGATTAAAGAAGAGCTCAACTTCCCCCCGTTGTGTAAAGGTTCTTTTATTGTGGATATTTCGAGCCTCTTAGAGTTCTGAGTCCTATTTGGTAGTGTTGAAACTCTGAATATATATGATAGTGTAATAAAAGCTGCCTCATGTACTTTCATTTAATTTATGCTGATAAAACTTTCTAAACTGGCTTTTGTGCTTACTAATGCAGTGAAACTTGTAGAAAAGCTCAGTGAACAATATTGCCACAAGAAAAAGACATTTAATTTAGCCTTCCTAATAATTTTTCCTACATATTAAACACGGAATAACTTTCTTTCTAAAACATGTAGTTGGAAAACTAAGATAGCTGAAATAAATAGCAATCACCCATCTGTCTGACTAGCATTTGCTGAACTTAGAAGTGATTGCTTCTTCACACCTTTGTTTTAGACCTGTGTGCTACCAAGCAAAGACCACTAATACCTGAATTAGGTTTCAGGACAGCTGCATCTGAAATCAGCAAAGTTCTAATTATTTAGGGAGATAATGCCCTCTGTCAGAATAATGATGGACACATCCTCCAAGAGGGATTTCCAGCATGGATACTGATAAGCTGCTAGAGTGAGGAAAGGGTGCTCTTCAAGTTTATGGGGGCGGTAAACAAAGTGTCTTCTCCAGGTTGTACCTCATGTCTAACTGTCCTGCTCTGGCTGCTGCGGAGGGTGTGTGATCTGGCCCTTGTGGCAGACCTCAGTTTCATGGTCTGGAAACAGCTTTGCATTCAATGAACTGTGAGTCATCACATTTGGAAGAGGCTGTCCCAGGCGAGACTACAAATAGAAGCAAGTCTGGGGCAATTCCATAAAGTACTGAGTGAAACCCAAAAGGGCCACATGGGATGTTACTTCCAAGCTTTCTACTCTTTCCAGAAATGTTACCACAAGCTGCTCAGAGCAATTTCTACAGCTGATCTTTTTCTGAAGTTTAATCTTCTGGCACCTAAGGAAACAGAACTGTAGATGCTTTTTTTTCCTTTTTTAAGATGTCATTTTGGCACTAGGTTGTTTTACTGCAAAAAAAAAAGTTCTTTTTGTTGTACTTCTCCAATAAACTGGTACCAATGCTCCACTTGTAGCAACCAGTTACCAGGACACACTCTGCAATCAGAAAATCTGTAATCAGGTTCTTTTGAACTCTTCTACAAGTCTTGTCACAACACCTTTCTTTCACGATGTGATTTCTGCCTGCGCTAACACAATTTAATATTGAAGTTCAGAGCAATGTTGCTTGATGAGCTGCCAGATAGGCACGTGTATATACTTCAGCTGAGATTTGATCCGCTGATGCTAAACCTCCACTTGCCTGAGGTTTTCACAATCTCTTCTTCCTGTACTTAGGGCACTACCTGGGCTGCTAATTACTTCACTCATCATGTACAGAACTGTGTTGTTTACCTTAAAGGTGATGCATCAGCTTCATCCTGCCTAACTTGCAAACCTGCAAGTTAACTGCCTGCTTCTAGTTGCTCCCGTGAGGTTCTTGTTCTGCTGGTTGCCTGTCAGTGTCTGCTTTTCAATTAGAGTAATTTGGAAACAGTTGGTTTCAGTAGCTATACTTCTGGATTTTGGAATGCAGTAAATTCTACCTGTTGGGTGTACTTGTTCCTACTTCATTGTCAGATGAATATGCAGTGTCAGCATTTGCATGGCCATGCCATGATTGTGTTCAACTTGCAAAAATATTGGAGGATATTTATGTGCAAAATGTCATGGAGATATACTTTGTACTGTGTTCTGTGCTATAGAGCAGGCCAAAGGAGAGGATATAGTTTAATCATTAGAAACCTTGGACTGAGAGGCATGACTTTAAGTTTCTATTCTTGGTTTTAATGCTGACTTAACATGTGACTCGTGCAAGTGATTTAACCTTTGTATGCCCCTGCCTGCCCACACATAAAAAGAATAAGATAATCTCTACTTCTCAAGTTTTGTCATTAAGGAGACTAATCGATGTGTCTGTTGCAAGCACCCTATTTCACAGTGTTAAATATAAAGCTCAGCCCTCTTCATTTTCAGCCCTTTCCATCTTCATCCTTTCATGACACAGGTTCAACTTACTGGGCCATTCGTTCATACATCCAGTTTGTGACCTCTCACAACAGCTGCATTTCAATAAAACAGAGGAGCTATAAAACAGAATAATGAGGCTTGTGAGAACAGGAGGAAGCACATCTTTGGAGTACAGCTTGTGAATCTGAACATCACTCCCACAAGCAATCCGATGAGCTGTAAACCTTGGCTTCAGAGTAAAAGGAAATAACATCCTACAGGAGCTTAATCTGTTTGACCTCCCTAATCCAGACCCATCAAATTTCAGGGCTTGTAGATAAGGAGAAGGAAGAAAATGCCAGAGCACCAATTAATTTTTTTGTGCTTAATTTTGTGCTATGATGCTGCCATAAAAGATGTGTTTGGATTAGACAGGAGCTCCCGACAACTGTGTTCCTCTATGGCCCATACAGGAGCCGTGTGAGCAAGTTTTATTTCTGCAGGAGTTAAAAATACCGCACTTACGCAATGTGTAAGTGGTATAGATTTACATATGCATGAGTGAAAGGCTTTTTTTTACCCCTTGCTCATGTGAGTAGGCCAACTAGAGACAAGATGGACCTCACCAGGATTAGGCCCAACGGTGCATCTGTGTTGTCTCTCTGCAGTACACATATATCCCACAGGAGATGTGAAAGCTCTCTGCAAGTTCTTATTCATAAAGATTTAGTGCAAGTTAAAGTCTTGGCAGCACTGGTTTCAATCCCTACTGTGTTCTTCTCCTCAGGGTCCTAATCTGCAAAATAATGGAGAAGGAAATGGAAGTAGAAGCTCCTGAAAACTGGAGCCAAAAGAACTATTTTGAGTTCTAAGTGATGCTTGGGCTAAGATTGACAGTGGGAACTCAGCTTCATTAGCTCCACCTTCATATGTGGAAATTAGTGGAAAAGATTCCAAATGTAAAAGGGGTATTAAAAAATCTAAAAAGGAAAATAACAAGCAAAAACATTTTATCAGACACTGCTGCAGCAACAAATACCCTCAAAAGACTCTGAAATAAGTGCTTGAAAGCCACACGTTCTTGATTTGGCTTTCTGCATCTGCTCAGAAGTAAGTCTTGAAGTGACACACTGAGAAACTATAGAAACAATGAAAAAATGTAAATAATATTTACTGTCTGAGTGATGTAATATCTACAGCTGATGAAACACCTTGAAGAAGAGACAAGAAGTTCTGTGTGTTCGTATAAAGCCTGAGTCCAAGCCTTGCACATACTCTGAGTGCTTCTGGAATGACTGTTAATAGCGATACAAAGATAACGAGTGAGGCACAGAATCTAATGACACTATTTATTATAACAAACACCTGCTTTGCAGACAGGCAAATACCTGTGGGAGATGAAGGCTGAAATCTTGGCCTCAGTGAAGTCCATGGCAAAACTTCTGATTCCACCTCCAGCAGAATTTTACCCATGACCTTGAACTTTAGCCAGCTGAGGTAGCAGAAGCCTCCTGTAAGGTGTTTTCTCAATGTTTTGGTTCCTAGTTGTTAGAGTCAGACTGTGGTTGGTTGTTGAATGCAGAATTAAGATTTCTCTCTTGCCCCTCATGGCTTGCTTTGGCCATCCTCCTCTGTTCTGTTGCAGGCAGCCTGGTGCTCAGGCACACTGAGCCAAGCACTAAGTTTGTAGAGAGACAAGTGAGGACCAGTCGTACAGCCCATTCCAGCATCTCCTATTTCACGGCACACTCAGGCAGGAGTTGTAACGGTGTTGTATTCTGCAGTGTACAGCTTATCACTCATTTAGATGATATGTAGATTTTCTTTTTAGCACTGTTTGTACTAATGATTCCAATGGTTACTCTGGTATGCTTGATAATATTCTGTCCTGGCTGAGCATAGCTGTATTGTGTACAATTACACACCTGTCATTTTTAAGTAGTACAAGATATAACCTTCACTTTGAGTTTTCAAATAACCTTCAAAATTATTCTTCCATCTACAAGCTCTTCAATTTTTCACTATTTCCTTTTAAAGCGTACACTATCGCAGCACAGTCTCAGGCATATGCTGCATGCAGAGAAAAAAGGCATCTTTGCTCCAGTCGCGTTACCTTTCTCACAAAGACTGGGCCAGCTGCTTTGACAGCCCAGAGGGCTCGTGTTTGGTGAATTTTCTACAGACATTTAGGTAATGTTAGTCACTGCTTTCTAAAACACTTCCTGCCATCCTGCAAACATTCATGTTCTATTATGGCACGGCTTCCGAGAGAAATGCTCCCTCAAACACAGGATGTAACTTCAACCTGGCTGTATATGTGCAGGAAAAACCAATTACAGAAAAACAAAAATAATGCCTCAGATCCAAGGAGTTTGGGACAGCAAAGTTTCTGCCATTCGTCCTGGGAAATCAGAGCACATTCACATTTAAGGTTTTCTCAGAAGTCAGCTCTGAACTTTGTTGGGAAAAATTTGGAGGAGCGGGACAAACAGCACTTCCTGTGGCCACAGAATCATTCTGGGTGGAAAAGACCCCTGGGATCATTGAGTCCAACCATCTACCCTACCTTACAAGTTCACCCCTAAACCAGATCCCTCAACACCTCATCCGAACAATCTTTAAACACATCTGGGGATGGTGACACAATCACCTCCCTGGGAAGCCTATTCCAGTGTCTGGCCACCCTTTCTGTGAAAAAATTCTTCCTAATATCCAGTCTAAACCTACCCTGTTGTAACAGTTTTTTACAACTGATAATATTTGTAAAAAATGAGGCAACCAATGGTTTGAGTTGGAAGGGACCTTTAAAGGTCATCTCGTCCAACCCCATGCAGTGAGCAGGGACATATTCAACCAGATCAGATTGCTCAGAGCCTTGTTGAACCTGACCTAGAATGTTTCCAGGAATGGGGCATCTACCAGCCACCTCTCTGAGCAACCCATGCCAGCGTTTCACCACCCTTACTGCAAAATGTACTTCCTTAAATAAATCAGTTCAATCACATTTTAAATTAACCAGCCATTCAGCAGAGGTGCATACAGCTCTCTGTAATAAATGCCAACTGACAGTACCTTTGCTATCCTTGGTTACTTTTTTGGACTTAGGAGAAGTAGTCCCTGAGCTCCCAAGGTGCCTGCAGACCACTGAGTGAAAAACCTCTGACCTAGTCTGTTTTGGGGTTTATAGCCTGGCCCAGCAGTGGGCACTTCCGTTCAGGTAACACAGATCAGCTTCTCCAGTCACTGACTCCTTTGGTAGTGCCTGGGTTCCTGGAGGCCCAGGGGTGAGATAGTGGGTGTATGAATGTAATTGTGCCAATAAGTGGAGTATCACATTATTATCAGATAACGTGGTCCGGTGTGTCGCACAGATGATCACGGTGTCCCATGACCATACCAAGGATGGCAAAAATCTAAGGTCCAAATTCTGCAAATATGAGCAGAGCTACTTCTAACTAGACTGCTAGTGTGTATGGAGCTACTCCATTAGGTGTGGGGAAAAGTAGAGAATGTGTGTGCTTTATTTTGATGAAAACAAGGGGAATCCAAGACTTAGGAGCTGATGACACTTCAGGCTGTTCTAGGAGTAAATCCACGACCGTCTTATTTTCACAGGGCAACAAAATCTTGAGTGGGAAGGAAAGGATGTTTTTCGAGTAAAGTACAACTTTTCAGGCTGTGTAGCACTGCAAGTTCCATTTCATTATTGGGGAGGTGGGTGGGTGAAGACAGCAGGATAAATGACTGTTTGCACAGATGAGTAACGACCCAATTCCTCCATTGAACTAAGGTGCAATTCTTTGGCAGACTAATATTGCGACGGAGGCTGCATTAATTCGTATTTGCATACTAGGAGGAGGGGTGGGCGAGGGAGTGCTACTTTCTGCAGCTCACTTCAATGCTGTGTCTGAGATTATGTTGAATCTTCTCCGCGGTGTTTATTACCTCATACGGTAGTTGCTCAGGAATTCTACTCCAGAGGGGGAGTTCTTCATTCAGGGAGCACAGGTGCATGGCGCGAGGTAAAGCATTTCATGTGGGAAACAGAGAAATCTGCATTCAGACACACTTTTTTTTTTTAATAATGGCAAGTTTACTATGTAATTTGGTGCCAATTTAAGGTAATTTCGTTTCCCGCTAGAAAGACGTGAACTGAATCGCAGTATGTGTTAGCTCTTTCTAGTCATTGAGAAGTAGCAAAGTTAGGGAGCTGGAGGGATACCAGAGAATAGGGACCCTGCGGTTTTATTCTTGCCCTGGCAATTACCCGCCGCGAATGTGGCCCCAGGATTTAACTCTTGGGTGCCTCAGTTTCTCTGCCTGGAAATCACTGAATTCTGCGCTGTGCAGAGGGAGCCTCTGCAGCTCCGTAACTCCTGCTTGTGAAGCCGGCTGGAGCGTTTTTGGAGAGCGAATCGCGGCAGGGTGACGCGGGCAGTGCCACAGGCGGCTCCGGGTGTGCGCGCGGACCGTTCCCCGGCCGCCAGCCCTCATCTCCCAGCCCGCTCCAGCGCAGCCCAGGGGCGGCAGAACCGGCGCCGTGGGAGCGCCGAGTCCCGAGGGAGAGGGCGGGGACCCCGGCCAGGAGTTAACGGCGGCTCCCCAAGCGCTACGTTATTATTATTATTGTTGTTATTTCTCCCCCCTTCTCTCGGTTCCAGTTTTGGCAGGGGATTAAAGCAGCTCCCCCCTGTGGCAGCAGTGACCCAGAAACGAGTTTGATTCACCGAGTCCTTCCTCCATAACAAGTACAAACGTCAGTCAGAGGGAGTCTCTCTCTGTGTGTGTGTGTGTGTGTGTGTGTGAGGAGCGCGGTGTGTGCCTATCTCTGTGTGTGTGTGTGTGTGTCTGTGGCGCAGGGGCCGCTCTCCTCCGCCGCCGCTCTCCGCTCCCCGCCGCCGCCGCGCGAACTCATGAGGCGGCCCCGCGCCCTCCGCGCACGGGGAGCCCGGCCGAGCCGCCCGCCCTCGCCGCTGCCGCCGCCTCACCGCCACCGCCAGCAGGTAACCGAGCCCGCCGCCGCCCCGCCGCAGCGCCCGCCGCCAGCACAGCCATATTTGATGGGTTTTGCTGTCGCTCCGGAGGCGGCGGGAGAGCAGTTCGGTGCCGGAGGTCGCTGCCTGGTGGAAATAAGATAGTACGTCATTAACATGGCGCCAGGAGCCGCCAGGAGCGGCTGGCTGCGGGGACGGGGGAGGCGGCCGAGTTGCGGCTCCGCTATCNTCTGCCTGGAAATCACTGAATTCTGCGCTGTGCAGAGGGAGCCTCTGCAGCTCCGTAACTCCTGCTTGTGAAGCCGGCTGGAGCGTTTTTGGAGAGCGAATCGCGGCAGGGTGACGCGGGCAGTGCCACAGGCGGCTCCGGGTGTGCGCGCGGACCGTTCCCCGGCCGCCAGCCCTCATCTCCCAGCCCGCTCCAGCGCAGCCCAGGGGCGGCAGAACCGGCGCCGTGGGAGCGCCGAGTCCCGAGGGAGAGGGCGGGGACCCCGGCCAGGAGTTAACGGCGGCTCCCCAAGCGCTACGTTATTATTATTATTGTTGTTATTTCTCCCCCCTTCTCTCGGTTCCAGTTTTGGCAGGGGATTAAAGCAGCTCCCCCCTGTGGCAGCAGTGACCCAGAAACGAGTTTGATTCACCGAGTCCTTCCTCCATAACAAGTACAAACGTCAGTCAGAGGGAGTCTCTCTCTGTGTGTGTGTGTGTGTGTGTGTGTGAGGAGCGCGGTGTGTGCCTATCTCTGTGTGTGTGTGTGTGTGTCTGTGGCGCAGGGGCCGCTCTCCTCCGCCGCCGCTCTCCGCTCCCCGCCGCCGCCGCGCGAACTCATGAGGCGGCCCCGCGCCCTCCGCGCACGGGGAGCCCGGCCGAGCCGCCCNGCGGGTTGTACCGCTGCGGGTTACTGGCGCGGCAGGTCCGGACCGCGCGAATTTTTCAACGGGCAGCGGCCGAGGGAGCCGCCGGCGGCCCCGCTCCCGGCCATGCCGCGGGCATCCCCCAGCATCCCGCGCCGCCCAAAGTCGGGAGCGTTGGAGCAACTTGGTAGACAGATGGCAGCGGCAGAGCGCGCGTCCCGCTCGGGTGTGTAGGGAGAGGGCGGGGGGAGCCATGGCCGGTGTCTGTCACCGTGTCACCCACATGCCCGCAGGACCCGCCGCCACGGGCGGGGGAGGGAGGAGGCGTCGGTGTGCACAAGCAGCTCTGCTGTGACAC